>LUCM01005632.1:91714-132571 GCA_008360955.1 Fasciolopsis buskii | reverse complement strand
TAGGTAATAACTCCTTTCTTGAGACGTGCGTTATACAGTGTTCAGTGTGTTTAGACATGACTATAACGAGCCCGAGGGAATTTGTTCCACATTCACACTTTCTGAACAGTCCCAACAACGGATTCAAGTTTCCAGATGCGTTTCCACCGCATTCATTGAAAGGATCGCGGAATCGAATTATAGTGAAGATCGCTGGTGATTCTCCAAAGTGTAAATGAAGAGGGTTTTATCTGGATTGGACGGAGTCGGTCGTTATCTGTGTCTTCAAGAAAAGGCTTGCGAACTGTTTGTAGCAATCATAGAGGTATCAGCCTAATTCAGGTTGGATCGAAGACCCTTACTTCTGTTGTTCTGCTCAAATTAGTTAATACAGGGAGAAGATCAAGCCTGTGTGGATCGAGCGAGGTTTCGGCCTGTTTGAGGCTACATCTCAGATATTCATTTTTGCGTCAACTACTGCGGAGCATCGACATCGGCGAATAACGAGTCGCTCACCTTACTCCTGGACATTGGATCAGGTTTTTTGTTAATTAAACTCTTGTGGGATGTTTTTTGAGATCGGCACGGACCTGATAATCATGTATCATGTAGTCAAGTATTCTGGACGAGTAAGCCAAAGTCAAGCTTCCACCTCTTGTCGTTTGCAGCGGACTTCAACAAGTGTCCTGTTTTGTCTTTTTCCATTATCTTTACTTGGTTGACGTTGTTAATAGATTGATTAAGGATCTCGTTGATAGTAGTGTTGGACTTCTACCAGGACGGAAACTTACGGATTTGGAATACGCCGACCACATTGTAATTGCCGCTTTTAACGTACAGACAACTCAACATCTTGACGACTGAACTGATTGGATACGGTATTCAGTTAGTACTATCAAGATGTAAGGTGTTACTTCAGAATTGGCGAGAGTTTATAGTGTGCTGTGCGTGGGCAGTGAAAGGCGAAAGTTTGCGTGATAGGCTCACCATAACGAAGGAGTTATAAATAAGCTGCGAACAGAAACAGTGTTTGCGAAATGCAAATGATTTGAATCGCCTAATTAATATGGGTGATGTCTAACGATGTGAATGATAAATTGGACTTTCCATTGAGCCTCGAATACTACATTATTGTAAAGAATCTATGGTAGGTCTGAAGACGTTTGTCTTCACTGAGACGCGCGATTTCCTGTTCATAGTTTCGCTTTCGATCTTACGTATGTTTTGCTTCCGAGGGTGTCTTTAATCAAAGACCTTATCTGAAGTGCACTATGATTAAGTCATGTTATTTACCACCCCACCGTGGTGATTAGGTACTCTGCTTCCTGTAGATATATAGAGGATGGTCAATCACTGATATGTCTTCTTGTCATGCTAATTTGGTTTCCCTATTTCGATCGCCTCTCAACGGATAAGGTTAAAACAATGGCAACATTCGCCCGATCTTAAAGACCGGGTTTTTCTAGGGCTAGAATATTCTGGCATCTGATCTAGGTCTTTGGGTGCCTGTTCGTGAGACATTTATTTTCAAGATTTTTGCAGTAATTTGGAGTATTTCGGATGGCACGAGAGGCGAATTTTATCAAGAAGCATATGCCGCTCTGCAGGTTGAACCAGTAGGGGGGCATTGAAATTCTACTGTGCAGAATGTTAGGGTTTTTTGATAATCTTCATGAATATAATGCACCCTGACAAAGTATGGCCACAAATATCACAGTACAGAAATTTTGGTAACAATGAAGCATTTCCGTCTTTATTTGAAGTACTCTGCCTCTTGTTTTTCTTTCGACTCCGTTACTCTGCAGCTTATCGTTGTGTTTTAGTTACGAATTCCATTCCTAATAAAAGTGCAGTGTACTGTATCAAAAATCAACTGAAACCGCTAGACCACGTCCAATACTTATCATAAAGCTGAACATTGCACATCTGCATTCCTTCGACTGTCACAGCTCAAGTTAGCCTACCGTGCCTTTGAGGTGAAAATCCATCTTGGTCACATCACTGCTTCGGCTCTAATTGGTGGATTGACTGGCTGACTACTTGCTTGCTTGTCTTTATTTGTATATATCTGTGTTTGTCCTGTTGATTAACTAATCGGTTCAGGGTTTTGCGCGTTTGTTGTGTACTCCTGCAGCTGTCCTGACGTCACCTCAGCTACTGATGACCTTGCCTCTCATTTTCATTGTATCGGTATCATTGAGTCGAGACCACACGATCAAACCAAATCTCCTTGCACCAATCGGTCCTATTTAAAGGGTGTGACAGCCTGTGTTGCTGTCTTGCGATAATCTACAGTTTCCGGTGTGATGTATATAATTTGTTGAGGTTTTCCGATCCAGTTCATTTTGCTTGTATGAGGATGTTTTCTATTGCGATATGCTAAAATTGAGCCAGTATGAGTTGCGAACACTCGGCGGATCGAATCAGACCATGTTATTGGTTTCAGCTCCTACCGATAGGTATTTCCCTGTCTTGCTTTTTCGTTCGGAATCTTGTTAAAAGTGTTTACTGAGTTTTCTGCATAAGAGAAGCGAAACGTGATGACAGTTGCACAAAACAAAATCATTAAGCCTGAGTGCATTGAAGCAACCTCCTACGATCCAGTTATGTTGCTACTTCTAGCCAGTCACTGCCAAGATCATTGATGCATGTTTTATGTGGCAACTCCTTGGGCACCTTCGGATATTTTTTGCTTGTTATAATCATGGTTTTATTTGTCATGTTTCAACTTTGCATCCTGTCACAATCTAGTCATCTGCCTCACTTTTTATCTTGCGCAACGAACAACGAAATGCAGCACGATTGGAGGTTTGAAGTGACTCACTCGCTTTGACATTGCAGTCTGAAAGCCACGGAGTTTCTGCATTGAACGCATGTCTCACTCATGTATACACCTCAAACCCAATGATTTATGCACATCAAAGTGATCAGAGATAATATTCGTTTTGATGTAAGTAAATGGCTTATTTTCCGGTACGTGATCTATTTTTAAATGTCTCCTTAGTCTCGAGTTTTGATTTCACTTGGAATGGGGCGTCTGAATCGTGGCGCGGGAGAGACCATGATTTTGTTTGAATTGGTTCCGTAACCTCTTCAATTTTGTAAGCACTCGACTTGAAGGATGTTATCGACTGTATGTTGGTATGGGCATCACCGTCATGCAAGAGACAGTCAGTCGGGGATTCTCACCCTGACGCAGTAAGATGACGATCGTCCACGTTAAAAAGCAAATCCTCAAGTCGCCAAAGCAAAATGGAGTAGACCCATGGGCGACTGTCTATTTAATACCGCCACCCAATCTGTTTGGTTTTTCCGCAGATATCCATGTATTTATATTCTGAGGTCACGCTTTTTGCATGTGAGCTGCTGAAGTTCTCGCGTTCCAACGAATTCGAGAACAGGTTTGAGAAAGAAGATCGCGACCTGTGAACCATCCTGGTCTATGGAGAAGAACCTTTCTTCTCTGTTGTTATCGTTGTTCCCAGCGGTTTTTGATCTGCTGTTTTAGTTATCTCCAATCATCTCAAATTGATTGTGCATATGGTTTCACGCCTCATTGAAAATAGTACTTAATCTGTTTAGGTCATACGATTGAGAATTTTCGATAAAAGTAAACGCTGACGAGAAGTTTCAGTCTCCGTGTTTTTGAGACTGGACCCGTTAGATATTGGAACAAGGAGTTTCCTCACAATCGTTCCAGTTTCACTGTGATCACCAAATATCGATCTCTTCTTAATGTTGCTTCATTAAAATTATTATTTGTAATTCAAAGCTATTGTACGTAGTGTAAACTCAAGAGGGGATCACGGTAACTGTTTTGCGCTTGTTCATATTTGACGTAAGCAAGCTGTCGTACCCGAAATAGTCAAGTGATACACTCATGGCTATATACCCCATACTAGTGGATGCTCACGAAATCAACGGGAGGATATTGTCAAGTTTATTTATCCGATTATCCTTATATTTTTATACTTACAGTCGCATAAATTCGTTGCTAAGCCATTTGCTGACTAGTTCCACTTGACTTCCGGCGCGTTTACATGTGATTTATTTACAATGTTTTGAATGACCTATGATCTCATCTTTCTATGACATGCTTAATCCATGAGTGTAGTGGAAGAGAAATCTACCATAGGCACTGGAACCCACTACAGGGGGTTGGGGAACCGGTAACCGTGATCCTGAAACCTCGACTGGCGTAGAGCCACATATGGTCCCATTAAGTCTGCTGTGGTAACAAGCCGCAAAGTTGCCTTGAGCCGTGCATGGAATCAAGTCTTCATTTTCGTCTAACCAGAACAGTGTTTCGAATCTGCTCTTGCTCTACTGATAGGAAATAAATTAAGACGAAAGCGCTGTTTGTGGACCATTTAGGTGATTGGCTCTGTAATATTGCAGAGGAGGATACGACTACAACGAATGGAGAGGGTTATCGACTCCACAGCACGAACCAATGAGAAACAGTCATCCAAAGAATCAGCAGCGACTATGTCAAAAACGTTGCTCAACAGACAATGGCCGCGTTAGCAACAAGCAAGTGCAGCTGAGGGAGCATTCAGACAGCACGGTTCCCCCAGCCAGGGGGCCCAAAAGAATTAAAACAACTGTTCGGCACATGGTCAAATCGGCCCGGGAATGCTCAGCCAGTCAGAACATGGATCTTATATGAGCATGGCTTGGAAAATAATAACATACTCGGCCAAACAAGCTGTAGGAACTGAGCCTTGTTTCGCTGCGCAATAAACGTGTTGACCACCCACTTACCTTCTTGTTACACTATCGCTCTTGGTCGTCCTCCATGTTTTACGCTTGATCAACTTGCTTAACCACGCGGCGGAGCAAATTTCATCAAGTAATCAGGAAGCAATCGGAACAAAACTTTGAAGTGGCCATCATACTTCTCTAATCGTATAACGGTCATCATTTTAACTACGGGGCTATGGTAACGTTAAGCAACTTGCAGTCCGCCGTTTCGTTCATCAGAGTTTTTTTCTAATCTTGTCAATACACTAAGGAAATGTCAAAAATCCACCCTCGATACTGGTAATTATCAAACGCATTGTTCATACCAATGTTTTTTCCATCAGACTGTGCAATCTACAGTTTGTACAGCATACTTTCGAATCCCGCTCACTCTGCTTAATGATCCGTCACAGTGCCCCACTCATTCCTCGTCACGTTGCTTTGTCGGTTCTCCAATATCCAGAATTAACATCAGTAGGCAATCAACCACTCCGCATTCGGCCCGTATCTGCACAAATCGAAAGCACAATACAGCCGAATTTCTCGTAAATAATTGCATTATTTATTTCACTGTTTTGTTTCACAGACTGATACAGTCGTGTGTAGTGATTCTTATTGCTGGACATGCGGATACCTTTGAATTCAAAAGCCTGTGCCAATACAAGTCCATCAGTTTTCAGACACCGATTATGTTTTAATGAAAAAGTAGTTATTGAAAGTAGCGAGCTGATCTGATTCAAGTCTACGAGAAGTGTCACTTTGACACTGACCTTAGTTGTGGAATCCCGCTTTGTCAATTGTGGCGCAACGGGCGTCTACTAACATTTAAGATGCAGGGCTAAATTAATGTAATATGGGTGTTTTCCGATTGTGCGAAGTTTGCCGCAAATTATCAGTTTATCGCTTGTTTCTGCTGGTCTTGGCCTTTGTATTAAACTTGCGGTTTGCGCAATTGCATCGAAATCATGATGGACGTATTGGTAACTTTTTTGTTTTGCTGTTTGAAAGAGTATTTTAATCGCTTGCCTCTGTGAGCTATTCTATTTCATGCGGTAAAAAGCACTAATAAGCATCACCGACTGTCCTAACTTCTATTTACCGAACTTTTTGATTCCTAAGGGATTTTATCCCGATTTTTTTTGAGTTCATTCATTTCCACTCACATTCGTTTTCGTGTACAACATGTTTAAATGAGAATAACAGAAAGCTCCATTTAATAATAATACCCTTTTATTGGTAACCGTCTTCTGTTTACTTTCATCTGACAAATGTCGTTCTTCCAGGAAGTTTTAGTGGCATATGATGACGTGGCCAATTCGCGGTACTACACCGAGGATTTCGATTTGGTATCAATTTATACGGAACTGGAATCGCATACACGTCGATCCACCTCACGATCTCCCGCGCCGACACGATCAATAAAGCAAAATTCTTTGCACAGTGGTAAAGAAGTATTCGACGACAGTTTGGGCGAAATCACCGTGGTCTCCGATTTGCGATCCGCGGTCATCACACACAATAACAGCCGCTCATCGAATCGTGATCCTTCAGACATATCGGGTGTTGCTGAAATGGCGGAATTGGAGAAGAATTCTAGAGGCGCCGAACAACCCTCACACCTGTCGAAAACCAAATCAGATGATGTTAAACCAGCAAGTCGCCGGTGGCGTGATATGCACACCGGATCTCCGCGTGACGCCAGTGAACCCGAGCCAACCTTCAACAAAAAGTCTTCCAAGCAAGTACATGGTGCTCAGGAGAGAGATCGCTCACTTTCGAGGCATCGAAAGACAAATGAAGTTAGTTTCTTGTTCATTTCATCCTCATCGGTACACTTGTTTGACTGGCATTTAGTTAGTTCCGTTTTTTTGCTCACTCGTAGTGGCACTACAAGAATCTTACCTGTACGGAAGGCAAATCTGTGTGCGATACGCGACCATGAATGATTGACTGTGAGTGAAAAATTCGCACGTCCCCGGCCAGCTGCACTTTGTCAAACCACATACATGCAAAATATGCACCCGCGTTTACCTCGCGCATGAGACATGGAAGATCACTGACATTCGCTCACCCTGCATACCTTTTCAAGATTAAGTTAAATTGGGAAAACAGAGTAAAATTTCAGTACAGAGCACTATAATTGGTTCAGTTCTCTCGGTGACTGACCTCATTGTTGACTGACTGGCCAGATAGCCGATGCAGAATCGGGGCAAACCAATTGTAAATTCACATCGGATCACTAGTCGGATCTTGTCGATTCAGTTGCCACATGAGACATGACATTTAAACCAATTGTAATTCTTGCTTCTAGAATTTTACTTTTTGCCCTCTATTCTTAGTGTTTTCTTAAAGCAGTCAGATATTGTTATGAAACCAACGCATTGAGATGAGTCGGATATCCACTGCTCTTATCGCAGCTTTTATTTTCCTTGTAAATACTTTCGTTTGGCTCCCTAATGTGTATCTTTTCATTAATATCAAGGCCAGAAACGTCTACCAACGAAACTGTATTAATAACAACATAACGTTCACAGTAAAATCAGCACATGATGCATCGTTTTTTTCATTTCCCATCCTAAGTGCTGCGAATCTGAATGCCTCAACGGCTGAATGGGTGTCACCTTTGGTCACCGTCTTCCATCGTCTGTGCTAATTACTCCTGTCGAACACCGGCTCACTGTCGCGAACGGGATCTGAAAGTATTCCGTGGTTACTTCATTTGGCGCTCTTCTAAAATATGCCTTTCGATTCTGCCTGGAAATCAAATACTGCAGCTAGATGCGTGAGGCTGTTGAGCTCGAATGTTTTTCGCCCTCTTTTTTCAACGGTGACGAGGAACTTCTGATGTGATGCCCTATTTCCGGTCCAAGATTGACTGTACAAGTTGCGAGTTAGGTCATTTCTCTTGTACTACTCTAAAATAGGGCCTTTGCGGACCGAAGATGAATGTGGATTGTCCATACTCGCTCTCTGATATTCTCAAACCGTTGGTAGAATACGTTGGAAGGAATTTATCAGCGGTGCTACACTTGAATATAGGCTATTGTGTCACAGAACCCAATCCTGTGCAAGCATCAACTTTTAAGAAGTCTTTGGGATATGCCCACAGGCGAATTCGGTGCATTCGGATTTTCGAGACAGAGTATCTAGACCAGGCAATCAGCTTGTGACAAGGCAAACTGTACCGAGCTTTAGCCAGTGAACTGTCTTAGGATATGTTCCATTGGGATTTACGCGATCTTCCCACTGGGTGTTTAAAGGCGTTGGGTGATATGACTAAGTGTCGCAGTTGTTGACTTACTTCCTTTTTAAGTTTTTACTCGGCGACATAATTCTTATTTATTGTCTCATGTTCCTCATTTTGTATGCTACTGTATAACCAATGCCTCGAGTCGTGTCAATGTAAGGTTAATTATTGCCAATACTTAAACCGATCGTTTTCTTCTGATACGATGAATTGCAAACTCAGGTGGATGTTGTACACTGTTCTGTAACCACACATTTAGTTTCGAATTTGTGTTATCTCGCTTTTCCAAGGAATTCGTTCTAGCCTTTGCGCTTAGATTAATTAGCAGTTAATTTATTTTTCTTCCAATTTGCAAATCATGGAATTTCTCCCGTATTCTGGTGAAAAGTTATTCAAATGTGAAAATTCCCTAAATACAAATAAGTCTCTACTATGCGAACTTCATTCCTTATTCGTAGCGAAATCATCTTGGTTCACAATCTGATAGTGAAACGTCGCCTACTTCTCCTGCTTCTCCGAAACCCGACCATCGTGATTCGCTTGGATCTGCTTCCAGACGGGCTCATGATCTTGGTCAACATCATGAATCCACTGGTTTACAGTCATCGAAGTCTCACACTCGAAAACAATCCCAATCAACTGCAAAATCCCTCGTCCGTAATACCGAGGAATCAGCATTATCTCCGACATCCAAGCGAACATCGACCACTATTGATTTTCGTCAAGAGGGTAATCACAAACCTCCTCTGGCGAGCTATCCATCGGCTAGTCTTCCGGACCGAAACCATCGGCACTCACGACAGTCCAGATCAGGTGAACTTGAGCCACATGGCTCACAAACTCAGAGTCTGACTAGACGCACGTCTCGCCAGAGCACAGGTTCTAACAAAGACGTTCGTCTACCCCGACCGGGTGAAATCCGTATTGTCAAACTGAGGCGTGATCATCCAGGAGAACCTATCGGTATTACCATAGCTGTTCGCACTCCATCTCCCCCACCGATTGAAACGTCAGGTCTTGGCAAGCATGACGTAGTCACTCGAAGTCCCCCCGTCTTGACAATCCAGCGCATAATGGCCGGATCATTAGCGGATCGGAACGGTACGTCTGATCTTTGCGTTTTTATATGTTCGGGTGATGCTGTGAGCTCGTCATCTCTTCCCAAAAATTACGTTCCATGAGAAATGCTGACGCAGTTTGGTTGAGTTATACACAAAATTTTAACAAACCTCTAGAAAGAATACCCGTTAAACTATATTGATTCCCTAGTGCTAAAACACGTTGATATAATTCGCCAGTTACCTATTAACATTCGCTGTTACTTGATTCTTCCTTTCGTATGGTTGCTGATCCGTTCGAATGACGTTGCTGGTCGGTTCATCGATTTCTGTTCTAAATTGTATTCCTTGCTTAAATTCCGTTAATCTTGAACTCGGATTCAGGAAACAGGTGTTTGGCACATATTGTTGTTCCTTTTGAATCAGTCCACTTTTGGGAACTCACTTTGGTACCATTACTGCTTAGATCACTTTGCAAAAGCGGAGGATTTTCCATACTCTGAATGAACTATTAATTATCACACTGAAGAAATGGGGCTAGTTGAAGCTGGAACCACCCGAAGCACTTGACCAATCACTATATCACTTTTTAGATACGCAAACCTGTCACAACTGATTCATACAGACTAGTTCTTCACCTTATCTCCATTTCTGGATCGAGCACAAAAAAACGTTTTGAGGCGTTGTCAGCTTTGTTCACAGTCCACGTGCAAAAATTCAATGGTTCAACTTTAACTGTTACAAAATTATGACGCACCATGGAAAATAATGCCACCGTATCCTCCTGGGAATTCATCTGAATGCAAAAGAATAGAGCGGCTATTCCGCCCCCAAACTCTGACAGACCTTACAGGCCTTATTTCTGCAAAATTCCGCTTTCAGAATAGTCTCGTTTTCATGCCGAATGTATATACCCTTTGACTGTATTGCAATATTCTGGTCAGAGCGGTCCGAATAGTCTCCACTGGATTGAGATACATGTGGGTTACGTGACAATACCCAGGTTCTGATTTGATTTATATTTTAAACTGTGAAATTATCTGGTCATTTAACATTAATATTTGGGACGGATATCATCCAAGTACGAGTGATTGGAGGATTTAAAGGCCAGAGTTCGCAAAATACTTGCCTGCCGATTGAAAGATCAATTCACCCTAGCCTTCTACTGCAGGTATCTTTTAAATTCTAACTCAGGAGGCCTTAGTCAGTTGCACCCCTTGAGTGTTTTCTGTGATCCACATGCTGCTTTGTAACAAATAGTTACTGTTACTTCCGTAGTCTGGCGCGCCGCGATACCGACAATAATATGATTCCCCGTAGCTCCATATGGTAAACTTTCTACCAGTCTTCGTGATGCTGTTTCCTTTTGTAACCGATGTTGACCAGTTAAGATGTCGCTGGCTTGAAGTTTGGTCTGCTTGGCCTGATGTGCAGTACCAGTGAAGTCTATGTTCAAATTGCACTTGCAGTGGCCTTCAGATTTAGGGGTGAAGGTAGATCATTCATTTCACCATTCCAACTGTTTTGGTAATGTGTAAGAAACCACATCATGACAACGGTTTTCATAGGGACTTAGAAAGGGGCTATTTTCGCTCATTGTTCGACCAGATTGCGAGGATACTCAAGATTCATGGAGTTGTTTCGTGTAATTTGCCTCAGCTGATGGGAAATACTACCAAACTTATCCTCAGAACATAATACTGAGAAGAAAAAAAAACAATCGACTGTCCAGGAAAATTTTGTGTTGACTGAGCGTCGTTCAACTGGTTGCGTGCAATTCGCAATCCCACACATCGATTGGTAACACTATTCGAGAAAACCCTAACATGAAAGGAAGGCGATCAAGGACAAAACCTCATCTTAGTTATGTATTTGGTGCTTGACCAAAGGCGGCTAAACAAGGGCATCCCAATGATAGTCATGAGAATCGTAACAAAAGGAAAAGCACGTATATTAACGTAGAACGAGAAAATTAAAAGTGTTTAAATCAGCACCGCAGCTGACGGCAACAATGATCCCAACTCTTATTGAAATGCTTTCTATAAGTCAGTTAGCAAATTATAAGGGTATTTCGTTCCAAGCTCCTGTGAAAACTTATCTGAAACTAACGGTCGGTTAATTTTCCCATCAGCATTATTTTACTTTTCAAATGATCCTAATGTCTGAGATTTCTGTCCACCTCCATTGCCTTGACAATTTAGCGCATGGGTATTTCTACCTTCCACGTCCCGTTACCCTGTTATATATATATATATATATCTGAATACAGATCGCCTGCTATCGGAATCATGACGAGGGACGAAAAAAAACGAGCGCGATATAAAATAATGTCCAGAGCTCACCACAGATGGCAATGCTTTCATTCTCCATCTCTACATCATCGGTTATTCATCGGGATCCACGATTCCTGTGTTGGCTTGATACCACTCGTTTGCCTTATGGGTTGATTTCCAAGAGTCTACCCCTTTGACCAAACAATCTAACTCATAAGGCAGTGGGACGATCTTAGCGTCACGTAACCCACTGGGGACTGGTGGTTGATTGCTCATTCCATGAGCTCTTCAGAGGGGGCCAGACATCCTGAGTGCCCAGTACACCTCTTCGGCGCAGACGCCGATACACATTCAGTCGTATGCTTCTCACGCCACCCGTGCTTGGTTCAGAATCAGGATTTAGCCATTTTCCCTGCACTGACTGCCAATAATCTGTTAACCTGGTGAAGAGAGCCGGACATGCGCCTTCATCCTCGCAGTTTAGTAAAAACCACCATAAGAAGACTGCGCAGGATTTCATCATTAGGAACTATTTAAGAAGCAGTTATTTGGTAGAATTTCTGTAGACGTTTACATCGAGTAGCCGACTGCGAGCCTATGATGCTCATATCATGCTGAGGTACTTGGACTCGACGTAGCCATTTCATCAGTCAGAATGTGATGAAATTTCTGTACTGGATGCACTATTTGCACAGCAGTTTGCCGCGCAATGTAATCGCTGTGTTCATCCAGTGGTTAGATCTTATGAACACCAACTCAGAAGTCGGAACTTTGCCATCCTTACCCGTGACATGGATTAATCACTTCTACAAGGAGGAATAGTGCTTCAGGAGGAGAATTGTGGTTGAGTTATGGGATGCTTTTTCGGAGTGGTCAGAAGAAAGTTGACACAGTGTTATTCTGATTTCATCCTTCGTACTGCAAATCAGTCTTAGAGGATGCACCAACATGATGAGCACGGTTAGTGAGACTTGCAAACGTAGGTTATCGAGTGTTGGCTATCGTTTTTCCTCCACACTCGACCTGACAGACTTACGAATCGTACAAGTGCAAAATGAATTTGATTCCGGCACTTCCTGATTGTATCCATGTTCAGACTGGTATTCGCTATGCCGATATGCAAGAATCACGTAGGTTGGACGGATTGTTCACTAAATCCTTTTGTAATTGTAATTTACATGGTTTGTTCCTTTGGTGGTCGGATGTTTTCCGGAACTTGCGTGTAAGAAGGTTCTATGATGACTGTTTACCCAACGAACATACTCATTTGTGTTAAAAGCTAGTTCGATTGGAACAAAAGATCCTCTAGTGCCTTTCAGGACGTTCTTAATTATCACTAAACGATATTGTTAGAAGCATGCGAAAATTAAGCCACTGAAATACGCATGAGTTACATAAGGGAAATAAGGGAAATCCAGAGCAGTTCCCTAGGGGTTCAGTAAAGCGAATTTCAACAAAAGTAACTGAGAAGTAATTAGATTCAGATGGAGTCAGCAGTAGCATTCCACATCCAGAGGAGTGAATTTCCAGCCGCTAAAGAAAAATTAACCATGAAACGGATTGGCAAGAAGTAAGCTACTCCAAGGACACATGGCAAACCTGACTAAATCAGGGGATGCTTTGGCTCGTTGTTGTTGCCAGTAGTCTCGTGTCAGCAACCTAAGGGTATGCAACTTGCGCAAAATTACAATCGAATTCTTACCGAATTATTCTCCAGGTTCAACAAATTTACCTAATGCTGATTTCATGTTGTTTACTTACCGAGTGCCGACATTTTTCCTAAGTCGAGATAAAAGTCTGGTCTGCCCAACGATCGGAATACATTTGCTAGCTCAGATGCATGAAATATAACGCACCGCCATTCCTGTTGATTTGTTCTCATGCTGATTTGCCATCCCACGCATCTGGCGAAGCAACAGAGCGATGTATCAAATTGACATCCGTCTGCAAAGCAACGTGATCCAAAATTGAGCACTGGCCCGAATTTTCCTTGCGAAGCATTTGATGCGCCAAGTAGCCATTCTTCGGCTGAAGGCACATGTGATCATTTGGTCGCTGAGATAATCTGAAGACCGACAAATTCAGCCCTAGTGGTTGTTCCTCTAAACTTATTTAATCCGAAGTTCACTTATTGTTTTTGTTCTTCAGACTTACTGTTCCTCTGATCAGTCTAAAGTTGGCATCAATTGCGGTTCCATCCAACACTGGCGTTATCGCTGAGTATTTGAGTTAAATTCAAGCATTACTTTAGGTAAGACTAAGTTGTGGTTGTTGACCACGGAAGCTTCTCAGCAGATGTAGAAGGGCCGTATGTGGAAATTGACCACAGTTATGAATGAGGTCACGGGCATCGAAGTCACTTCAAGTGATTCCACTGTGAATAAAAACAACAACAGCACTAAAGAGATCTTGTGTCTGGTATCTGCCTTCTAGTTAGTAAATTGGAGGAATTGCTGAATGACCTAATATATCGATGGGGCTCGTCGACTATCGAGTGGGAGATGATCGTCTTGCGTGCAACAAGCCACATAATTAAAAGTAAATCACTACCAGCCATAGCCAGGGATTAATGGCACAATAGTACGAAGACAGAACATTACTTCTTGAAGAGGAATACACGATAAACGTTCTTAATGGTTGTGATAATGGATTTCGATCGTAGATCAGGTTAGTGGTCTTCATTAGGTAAAACGTATGTAGCATTAGCTGTTCTGCTACCATTGGAAAAACATTCCATGTTAGCTCCGAATCCCATGGAATGTCTAATCGCTTGTCATCCGGTGCGTTTCATAAATTATTACTGTATTCATACTGCCGGTAACGGAAATAATGAAGTCAGGAAAATCAACTTGACTGGGGTCAAATGCATACTAGTTCAGGTTGCTTCTTGCTTCTTGATCTTCCCTTCTCCCTCCAATGTAATCTTCACTTTCCAGTCCGTTTAATCTCTTCCTCTTCCATCCCATTGACAACGCATACAATTTTGTCTGATGCAGATGGAAACTATTGAATATTAATGCCAGTCTTACATGATGTTATCATCTTTGTGTTTCCCCATCGAATGGAAGTCACGTGATAGAAAGGATGCTTTCTTCAAGTTGTTACGTCACTCTTCTCTCTGTCGTAAAATTCGTCTTCGAGATAACTGCTCATAAATAGCGGCCTGCCGTTTTCCGTTATTCATATAAACAGATCTGACACGCTGGCGCATTTTTGCTTTTGTTCCGTAGTGTTACGTGATTTCATGAAGGAACTGGTTAGCAATAGCCTATTTTTGAACACGACTCCATCGCAGTTCCATTGTGTGAATACATTTCAAAATATTCATATGATAGCTACTCGTGAATGATTGAATGCTTTTATTCCTATTGATGAGTTGTCTCCTAACGCAGTCCACGAGCGCTGAAGTAGCCAAATATGGTCATTAATGTGAGCTTCCGATGCCCTATATCAGATGTGTGTGTGTGTGTGTGTGCGTGGGTGTATGGGTAAAATGTTTGCCTGTTTTCGCCTCCTATCATCTTGCACAGTCACTTCTGATTATTACCGAGACATCTCTTCGTCATGTTCAAATCTTACCGTTCATCCCACTTCCCTTTGCTCACGGGATCAGTGGCTCCAGTTTTTTTGGTAGACCATTATGCAATTCATCTCCCCGCACCGACGTAACCTCATCAATTTCGCTGTGTTCAACTTCTGGTCATTAATGAAATAGTACTGTCTACCTAAAGTTTTACGGGCGAAAATTGCATGACTCCTATTGGAGAAGCAGTAAAGTGTTCGTTCAGTTGTTAAAATGCATGCGTGCATACATACATACCGTATCTATGTGGTAATTCCGAAAATACAATCCCGTGTTTTGCTTAACAGTAAGTTAGCTTGAAATTTCTCCGCGCCCAAATATGGGCATTGCGAGTCGAGATCCAAGCGATAATCTTATTTCCACCGGGCAAATGCGCTAAAAGCTCAGCTATCGAACACTAGTTACAAAAGTGCACGTGCAGTGATGCACAATCAGTATTCCAATGCTGCGCAACAACCACCTTGATCCTTATCATTTGAACTAACCTGTTTGGTAATTTCCCATTGTGGCAACCGGGCAGCCGAACAAGGTGCAGACAGGTAGCCTGTTCTTGGCACAAAATGTAACCGAATTTTCACAACCTGGAAAATCGGACTCTTGGTGCCATCGTGAAATTCTACAGAGGCCAGTGGCAATGGCTTGTGTAAACCGCAAAAGTCCTGTTGTCTTTATTACCCGAAATGTTCTGTCTCGGTCAGGTCTATGCTGCATTGTCAACAATATGACAAGCGACGACTGACTATACAGGACCTAATGATGAAGCAAAGCGTGTTCAACCTTGATCTGATCCTGAATGTGACATTGAATGCAGAATTTGTTCAAACGCTCCGTTATTTAATTTCCTTTTTATTGTTCTTGGACGTTGACTGATTACCTGAATGCAACTGGCAGAGTATTGTTCTTCAGCACGCCTCATCTTAATATATGGTAACCTTCTCTCGGTTTTCCGGATCACGGAGAATTACAATATCGGGTTTTCTCTTCAAAAGACAAATGAGCAATCTAAATAAGAAAAACTTTTGCACAAAGTCTGGTATGTTAATTCCGCTGAACATCCGTAGGCTATCAAGCGGTCGATATCACGGCGTCTCAACTCTACTCTCGATAAACGTCCCGACTTGGCAACCCCTAATCGATGACAACCCGATTCCTGAACAACGATATGTCCCGCCATTTCCCTGATGAAAGAAACCAAATAGACGTTAGACCTCTGCGCATTCAAGTGACCTACTCGTGTTTGTCGTGCAATGGCATCTCAACCAGTAACATTAGCACATTCGATCAACATCAAAATACTCGATAAATCTTTAGCCGTGGGACTTGGCCTTATCATTGAACGTCTTCAAAAACCGCTACTTTGATCTCATATACCCACAACGGAGATCTAACACACTCCACTTGAATGTCCGCGTTCGTAACGAGCAAGCCACGGCCTGGATCCAGAGCGAAACTGGAATTGGTCTCAATTTGTACGGAGTAAACCTGGTGCCAATATTTGGTAAACAAACACAGGTAAGCTAGCCACTAGAAGGCAGTCCTGCTGTATGCGATAAACTCAGACCATGTTAATCCAAAAGGGTTCAGTGGTAGCTTGATGTTCAAGATACTCCAGACTCAACAGAAACAGCGTGAATCGAAGTACAGTAGGCCTCTGAGTCAGCCTGAGCGTTTATTCAGTCAAAACTAATGTGATGCTCAGTATGTTGAATATTACACAGTTACTAAGATAATAAACCATTATGTCTGTCAGGTGAATGAGCCGAGTCTGCGGATGAGATTACTCATGTGACACATTTGACAGTTTCGCTGGTTACTTCACTTCAATACATTTTGTCCCCAGGTATCATCTTGAGGATATAACAGTTCTTGCGTGATGCATTCAACACAACTGTTTTTCTTTTGGGGCAGGGATCCATTGAGGTGATCGATAGGTGCAGGAACACAAATAAGGGGTAATCTTATACGAACTCAGGTCCTTTTTCACCGAAATGCACTGTAACCGCGTTATTCAAATTCAAGTTTTCACACACATCATCCGATTCATTTTGCGTTTCCGGTTCCACGGAATTTTGATTCTCACCCACACATGACTTTTATTCATGTAATCTTCCGTAAGTTTGTATACCAAGACCAAAAGGTCATTGCTTGATTGAATAGCAATCAATGCCTAATCAAAAGACTCCATAGCTGTTTTTTCATTTACCACAGCCCATGGATCCAATCAGTGACAGTGGGACCATACCGGCTAGTTTCCGGGAGGCAGAATCGTCCGGCAACCAGGTCCTAATAGCGCAAATATGTTGCTCATTGGTTAATGCTGGGGCAGTGCACGTCTGATTAACATCTGTTCGGCATACGTATGTACGTGTATGTAATCACTAGACAGAGGCCGATCATCCTCATGTACACCAGCGTGTGTATTTCTTTATGTATGGATTCCCTCACTGGCCATTAAACTGCGTCATCGGACGACATGCATAATCTTGATAAAGAACTGTTCAGGACCATATTGGTAGTGGTCATGCGAAAGGCAGTTCGTGTCGTGATGAGGAGGCTGATAAATCGTAACCAGTAGTTTTCGCTCATTTCGGATCCACAATATTTTTTCCATGGGCCGATTTAGGATACTAAACAATGTGGCTAAATGTAATTGATAGCGGCTAAAGTGAATTTAGGATCTTTTTTCCTCTGTATAATGTTCATTTGGAAATTGTTTACTTGTTCGTTCTATTTCTTTTCTGGTTTATCAAGCTCGACTTGAAGATGTTTCTTGGCTTCAGACAAAAAGGTTGCACCGTGGCGTGATGTTAATGATTATAATGACTGAAATGAACTATATTTATCCCTCCTTACCGTTATTCGAATCGTCTTCAAAGGCCAGTTGGCACCATTCGACAGTTATTGGTACTAAGTTAATGTAAATCCGATACTCGGACCACTGATCTGCAGCAATATCGATTCTACAATTTGATCGGTTTTAGATCCCATTTGTGATCTTACGGATGCTCAACTTTTTCTGTAAAAAGCTTATGAGACACTTGCCGGTAGCGTTGTAGCGGTCTTTGGTGGTACATGATAACGAATCATTTTTGAATACTGCTATAAGTTTTGTCGAAGATGATGCGATAAGCGTCTGTTGAAGACCTTTGTCATGATCTCATTCTTCAATAAAAACAGTTGGTTTTCGTTTCACCGTGCAATAAGATGGATTCCATGAGTGGTTATCTTACAGCGAGTCCCTTGGAGCTATCGAGTCTCTCGGTTGAAAATGTGCTAAACAAAATTCTGTTATCGACCAATCGGAAACCATTTGTGCAGTAAAGAATTTCAGTTCATTTCTTATTTAACAACCATTTACCTAGCATTAAAATGCCCCGGTTTTGTTTGCTAGTTCGCAGCACCATCTTAAAAAAGAAACTAAAATGGTAAAAGATCAATTTTAGCATAATAAGTTGAATAAGAACTGTATGAAGGAGAAAAGATTCCAACCGAACGATTGCCGCTGGCTTCGGCATTAAGCTAAAGCACCTATTTTCTCCAGTGATTACTTTAGGTGATCCGATGGAGCTCCAACTTTGCAGCATGACTGGATCTACACAAACCAGTCCGCTGGTTAAGGTTTCCTACCTTTTTCCCATTGTCATTTGCTGGCAACCTCGACCCGTCCTCTGATCATTACCTGCCTCGAAGAACAAAGCACAACAATGCAGTTGTTTTGTGGACATGCATTACTTCGGGTTTAAACCGAGGTGGATAACAAAGTAGTCAAATAAGTCATTGTTTATTGTTCACTGAGTAGACATGGAGCGCTAGCCCAATAACCCCTATGGTCTGTTTTTATTTAGTGAGAAGTTTTGTCCGGAATTTGGTCGATACATCAATTTTGGTGCCTCCGGTTGACTTCGGTCATGACACAATAAGGGCCCACGAGAGAAGAAACGAGATTTACTTGCCGCACAGTGGTACAAATAATGCCGGAGAGATAACGTATAGATGCGTCAGTAGTCAATCAACCCACTTTCGCTAATCATCAATTTTTCTGACCTTTTCGAATTGGAGCCAACCACCTGGATTGAGATGTTATGTCGTAACACAGTAGAATTTCTATTCCAAGGTTCATCATGTAACCATCCCACTAGCTCCAGAACGTCGCGTGCATATCCAATAGGATCAAGTTTCAAGCTCTTCTGTTACAAGCAAGTGAATTGTATCTAACAGCTAAACATGCTTCCACTCAATTGAAAGTAAACTGTGGGAAACCACTGCTCTTACGTTTTTATATCTACAGGATTCTGGTGGAAAACAGAATGAAGCTTTTTTCTAAAAAAAGCTACTTATTTTTCACGAAGTTTAGTTTCTTAATTAGGGGTATATTCCCGTCTTCAAAATGGCAAATTTCTGCCTAATCATAAAACCTATTGTGGCCCATTGGCAAAGGTGTTCATTTTTATTCTCTTCTTAAGGAACAACCTTGACGGGTCTGCAAATTGAGGACGTTTTTTTTTGAGGACCGTTTTATAGATTTGCTTTGTTGCGGGGCTTTTTTCAACTCGCCGCTGCCTGAGCATTCGTTTGGAAAATGAACTAGTGACCGAATCAACACTACACGATTCCAGTCCCGGACTAAACCAATGCTTGACCTCTTTTATGGCACGTTTCTGCATACCCCACAATGGCGATTTAAAAATACCACACTCTATAATGGAAGTAGCGGTATTTCTGTCCTCATCATTCGCTATTACTGACGTTTCCTCATCAGTCGCCCAATAAATTGTGACCTTTATCATTTTGATGTGTCACAACGGGTTCAGCATAAAAATTCAATATCCACCGATATCTGTCCTCTTCCCTCAGCTACCAGTAAGCTAATTTTATCGGTCGGTCGCTTATCACCGTTGCACGATGTGTGGGTAGTATAACGTGTTAGAATGAGCTACAATTTAAGGTACATTTTGGTGCGTATTAGAATCTGTAATGATCTAAAAGTTTACCGTGTATTTTTGTGACCCAACGTTTGATCGTAGTTTCCGTAGAACTCAACAATTATTGAATCAATTTTTTGGTCACTTTACGGACACAATGATGGGTGCAGCAATAGGCAAGAAGTGTCTTTTGTCGAATAAATGGGACGTTTATTTCCTATAAAAATAAGGCAGTGACATAAGTTGTGAAATCTTTTTTTATGGAGTTTTGTATTTGATCATCCCGAAAACTTCACTTTCCATGGTGAAATGACCTTACTATGTTGGTCAAGTTCATTTGCGTTTAGCTTTGTATTACGGATACCTGAGAAGGGGTAAATTGTACCTGCGTTCATGGCATTCGGTGTTATCACGGCGCATTCCATTTGTTTGCAACCTGAGATTGTTTGTTGAGAAGATTTCCGTATATATGCTTATGACTTGGTATCCGCTGTTTGTCACCTGTTACCACATAGACAGATGCAAATAATCTATCCTGTATCATGGATTTTTTATACGAGAGACCGTAAACTACTGGTAGTGGCGCTCATGGTATGTTACGATTGATCTCCATGCATTGTGAACCAGGTCGCAATGATATCGTTGCTTTCGCGACATCCGACACCTCGTTTTTCACTGTCCAATGTGATGGAAGATCCTTTTAGTCACTTGGGCATTATATATATATATAATATATATATATATAATATATATATATATATGGAGTACCCGACACTTGTGTCCGGATGCTTAATCGGCGACCAGGCGCCAGTAAATCGGTATTGTGCAGCTAGGTTGTATGAAAAAACGTGTGGAATCGTGTGCATATAAATGTAGTCAGCCTAGGTATACCAAGAACAATGGTGACTCTTCTAAGTGTAAAGCGAGTCGGTAAAGTCGATTTGGTCAGCCAGCTTAATTCAACGTGTCAACCAGTTTTTCACGTGTTTATATTTGTCGGCTGATTTATGTCCATACTTCACAACGTCATCCATCGATGAGCAGCGCATGCGTTCGTACGTACTTGCGTCCATGATTGGCTTGTGCGAACACAGCGGCGTTTTCTGGTCTGTCTTCGCGCTTTTTTTTCCTGATAGTCGAAAAACGCCCGAGGTCACATTGATTAGTAAAGTTGAAGTTCACTTGAATTTGTCATGGATAGCACATGGAATGAGTGAAAACGGTCCATCTTTGAAATCTGTACGCTGACTCATTCACCTAAACTCGTTCTGGTAAAAGTTGATTGGAATAGTTGATCACTGAGATGAACCGTATTTATTTTGTTCAGTATATGATTGTGATAGCCATTGGTGAATCAGCGAGATGTAGGCTCCGTAATACCAGATCGCCGCAATCGACTGTGAAGTGTTGACCTTATGTTACGAGCACACCCCAGATGTTTGCCGTCGATGATGGTAGTGAGCATGTGGTTCGCTCCAATTCACTCTCGCCCGTGGTGCGTTGGATTTCGGACCCGAGGCTGACCATCTCCCCCAGTTTTTTCTTTTGGTTTTGAATCCTGCCGGTCGTCTGTTTTCGCTTTCTTCTGCGGCTCATTTTTTCCTTGCTGTAGTGTTTTCTACCTGCTATTGGCGGCTGACAAGTGGAGACGAACCCATAGATGATTATGTAAAATTTCAGCGCATCAGTTCTCTGGTGCATTTTACAAGCATTTCTAATTCCGGTGATCGCGAATCGTAAATCGTGATCTAGGTCTGTTAAGTCTCGAACCGCTCAACTTTCCATCAATACTACAATCTCCATTTCCGAACTTCATCCAGTAACCGCCAGGAGAACCGAACATGCAAGGAAGAAGATAGAAGACAATGCCACTAGCTCAGCCGTAGATATGGAACTGGACCCAAGACCATTTTGCAGTGGGCTCAGCTGCTCCTATAAAATTATAGATGACTTCGTTCATTCAGACAATAAATTGAGATGAGGCGCATGCGTGCTGTACATCTTCGCCAGATTTCCAATGAAGTGAATTTAAATTGAGGGCAAAATTTCGATATCTCCAAGACAAGATGACTTTGAATAAACAATAACAACAGATTCGAGATCTACGGTATCGGTTTATGGAGTGAAGGATTTTCCCCAACAGTCTCCATGTCGAATAAAGGCTAGCAGCTCTGAGGCGGCCGTAGGTAATGCGACTATGTTCCAGTCCTCGGTTTGAATTGATTTTCTGTCCGATTTTACACTTGTGCACTTTTCCGCTCGTTTTTTACCTGCTGCTGTATCAGTTATTTCCAACTGGATATTGCTTCAATGTAATAGGTCCTAGGCTGTGAGATGATGGTCGATATAGCCGAGACTGATACTGTAAAGTGATCAGCATTTGCTACATGTGATGCGAAACAAAGCGCCTACATTTTTTAACGTGTATGGGTTTAGGTTAATCAGCAAAATCTCACCACCTACTTTCCGTAGTTTTGTTCCTTCTCATTTGGTCAAGTGACCGACCCATCTATGCGTGTGAACACACGCACAGCGTGATCTCTCACCGGTTTCGGTTAGCCCAGAGATTCGTTCACATACGACACGGGTGTATGTGTTTGTGTATGCGCGCGTGCATTGAAAGGAAGCGCATGAAATATTTAAGCTACCATGACCAATATGCTATTTTTAAAATTTGTTACCATCACACCATTTTTGTTTTTTTTAAATCCACTAATCTCAAAGCGGACGTGTTCTAGCATTGTTGGTCAAATAATGTGCCGCTATTGTTGTCTTACTCATTGGCCTAATCTCTGTTTGTGTTCATCTACGTTTTTATTCGTTGCATACCCTTGTCAATTTCAACCAAACTACCAGAGGACTCGTCCTTCACACGAGGTAAAACACCCACTAAAATACCGTGGGTGGTCTCGAAGTACTTCTCTGTTGCATTGTTTGTTTAGCATTCATCTACCCACGTCTGCAATATTACACATCAGATGAATATCCGGTGTAGCCACATTGAGTGGCTGGTTCCCAATCATTCAGCCTCAGAGCTCAACGCAATTTGTTTACATTGTTTCTGATGTGGTCTTGTTGGTAATCGTTTTCTCTCTCTTTTGCGTCTATGCATGTGTGGGGCAGGGGAGATTTGATACTAGTACATTTACTTTCCCGTTCTTTACTTAAACTAAAGCCACGCGTATTAAATAACAACGATTCTGTTAGTCTTAAGGATCTCTGGAACACTGACGAGATCGAGCTGACCAATTTTGACGTCCGTCAGTGTCCACCAACTATTGCTAATCAGACAGTGTGCAGTACTCGTTGAACAAAAGACAGTATCACACCGTCATTACACGTCGGAAAACGGCGAGGGGGTGGGGTGGGTGAATCGAACGAAGTGATGAGAAGTTTTCTTCTTCGCTTTAAACTTATTTGTATCAGGCTGTATTCCGTTGTAAATTGAATCGGTTTCGTAGGTTGTTCTTGATACGTCTTGCAAATAACGTAAGAATTATCATTTCTGACTTCGTTTGGATTTGGGTATAGATGGCATCTTTAGCTCTTGCACAAAAGTAATGGCTACCCCAGACTGACGTCACTGTCCATATGGCGTCTGCCAAGGTATTCAGTACGGTCTAATGAATTCTACACTGCTTCGGGTTGCTGAATGCTAATGACCTCACTTGTTGGCGAGTCGCTTTTTCACAAGACATAGTGCTGTGTAAAAGCCTATCTGGTTTGAGTATAAGGAGCCCATTACCAAGCATAGTCCTGCTTCTTGTTGAAACTGCTACTGTTACGTCCACCACCGCACAACCAGGAAGCTGTTGGTTTCTTCATAGTATTTAATCGCTAGCATCAGCATCAGCCTGTGCTCTGTATAACATCCAGCTGTACTGTTCCCAGCTAACTTGCCAACATCGCTGGTATATTGTTGTCTAGACCCGAGTGGGCGGCACTGAAGAACAGTATCTTCACGAAGAGATACTGTGCGGCCAAGATAACTGTGAACTGATTCACCTCGCAGTGGTAGTACATAATTCATCAATGATATTATATATATATATATATATGCATATATATATATATATACATTTATTGTACGCACGGCAAATTACACTTGGACCGATATTCCTTTTGTTCTCCTTGGATCTTCACCCTTCCAGCTTTCCGTTCATCGATTTCCTTAAGGTGGTAACATAAGCTTTGACTTTGCGGTTTTCCATTGCGCAACACATTTCTGCATGCAAACCCATGCTGGATTTAATCAAATTTATTGATCTTTGGGGTTGGAAAATTCATTTCGGAGCATCTCAAGACGATTAGAATTGTGGAGATTTCTTGATATTTACTATATCCCCAGGGTTATAGTAACGAATGAGTGTAATGTAATTCCTTTTTGGATCAAAAACTGAATGGGATGCGATGCTACTCATTATTCTTCAGAATATTCACAACATATCCCATCTACTAGTAGCTCCTTTGATTAGAATGCATTCACTTTGTTGCCCACACTTATTTATAACTTAGGTAAAGACCCGTTTGTAACATTCACCACAATCCAACTGTTCGTTTGCTCTGCACATCATGCACTCGTCGGCAACACAAAGTGAACACCAACGATATTCGTGACAATTTGAAATAGCAACTAAATCGACACATTCTTTGTTGTTGCGCGTTCAGTGCATGCTTCAATTCGGCGTTTTGAGGTGATTCATATTCATTCATCTTTTTTTTCATGAAAGTATATTACTTAGGATCTTTTGGACAAAGATGTGCCGCGAATTTTGCTTGCTTATATAAATGAACTCACCTCGTGTTTCGCTTTGGTGGATTTTCCTTCGTTTCTATATATTCTTGAAGATTCCTCGTTACTTATTCAATATAGTGACTATTTGTACAGTAAAACATTGAGTAACGTTTTTTACAACTCTGATTCATGTTCCCTAAGCTAGAGGGCAATTTTTAATTTATCAATTTAACTTTATTATTCCCTTTTTTGATTGCCACTGGAAAAATACGACTGTCTAAAGTGGCGTACCTAGATGACCTTAACTTCTATGTTCATTGTGATACTAATCGGAATTACGCTTTGTGAGTAGCATTTCTGTCTATCACTGGGATTCATTTTTCAACCATCAAATTGGTAAGTTTAGCTTGTGGATAGAGGCATAAATTTGATTCCCATATAGCCCTCACGCAACTCTGTTGTCCGTCCCTGGTTCCAGCTGTAGTTGAGGCGCATTGGATACGTATTGCTAATGGCTCCTAAAAGACTGGAACAACGGACGGAGATTACGCAGATGGATATTGTAATAACAATAATAATTGTAATATAAGGTGATTTTTTGGCCATTTTTGCGTACTACCTAGCGAGGTAGGTCCTATGTATAGTTTCTGGATTTTTTATAATTACTCAGATCGTGGATGAAAAGAAATCCTATTTCAATATGACTTTCCGAATAGCTAAATGCATTATCGTTTTCCATGCTAAGTTGGCTTCAGTTCACTGAAACCAAATATTACTTCAGAACACGGGTGGATCAGTCTGAACTAATATCGACGTTTGCTGCAGTGTTTTCCGCGGTTATTTAGCCCTAACGCATGGTTTTTTGCCCCCTCCCTCACTCCTTGTTATCAGATCCAGTAACGATCTATCTATTATGCAACATAACAAAATAAGGCCTTAAAGTGTTAATCATATTTTAGGTTTATTTTCAAACGAGCATTTTTATGAATCTTCTTTTCGCTAGGGCACTTTTACTAAACGTTAGAGAATGGCAGCCATGGGAGGCACAGTTGAAAGAGGAAGTGCGTGCAAACGCAGTGTGGCAAGTAGCCTCAATCAATGGACGTCGTGGTTTTTAATTGTCTCCTTCAGGCGCATTTAATAAGTCATCTCGACATTCCACTGGGGATTTCTTGATGGTGAACTTGAACTTGCTGGGGGTGCTTTGATGTTGGCTTTCATTTTCAGCTGACCCAAAGAATATTCAGAATTGTCTTCTTAGTCTGCTTACATGAACCACTTCAATCAAGGTTTCAGTATTCACCAAGTTCTCTTTAGTGAACAAACTGTCATTTGACGAACGGTCGTTACCCAAATTGGCTGGGCAAACCACTAATAAGAAGCAGTAACAACTCAATGACCACGTAACAAATCAAAGCGAACTTCGATTTGGGATTTCTTTACGGTTGAATTTATGCAGTAGTTGCTAGACCCAAGCTGGCCGTGCACCATCCCCTTTTTGAAAACCTTAGGATATCAGTTAGTGATCCAGCAAAAGTGCATTTCGGGTATTTTTCAAGAAACTATGCGCCATGGGAAACAGTAGAAATTATTCGATGGCATTCATGAGTGGTGATCCATTTGAAGCATCACCGTTCCCTTTATACGGGAATTTGCCTCATTGAGCATCTTGTTGGAGAGTGTTCCGTTTCAGCATTTAGCCTGTCGATCGATATGATTTAACGGTACAAGTTCTTTTATTTTTTGAAGTCTCTTCACACCACTGGGGGTCTTTTCGTGCTCTATTCATTTAGACTCATTTTCGTGCTGATCCAGCCGATGAAATATCTACTGATTTGGTTTTTTGTCGCTGCTTCTCAGCTGGATTTGGAGTGATATTCAGCTACATCGGCGTGTATACGTGCGTCAGTTGAAGAGAGAAAGATCTTTGAAGCGTCGCCCATTAGTTGTTAGTAGTTGAGATTGGACGTCCCTTCGAAGACAGCAGCAAATGTGCGGTTTGAAGGCACTGTTTCTATCCAGTGAACTTGTGTACTCGAAATCGCAGAATATGCGAATTTGATCCAGGACTGTCTGTTTGAACTGTGCTGCATTTTATCAATCAACTGGTCGCTCGTGAATTTTATTCTACATCTCTCCCTCTGTTCCCGTTTTTTTATCGTACAGGAAGTCTTTTTCCTGGCGATATACTCCTCGAGTTTAACGGTCGTCCTGTCAATTCTCTTGATCAAGTTCACTCGATGATGCAACAGACCTCGAGTGCATTGAATTGTGATTTAACAGTGAAAGCCCCGAATTCTGAAGGTTTCCTTCGACCCGGATTACAATACAAACACAATCCTTCAAAGTCCAAGGTAGTTTATGCTTATTTAGGTATTACTTTCCCCTGCACTATTTTATTTTGCCTGTTTAGTAATGTTCGATAAGGTGAATGGTGCCGAGTGGTCCGGTCACAGCATGGCAATCACATATCAACACTCATTTTTCAATCTTTTTTGCTTCCTTTATTAATGAAACGGCAATGTACATCAGTTTTTCAGGGAGGAGGCCGCGACCAGCAGAGAAAGTTGACTGGTGGTGGGAGGATTCGAACCCGCGACCTTCACGTCCGAACGCCAGGACCTTATCCACCTGACTAGATGTAACTCACTGGATGATAGTTGTTTTATGGGCACTAGTCCACTTAGAAATAAGAAGTCCGATGCTCGCCTCTGGTTACAAGTATACGGCAGGTTGCCTTCACCCAACTCCTTTCCACATTTTCTTTACCCGAGATCAATTCGATACTCCATCGGATTTGAAGGCCAGTATGATTATTCGATTTAGGCTGATGATTCATTTTTAAAAAGTTGTCTTCTTGCCTCACGTATGCTGGCTGCTGAGACTAAGGATTGCAACTTTAGATGCGAGATTCGTCGCGAATCAGAGTAATTTTTCTCAAGCTTTGATATCACCGCGGTATCCGACTATCTTCACGGAGGAAGGTGGATAAATTCGCACTACTCATTGCATTTTTACATATTAGTTTTCAGGTATGCCTACTCGGTATTGTGACTCTGCGTTTGATAATCCCATTTGGGCTTGGGAGCACTGTGATATGGGCACCAGGTTTTCTTCCTTGTATTGGGTTTAATTTCCGCCGATTTCATCCGAGGTTCTGAAATTCGGTTGCTGGGTTTTAGTTTACAAAGGATCATGGAATTGCGGCGAAAATGTCCTTAATACCGGCCTTTGTCCTTGCTTGTCCACTTGTTTTTTACGATCCAGTGGGTGCATTCTCCGAAAAGTTACTTGTCATTATTACTAGTGGTGCATCTTCTCTCCAAAATGTATCCATTAAATTCTTTTCATGTTTCCCGATTGCCAAAAAGGGTTAGGATAGTATAAACGAAGAGAAATGTGTTTTCCATGAGAACACTGTGTTCATGATATCTGCTGTCATGGCAGAAGGTATGCGCGTGTTGATAGTGTTGCATTTCTGCTTTTACAAGATCTCCATTCAGTCGCTGGATAATTTAAATAGTCAGTTTGGCACATAGCTATCACGTAGTTTCTTTCGCTTGTCCATTAATCCATTTGTTTCGCTTGTGTCTCCTGACGGATACCCGTAGTTCAATCTCAGTCAACGCAGACCTGTGCAAATAAATTTGTGACGGGTGATCTAGTCTACGGACAATCGCGATTCTCATTCGAAAATGAATGGGAAAATTTGGTGTTAACTCTCAGGCGGTCCTTCAGTGGTGATGATGCTTGTTGACATTGTCTTGTTGTTCCAACTGGGATTGTCTGCCCTTTCTGTTCATCACGCTGTTCACATCGGTTTGGTCGCAGTACTACCCTTCGGATTCTCGTTTTCGTTCTGTGCACGGAACTCGATCTCAAGTGCACCGTCGCCTAACTCTCCGCAAATAAGCGAAATTGGTCTCTGTTTTTCAAAACCTAGAACACAGATACATGTCAGTCTGCAAATGCTTGAGGGCTGGTGGTCGCAATAAAGGTAAACCATTTTCTTGCCACTGTACGTGTTCTGCTCATTCCACCGCAGAAGGCGGTGAGTCAAATCCAGTCTTTGGGAAACCAGTCGGATTGTCTAAAACAATATCACACGCCCTTCTGGACGAATTCCTTTTTTTCGCGTAAAACTACATTTGCCCACGCAGGCAATCCCAATCTTGATATTGTTTAGGTTTTGTTGCCGTGTGCCAAGACTACACTGCATTACTTCTCTATTGTTTTCGATCGACTGATGCATAGTTTAGTAGTAAGTAATTGGCGCGTGCAAGAATCGAGTTTCACCCATGTCAACATCCTGTTTAGTAATGCAGTCACTTTAGCCGTTATGATATATCCGATTTCTATCTTTTTAGTCTCTTGACTTTGTCATGTGACACTAGTTTTGTTAGACTGGAATGTTGTTGCGTTGTTACTGGTCCGTGCTCTCTGTGCGAGGAAATCAGCGTTCTAATGAATTATCGGCTTTAGACTTACACCTTTCGACTTAGTCTAGATGTATTGCTGATATGCTTTTATCTTTTTAAACCCATTGCACTGTCCTTTTATTCTTATTAACCAGTGGTTGATACTCTAAATCGCCAAAAACAACTACTTGTATCTAACATTGATAATAGGATTTTTTTCTCTTTTCGTGAAACGTGACATTAACGGAAAGAGCGTGCCCCATGGCCTCCAGGGCCGACTGCTCTAATGCGCAAATCAGCAACCGCAACTCAAAAACTGAAAAGCGTGAATTTGCTTAAAGTAGTAATAGATCAGGTGCAGTGTTTTCGGAAGAGTGAAATGCCTCATCTGTAAGATTCTCTGATACCCAAGAACCAATGAACGACACGTTTACTTGAGTTAACTTGCGCGCAATTTAAAGTAGCAATAGCTTCTTTTTATGCTCACTTTTAATAAAAGTATGGCTATCGTAATGTACACTGTTTTTGGATCACCCTGCCATTCGCTAGCAGACATGCGCTTAACAGACCTTGTGAAAGAGAGACGTGTTTTCAACCCAATTCTGAATATTGTTCACATAAATCCGAGTAACTTCGAAGTCATTCCGAAATAATGTGAAAAATGGTATACATTACCTCGGTGGGTGTGCGGCTAATCACCTGAAGAAAAATGACCGAGAAGTAGGAAGGGGAAGAGAGATGATGTAAAGTTCACTACGCCTGTGGTAGCTTCTCTATCATCCAACTCCATATCGTTGGTTGCCCATCGTGATCTCTGGCTATCGATGAATTGAACACCCCCCGGTCGTCCAACCCGAAGTAGATAGTTAACTTATAGGATTCTACCCTGATTGTTTGACCAAACGGTGTAATGGACAAAGCAGTAGGACGATTTAAGGACCTCGTAACTCACTGGGGATCGGTGACTGATTACTCAGCTCACAAGCCCGTCAAATGAGGTAGACATCCTTGATGCCCGTTAAGCTCCTTAGCCGCAGATTTTGTTTAGCATAGTTGTGTATGCTTCTGACGATATCCATAGTTGGTTTGAAATCAGGGTTTGGCCATCAATACTTAACTGATTAGCAAAAGCCGGTCAACCCGGTGGAGAGCGCCCGGCATTCGACTTCATCCTGACACTTTAATCAAGACATCTCCGCCACGAGAAGGTGGTGCGTAGGACTTCAGTAGAGACTATTTTGGGTCCACTTCGAGAGACTTGCAGGTCGAGTGGCCGACTTGGAGCCTGAAGTACCCATCCGTGATCATGCTAAGGCTTTTGAAAAGGGTGAAAAACAAAAAAAAAATTTCTCAACTTCCAGGCACGCCAACAGAGCTAACAGAACGCGCGACTCAAAATGTGATCAGTTGCAATCCGATCGTTCGGTGCGCAAATGGAGTACTGACAATTGTTATAATAGGGAATTTGGGTCTTAAGTGTGACTCGTCTCTCGTTACTAGGATAGCATATCTTGCAGTGAGTTCGCTGACTGTCGAAAATGAAAAATATAGGCTACGCTGGTTTTATCACATGTCAGTGATCAAATGTGTTGTGCACATTTGGACACGAGTGAATCAGACGTGTTGATGAGCCAGGCGTAGTTTTCAAGCAATTTCAATCTACTTCATCTTAAGACATGGTATCATAGTCCCAGAAACTTATCATATATTTGGAAAGACGTGATATTCCTCAGTTGTTGATGTGTAGGATGGCTTAGCGCATGTATGCGCCTGGTAATCTAACGAGCTACCTGCACCGCTTACTACTGCGAGCCATGGTGAATGGTGAAAATATCACGCACATCTGTGTGCAACTAGGGTTGTAACCGGAGGCAGTTAAACATACTTGATCTTCGGTGGTAGCTTTTGATTTTATGTACCTGATATACGTTTGCATCACTTCGTTTCAAATTCGGGTTTCGTTTTATCAGTATTTCATGACACTCGGTAATAAACAGCTCTCGGTGTCCCTCAATCTAACCAGTACGTTTTGTTTCCTATTGTCAAATGGTACAGCGTTACATTCGTACCTTCTTTGACTACGATGCCAGTCGGGATTCATTGCTGCCAACCGGGGACGTGGGCATGTCGTTCAGGGCTGGAGACGTGCTTGAGTTGGTCGACGACCAAGATCCAAACTGGTGGCAGGTAAATTCAGTCAAATTCACGCAATTTCCTAGTCTTTATTTATGCGAATTTGCGCTGTTTTGCAGTTATGATGCTGCTGACGAATTGTCTCTCTAGACTGCATGCACGCATTACCCTGCACTAACTTGTTCATTTGCTTCGATGGGGGCCCAAGCCGCACAAAGCGGCGGTTCTACTGCGCTAAGCTGTCCGAATCGATTTGACTGTCAACTTTCCGAAGCGTGCTATCTAATAATCTGGAATCAACGTCACCTGATAACGTCAACCAACATTGATGGTTTTTATTTTGCCAGCTTATTGAGTGGTGACCTGACCCATCGTTTCGAGATACGGAATATTTTGCTACATATCGGTCAGTCCAGGTTGAAAACGAGCATATTGAAGGACAGCTCGCAACGATACAGGAACTCAACGCAATCTCATATAGGGAACGGGAAATCTAGTGGCCGCAACGAGTACCTGGGATGAAATATGCAATCAGTATGGGGAATCTAGTGAGTTGTTTTATTTCATCCAAGTCAACATTGGGGGAAAGTAATGGATATGAGCGAAACGATCTGTTCGGTTCACCATTCTTCAATTCATATTACACAACAGTGACTCCTACGCTAATCGGAGCAATTTTGAACATAATTTTACTGTCCTCTAGCGTCGGCTCCTCTTGCGTGTCTTCCGGCACACGTCCCGCGGTCCATTTCGACAAGTTCACCTTTTGAGGCCGAAGTATGCAAGAAATTTCAAGCCCAGGCAAGGCGCTGGGCTCTGATGGTCTTTTGTCAACACTGTTTAAATATGGTGGAATGTTGTATGGTGAAGAACTTCGTGCACTGTTTTCCCATGTTTGGTACTCTCAGCAAGTCCCCTGCCCGTGAAGTAAATCGATTGTTATCCCCATGATTAAGAAGGACTCGGACAGTGACTGGTATTAGGCTAATCTCGATAGAGTCGAAACTGTTAGCACCCATCATCCGTCGCAGGTTCTGCAACACGTGTGAAGAACAAACCTCCTGGGGAGCAGACGGAGTTGGGTCAATCACATTTTTGCCCTCTAGTTGTTGTTAGAGCAGCACTGCGCATTTCGAAGACCAGCGGTCATTCCGTGCCTTGACATTCGTACGGCTTTTGATTCATTCGATGAAACTCCAGTGCTGTTGTTTTACCTGAGAGGTGTGTGTCGGTCTTCTAAAAGTTGTTGCACTACACTTCATGTTGACTTAGGGTTTGTGAACTGCCTTCGCCACCTCTCGAGGTTTTCAATGTAGTGCGACAAAACTGCCCTATATTCCTGTTTCTTTTGAGGAAGAGGGTTTTCTACAGAATGCTTTTTTGGTTTAATGGCCAATAGAGTCGACGTTCGCCTAGGATACAACGTTTTTGACTCTGTATGCACCGATAATATCATCTTACAGAGCGACAATCCAACGACAGTTCAACACCATTTGGACCGCTTGCCGTTTGAGATATCCAGATGTGGTATGTGGTTTGCAATCATGTGCAGCGTACATCTCCAAAAACTGGCCGATGACTATGTCTGTATTGATGCATTGTTTTCATCTGTTAGACTCGGGGGGTCGTTTGCTGCTGGTGATGATAAGGAGGAGACCATGAAAGGACTTGCGACATCTGTCACGCCAATGTGATATCCAGCTTTCCCTCATTGGAGGTGTTCTCATTTACGGTTGCGAGGCCCGGTCCTTCCACGCTGTTGGTGCTCAGTGGCTTTCTGTATTCCATCACCGATATCTCCTAAGCGTTGCTCTTGTCTGCTGGTTGCGTCGGGTTAGCAATGACGAGGTGGGTCCCCGTGTGTTTGATGCAGACAGCCGTCCTCTGACAGAGATAATTCCTCTACATCACCGATCGCTTAGACGTCTATTTTGTATATCTCTCCATTGTACTCTGTATGCGCTGGACAATGCTGGAATAAGCGATATGGTGGGTGGGTCATGGGTTAAAAAAATGAAAAAGTTAATCTCGATCTTGGAGTTTCCGGTTGTGGTCGAAACGATGAGGATTGACATTGGTTAGCAATGCTGAGAGATAGGATACGAAAGCCCTATGGTATGGCTGTTGGTTACCGCTTTCGCTTGTTGCCATCTAATTACTCACCCCGTTATATATATATATATATATATATATATATATATATATATATATAAAACTTGTTTTCAACTAAGTTTCCAACTATGCTCCGCCCTTTTTTGCACTATTTCAACCTCGTCTTGCAGTTTCTGATTCCTTTTGCATAGGTTCCCCTTCTCGGTCGTGTCGTCCGGTATCCGCTTGTGAAAGTTCTCTGCAGTGGGCACCAGTTCTCGCGATATTTCCGTTTGTTTGCCATTGTGTGGCATGTTTCCGAGGCTATGTTATACATAGTTTCAAATGATCCTAATTTGTTTAAGGGATCGCATCCGAATTATGTGCGGGATCAAAACAGGATGTTGTACCGCGTAATTTCTTACATGGCTTATGAAAGTAACACAAAACCTTAGCATTGTCGTTCGAAGTAATAATAAGCTGCCGATGTGGTTATCTGAAGTAGCGTTTTTCGAGATAATTTCAATCGAACCTGATTAGTTGGTTTATTGTGGATTGTTAGTGCAGACCATCATCAGGAAGTCACACATTTTCTCAACATGAAGTAGCTCTATCAAAGGTGTGTTCAGTTGAATAGGTTTGAAATTGATTGTACTGCATTTCACTTCTGGAATTTCTTGTGCAAATGTAAGGCGAACTGTGTAAATGAAAGGAGAGGCAGGTACACAGTCATACAGCCAAATCTGTTTTTAGTTGGATGGTAAATAAGGTTCATGCAAGGAACCGGCTGAACCGCTAAATTTCTCAGATGAACTGAACCAGCAGCAACAAAAGACAAGCTTCGATAATACAGCTCAAGGTTTTCGTCGAAAGTCGACTACTTTATCCCTACTGGAATTCGCACTTGTCAAAGCTTGGAAAACGGCAGGTTGAAACAGTTCGTTGATCGATACTTTGTTTTCGAATTCAGCTGGAAAAATATCCTACGTTATTCACAAGGCTTATTCTTACACACCCTTCCGTTTTCCGTCTCTTGCAACCCACCCATCTCTGAATTTATTCTGTGTGAGGTTCGAATAACATGAACAGGGTAACAGAAAAACTCTAGGCCTCTTTGCGGAAGAATTTCACTGAAGTGACAGACATTAGCAGTCCACATAACTACCACCACCACCATACTGCCTCATTGGATTCATTGTCTTCGATTTCGCATTCGGGGTCTTTGAACACTGTTTCCGAGCTTTAATTGTACTTGAAGTCTAAGGCACGGGGCCCAATCGCCCGACTCAGACTCAGGTAAGGCTACAAACTGGTATCCTGTGATGCATGTGACAATGAGGGCAAGTCAGGCCTGGGACACAGGATTGTCCGACAAGATTATGAAGCAATGTGAGCAACCTATTGTTTCTCAGTTTTATCCCTACTCGTCAATACTCGGTGTTTGTTGATCGTGACAGATTTTGTGTTCTGTTCTTCCCGCATTGTATCGCAACAGAGGCTGATCGTTTGCTCGACATACTAGGATATCAGTTAGCTCCCATCGCTCACTGTGACGCATCTCGAAAGACTCGGTTGTAAGGGAGTAATTTTTTGAGCATATTCATCTGCGTCAGTTTGTCGTCTGCCTTCATGTGTGTAGCGCTGCGTGGATCGTGATTTGCACTCTCGATGACTGCCCATCGTGGCAGAGTCAGATTTCGAGGTTCGTTGTTTTTTCGCGTTTTTTCATCATTAGTATGTTTAAAATTATCTCACAGGGAAATATCGAATCTACCGCTCTGATATATGTCATGGCATTCACCTCAGCACCTGGGCGAAGAATGCGCGTCGATTTCCATGTGTCGCCGTCAATTACGTGTTTTTCGACTAAAAAAGGTTTTCCTTCCAATAATTTTATTTCAGGTTCGGCCGTTGTCCGGGTCTCGCGATAAAACCAGACTCATTCCGTCGCAAACACTCGAGGAACGACGTCGTGCATTTAATCAGGAAAAAGCTCAAGGTATGTACGTCCACTTTTGCTTCCGGTAACTGTTTATTTCTTTGTTTTGCTCATAAGCATCTGTTTTTTCTTCTCTATTGGTTCCTGCTGCACATCTCTGACAAATCGTTTGTTTCTTGGCCTCCTTATTGTTTTTGTGATACTTTACGAAGTTACTATGGCCATCGCAGATATCAGACGATTTCGTTGAACGAATAACTACTCACTTTGTGCCAGCTTTTTAAACTGATTGGTCTTCTAGATGTCTGTCCTCTAACAAGAATTTGAGGCACGTAAGGTTTCTTCCCGGTTTACGGAAATCGCCTAGTCATACGATGTGCTGGGCTCTCGAATTTTATGGTGTTCGTGCACCCTTCCAGTGGTGGCTTTCAGGCACGATCTTTTTTAACTGTTGTCGTGTGCCTGCATTCATTCTTTCAATTTTTTTATCGCTGATCCGTACTAACATTTTTTCCCGATGCTGCGCAGGACGATGCATCAAACCGTGCTCTTCTTTGTTTATGCACGAACGTAATCATGCATGCATACATCCGTGTACGTGCACTGTGTGCCGATAAACAATGATGTGGCAGACTGCATGGACCGTTAATGAATGTCACCAAGCAGAAGCAGGACATCCCGAGTGCTTCGGTTAGTGGGCATTAGAACTGATGTGAAGCAAAGCTAGGTGCTTAGATCAGAATTATCATTGTTATCTGCGAATTTCTACATAATTAGACAGTTGCGTGTATCCAAATGCATTCTGTTGCGAATCGCTTTCTTCCTTTTGCTCTGTTTGTCCATATCTTGTAAACCCAGATTGGCAACACGTTGTGTGTGTGTGTGTGTGTGTGTGTGCGTGTGTGATCAGATTGACCGTTGTCACATAATGCATGACAAGGCAGCCGAACTGTTTAGGTACAAATTTTACCAACCGTTTTTGCACAGAGGCTCTTCTAAACGTAGAACTAATGGCGATATGGGATATAATTAGCCCAAACGCTCATCACGAGGCGTTCAGGCTGTGATGCCACAACGAAAGTGGACCGTTGATCATCAAGTTTAATCTTGCCAGTTTGAATCCCTTCCTTCTGATCCATAAACCGTTTGGCTTCCGTTGCCGGAAATCCTATGGTTAATTTCATCAGGATAAGCTCTAGTGTATTTTCACCACATCACGGTCTATCTTTTAATATCTGTCATGGTAAGAACACCGTTTAAGCACAGCAAAGAAATGGGTTCACTCCACCTCCCTGTCAATTCTTGGGTGAGTTTAGCACTGCAGTCCAAATCCAGCCGGTTTGTTCCTTCAGAGAAGGTAACTGCTGTTCGTAGGTGCACTTCCATTAGGATTGATAAAGCATTTCGAGAATTGAATATTTTCTGCTTTGGGTTGTACATTCCCTTCATCTTTCACAGCCCCTGTTGTCAGGTTTCACAGGCAGTTTTTATTACCGCGGTTTGTCTCCAAAATCAGAAACATCGTGCTCCCAAGTTTCCTATCCTTAATGTCCGGTCAGGATTATCATCTGCCTGTTCACCTTAGTATGTCTGACTCTGGGCCGACAGATTTCAGTCGTTTGCTGTTGTCGAAATTGACGGTGGCGCTGTTAAAACGGGACTAGCGCTTGTCCGTGTGTGTGTGTGTGTGTGTGTGTGTGTCTGCAAGTTTGTAGGTCTGTCTCCACCCTCCTCACTCCCTCTGACCCAATCAGACATGCAAGGTGACTCATTGTTCGGCGCGTTGTCTTATCGGAGATCGAAGATCCTAAATCAGACGGTTCCTCCATTTCTGAGACTAAGTACATGTCAATTAAGGGAAGCCGGACAAGTCTAGAACCCGCTCGCCGCCTTACCAAGTTAGGTTTGTTATAAGGAGCGTCATCACTGTTCTTTTCTTGGATTAGGGTCCTTTTCCGTTCTTGTGTTTGCGTAATCCATATCAAACACCAACTTCTCGATTATTGCCTTTGTGAATCGAATGAATAGTTTGAATGAGTCTATGCTCAAGGTAGCTACTATCCACTCGAACACACCGTAGTTTCCCAGATAGTCTGCTCTCATGCAAATCATGTTGCTAGATTAAACATACCGACTTATCTACTGTCTTTCCCGGCGGTTTTGCTTTCAAAAAATTTCGAAATATTGGATGTCTGATCCATGACCCTGGCAAATGCGGATCACAGTTGTTTGTGAATTTTTCAAGGTTTGTACGATGTGAACACGTTATTCTCTCGGTTCACAAGGAGGCAAAAAATCATTCTTTCAAATGTGGGAAACGTTTTGCTCCGATACATTTTTTTACGAATTGATTCGTCATGATTAACGCTTAATTCAGCGGTTTCACCAAACATGCCAGGAATTAGCGGCGGTGTAAATCCATCAATCCGAGATTGAATATCCTGCCCGGGACGAATGTTTGTGAATAGAACGTTTTTAACTATCTAGTCCAACAATTCCCAACCACATCCTGTATGACAAACTGGGTGACATCTGCAACTCATTTTTATAGGATTCGCCAGATTAACTGTATTGTTGCACGACATTTTACTGAGTGCGGTTTCACCAAGTGAAATGTGAAGCTCCGCTTTGGGTGCAAACTTATTCTAAAGATTGATTTAGTTCCAACGTAACATTGGCCTAACAACTTACCATCTGAATATATATCATCATATGCTTTGGTTTGCATCAATTCATGGCCATATACTCCGATTTTAAGTGGGGTATTTTGCCGGAATAGGACTACTTATCAGATCGTTTATTTAATGTATTTAAAGTGTAAGGTTGACAAGACGCAAATGTAACGACTACTGCTTCTTTACACGAGTCCGGGTTGATGATTATCTTTGGCTATAACTTACGTTGCCCTTTAGTTTACCAATAACACAAAGGGAATCGGCCTCGTTTTTGCATCCTGTGTTCCCTGAGAATGGACCCCGATATCTGTGCATTCTGTGAAGTCAAATCATATTATCACAATAAATAATGTGAAATACCATCGGTCTGCAAAAGAATATTTGTACTATGCGACTCTTAGATTAATACTATGGTTGCCAAATGCATTTGAGTCCAAAATCGGTCTGGTTTCAACGGTTGCATCCTTCGCTGATGCTCAGCAATTGCGATTTCTTAATACAACACAGTTTGTAGTGTTCCATTTCAATACCACATTTGCTGTTGGCTTTCGTAACTTTCTACCGTATTTTTGACCATTTTTCGGCGGTACATCGGTGTCTCAGTGTGACGTCCATCAGTTGTCTCTTGAGCTCGTACTAAACTGCTACTGTAATATAAGGTTGCTGCTGACTGTATGCATACTGTTACCTTACCCAGCGACAGATTCTATTGTTGTACGCTATTTTCTCATGACTGATCCTAGTTTTAATCGAATCCCCTCTATTGAAACGACGGTTGTTTTTCCTCAGTTTACATCAGTCCATTTTCGCTGTTGGCTTAGATACCGACTTCGTTGTTTTTTCGTTATCGGGTTATTGCATTGGCTCAGCCTGTGTTTTGTGCGATTTCCCCAAATCGATCTGTCGCTCGAACTTGCTTGTCTCTAATCCCGTGCGTTCGCACATACCAGGTTACTTTTCAAGTAAGTTATAATCTGGTTTTCAATCACCAGCTGTATCTTTCAAATAGCGCAAGCTCCTGTGTTCACGTGTCGCACCTCCTGATTTCACATGCCTTATCGAGCACGTGACTGCACTTGTCCAGCTCATTATCGAAACTGTCCGTACAGTGTGCATTGCTTGGTTCTGTGCTTTTTCGTTCACCAGTACTTTATACATCAACATACACACATATAATCGTGAGTGATTGTATAGATGCAAATATCGGGGATCACATGAAATACATTTACCACTTCTAACACTCCTCTTCTTGCGTGGCATCTTGATCCATATCATTCTTTGTCTTCTCTCTCGTTCAGCAACCAGCAACAAGAAATTGAAGAAAAAAGTCAAACAATTTTTTCGTGCTGCTGATTCTTCCGGTAAGTGAAATGAATGTTCTCTGATGCACTTCTGTAAAACGGCAATTAATACATTTCGTTGGATGTTTACTAAATCGGACCGTGTGTTGATACGTACCCTCTGCCACCCGGATCCAAGCGGCTGGCCCTGCGCCCTCTCATTGTTCTTTTTGCACCATTATCTTCATCTGTTCTTTATCAAGGTCATTGATTATTTTCTTTCTACTTGGCTCCAGCCTACTTCAGTGCTTTTAATCTTGAACCACAAATTGTTGACATTATCATGTAGTCCTGTCCCTGCTTATTCACTCCAAAATTGTGAATGACTGGGTATAAACTTGTCATTGTGTATGTGCTGATTTGTTAATCGGTCTGTCGTAAGAATGATCGAAATCGCTTTCATCGACTAACCACGCACGTTTTCTTTCACTTTCAAGACATTGGAAATTGAAATTCCCCAACGCTCATGGTAGTGTCTCTATTTTGTTGAATCTCTTCTTCATTCAGCGCCCCAGATTTTTCTGCATTAAAATGACAATCGATATTAGGCTTTCCGGTTTCAGGTCTGCTGTATAGTTGGTAGTGATCTACTGTGACAAAGGCGGTTGTCTGCCGCGGCGGACAGCATTGGTCATGAGTAGACGGCAGTACACGGTAGTCCGACTCGTTACCACGGCTTGTCCGTTTTCGATTTCTCGTGGTTCTGCATTGTAGGTCTTGGAATAATATTTTTTTATTACACAAGGTGAATTTCTCCAAGAGGAGTAAACCCCGAGATCAAAAGATATACTGGAAAGAAGGATGCATGTGGGCAACATCCAAGGAAGATTCAACTTGCTGACTGGTTTTAAAAGCAAGAATATTGTATATTTTTGGGCAGGCGGAAAGAGGAATAGTGTTCTCGGGCCTTGCATTGCGAAGAATAAAAGATTGAAATAAATGGGTTGGAGTTCTCAGTAGCATGTTTTGCATACGGATGGATGAAGAAAACCCGTCGTGCGCTTTTGCGGTTATTGCCGCTCTTCAGGTATGCGTACACGGTACTCTCCTGTCCAGTCATCTTCACACTGGTGAGTTCCTTTCTTAGTTTATCACTAGAATTTCACTTGAATTGTTAGGAGCGTGAATGGATGATAAATTCACTTAACATACTACTGAGAAGAAAAACCAATACTTCCGGGCCTTATGTCCCCTTTCCGGAGGTTCGCCTTGCCTAACCGACGGAAATCCTCCGACGAATCCCAAGTGATTCTTAAATGAACATGTATTGTATGGTATTGTATTGTATAGACCTTTGCGTACAAAAAATAATTTTGCATTTCAGTCAAAAAAAACGTGAGGGTAAAAAAATAAAATAGGAAAAATATTACATTCATCAGCTTGTAAAAATGTGAAAAAAATTATCCAGGAATGATTGGAGCACATTGTGATAGGTTGCTCAGGAATTCGACTAAAATATCATCACGGTTTGTCAAAACGCATGCTAAATATGGGACAGTGGAGTTCTATAGATATTGCTTCTAGAGGGTAGGGAACGGATCTTGTTGATATATGAGAGCGGCACTTCGAAAGTTGTTGTGCAGAGGGATGCGTGGAATCTGACAGAATTTTGTGAACTGATTTCTCATAATGTGATAGGTGCTGATCACATATATTATGGGACAACTCAGTTAGTGGTGTGAAAAGCGGCTAATAATTGATAGCCCCCGGCAAAGAATTCT
>LUCM01005632.1:62109-88888 GCA_008360955.1 Fasciolopsis buskii | reverse complement strand
TTCCACAGCAGACCCTCGTGCCAAACTTAATCGCAAGTCTTAGAGATGTCCAGCGAAACCAATTGAGTTTCTCCATGTTTATTGAATGAAGCCCACCAGGAATGCGTGATGACAGACAGTAGGTTTCCCGTAGAGGGACGCTGGCGAAATTGCTATTGGCAGTCACCCAACAAACCGTCACGTTCGAGGAGCAGAAACCTCCGAATCACAGAAGTAAGGGTAGTGGGGCAGTAGTTGTTGGTATCAGAAGGGTTTCCGTGTTAAGATATAGGAAAAATAATTGCGTTCTTCCATGGTTGAGAAGGGACAGAAAATTGTGGCGCCATGTAAGAGCTGACTTTATAGCACACATCTTTAGGACAATGGGTGGAATACCATCTGGACCGGGAGATTCGGAAATATTAAAGTTGAAAATAACCGGTGGTGTTTGAGGTTAGTCGTTCAGCTTTGTGATGTACAAAGCGATCTTTCGCCTTTTGCATGACAAGCGAGCATTTGTTCCTAGCTTGCACAAAATGACTTCGGGATGTTTGGTTTGGTGAGCGGCGCCACCAGCGGTGTGCAGTTTTTCAAACAAACTACTTTTTCGAGCGTGATTAAACCACTCAGTGACAGCTCTTTCAGGCTGCATTGCCAAGCTTACATTATTGGCGAATAAATGCTGGAATGCAACTGCCTTGTCGGTGGCACTAAACTCCGATTAGTACATGTGTTTGTGACATTGTTGCTGAGATTATTATCCAAGATTCTCCCATTCCTCCTGGTTATTTGCAGTGTAGTTGTTGAAAGGAGTCAAAAGCTGAGATGAGTTTGGGCTTGTTAACCACACCATGCAGGTGTTCTTTTGATCGGTTCTGTTGACGGTGAATCTTTCCTGACAAATACAACTACAGGATAGAAAATCAATATGACCAATGTTGGTCTCCAATGCCCATCAAACTTCACCCTCATTTCTTTTCAACCCTTGTGTTTTGTTGCTACGCTCGCACCTAACCGTGCATATTTTTTTCTTCACAGTTCGATAACTTGTGTTTTGCCGACGTCACATGTATTTTACTTATTCGCATTCGCTTCATCTTCGGCATCGAGGCAAAGACCCGATTGCTGGGTTCCGTGCTCTTTTTTCGCATCAGCTTCTCTTAATTGTCATTCGACATTTAGAAGTATGCAAATTGTGGCCCATCATTCTTCATTTACATTGTCTTCTGCACCCCACTGTGCATCGCATTTCGTTTCATACTGCTAGCCTTAATTTGATGTACAGAAACTGACCATGACATTTCGATGATCTTGTCCATTCTCAGGGTTTTTTGCATTAAGAAAATACCAGAGTCGTTCGTGTTATTTAACACGTTACTTATCACTGTTTGTTATTATAAAGATATATATTTTTTGTAATATCCGGATTCTTGATAATCGCCTATCTATCGACCACCATTCAAATCACGCCCAATCCGTAAACCACGCACCTGCTCCCTCATAATTTCTATCGACTTGCCGTTCAGAGAATACGATCGACTGGTCTTTCGGTTATTACCTGATCGATCGAACCCACCTTTTTGATGTGAAAATTGATCGACACGTGACCTTGTTGTCCATATTGCTTGAATGATTTCGGATGTGTTTGTGAGGTGGAGCAGTGTGTCGTAAGCTGCAGCTGCTTAACCCCACTAGTTGGTTCAGGCGTTCTGACCTCTTAGAACTATCCACTTCATCGAGTTCATTTGATTTCACGAATTGCTTCATTTTGTATGATCCTCATGAGGATAAAAATTCGTTTTCCCATTCTCTTTTACTCTCTACTCCAATAGCTGTTTATTTGTCCTATTGCATGGATCGATCATTATCGTCCTACTCACGTGTGCAATGTTACACGATTTTTCGGGTTTCTTCTCACCAACGTATTGGCAAACTCCTTTCTTAGATGAGCCCTGTTTTATTTATTACGATCACCATAACTGCTATATTTCATGATCCCTGATACTTCATCTAGCACTCCGCTTGCGCTCGGATATTTGGAGCTATGAAGAGGTGGTTCCCTGGCCCCAGTCTACTGTGCCTTGTTTGTTACTTCTTGGTGCCTACGGTGTTGGTCGTCGTACAATCAAAGTATTATTGGCTAGTCAGGAACCAAACCGTTTTGCCTATCCCATTTCAGGTGAGTTCTGTTCTCTCCTTTCTCTCTGACCTTAACCCACCGTTGCGGCAATTTTCTCTGATAAATTCGACAATTGAAGCTGCTTATTTCGCTAACGGATTATCTGATACGGTTAATTCGTGCCCCCTCTTTTTCCATTTATTGCAATAAAAGGCAGTACATGAGTGCTCTTTTCTACCCTGAAAAGTAGTTTATTGTGTCCATTTTTTCAATGAACTATTTGACTATTCAACCTAAATCTACTAAAATCACAACAGCAAGTGAATTGAATTGCTAATTTGCCTCCATTATTGTGGTTTGAGTCACTGATTGTACCCATCCTCAAGAAGAGCAAACAGAGTGACTGTATCAGTCATCGTTGTATAAGCTTAATTTTGTTAGTTGCTGAGGTCTGAGCTTCGATAATGCTGCGCATTTTGACATCAGTTGGCGAGAGTAACATCCGTGACCAGCAAGCCGGATTTCATCCAAGTTGAGGCTGCATCGACTAGATATTCATTCTTCGGCGGCTACCGGAAATGTGCCATACACCGCCGCCCTGCGATCGTAGTCTTAAAAGGTGCGTTCGACTCTCTTCTCTTTTTTGTTTGTGTTGGCTCACTTCACGTTCCCCTTGGATATTCATTCTTTTTATAGAAACAGGTAACCCTGGGGAAAAGGCAGCGGCCAGTGAGGCTTGCCTTGCTGTTTAACGCTGAAGGATGATGATGAACGATTGGGGGGCTGCGCATTAAATTTGGAGCTACTGCTCAGTGACAAAGGTGTTTAGTTTTTCTCCTAAATTAGTTGACAAGCAGCAGTCTATGCTGCTGTTGACGGCCAGGTCACTAGGTTTCACAGTAGCTATCATGTTTTATCGGCGAGAGACAAGTTATTTTTAATCTCATTCTGAATTGGATCGGCATTTCATTCCCCAAATCTCGTCTACCATACTTGGCTGTACCTAATTTCGTTACTACCTGTTGACCTCTGCGCAACTTCGTCCTGTCTAAGGCGAAAATAGCAACAGATACATGATGCGTTTGTGGATTTCGGGTGATGCGTTCAGCGTACTATACCCTTTAGAACGTGCTTAGTTGCGCTTTAATGAGGAACAATTCATACGACGATTCACACTTTTAACTTCCCGCCGCAAACCGGATGCTAGATTATGTCACTTTAGATATTCAAGTATATAGCGATCACTCATGCAAAAGTCCCGCACACATTGCCTGGAGAAAACTGGAATTTGCTAGCACTAGGAGATTGAATATTTTCATGAAATAATTCACCATGTGATATCATCGCTAAGTTCAACATTAGGAAACCACGGAAGCACAGTGGAGCTGTTTCATCTTTGTTAAGAATCATCAGCAGTGCATATCCACCGCGCCCGAACTGGGATGCGAACCCGGGACAAATGATGCTGAGTGGAACGCCTTAGTCATTACGCCCCCAGGGAAGTTGTGAACGGTTTGTTGAACTTCAACACGTGATGATGTTGCACCTATCCGTCACTGATTAGCACGGCCACGGGCCGCTAGTGTATGACAATCGCCCCCTACTGATAGATGACTTCTGTGCAGGTAGCCTAAATATGACGAGAGCTTTGGACATGACCTACATTAAGGGTTGATTGTTATGAATTATTTCATGAAAATTGGGATTGTGAGGATGTCGATACCCGTCATATATCACCAATTTAGGTTTTGCTAGCTCCACTCAGTCGAGTTCGGGTAAATTTGATTGGGTTCTATCCGGCCACGATCTACAAGAATGCGGTGATCATCTTTGCCCATAGACCCATAGGAATTTGCACAAACCTCGTTCTTTTCTCCTGTAATTGAAACGTACTTTGGTTATGTATCATTCTATTGACAATGAAGCTTCAAGGTTAATTCCCACCTACTGTAAAGATATCTGTAAAACGTTAGTCGCGTAGTGATTGCTGCAAAAGGAAGAAGTGCATGTTGTAAGCATTGACGTCCCATTACTTTGCTTTCTTTACTTACCGCACAGTGTCCTCACGTCGCAAACTAGGCGCCTGAAAGCCTAAGAAACAAGCAAGCAGAAAGAATGATTTCGAGAAAAGTTTACCAATGAAAAGTAATTCGAATGTTATCACGCCTCTGACGCGTAATTCTGCCATGACAACAAATGTTTCCAGTCCGATTGGGTTAAATAGCACCAACCACAAGCTGGAAATCTAGAGCACTGGCTACGGTTTTCATGTTCTTTCATCGGACTACCGACACGTCCCGTCACTGTCACTGTCTTCTTCATGATGTGGTGCTCACCATTAAAGTCCATCAATTTTCGTACGTAGTGCTTATTTGAATCTTGTTAATTTTTGCTGCAGAAAGTGGTTTCCTAATGGCGATGCTCTGTGTGGTAGTGAGTGAGAAGCAATTTTAATGAGTCATATTACAATTGAATATCAATCAAAAATCCTACTCCTGCTTCATTCATAAACTGGTCGGTGATGATAAATAATAACCACCCTCGTACAGAGGGATAACTGGTTATCTCGGGGGCATTTAATGCAAGCAAAATGACTATCAACTGGCGAAATACAAAACATCCATCCATCTAGGCAGTGGTATTAGTGCAGAGATCACCATTCGGTAGCTTTCTGAAGGTCGCTGATAAAGTCACTTACTGTTGAAACTCGAATTCTTCAAGAAAATACTAGGTTAAAGAATGAAGTTCGCAGGCTCTGTTTCAATAGCCTCTGGTCATCTTTTAATAGGTTCCGGCTGCTGCTTAGCAACCCTGACCTACGGTGGAATAAACGCACGTGTCTAACCCAGCCTTACTGCATTAGAGCCCTTTATATGTGATCTATCAGACCCATTAGCATAGATTACACTGACCCGGTTGGAATCGTGTAGGGATTTCTCAATTCGATGAAGATAAAATAAACAGAAAGTAAGTTCTAATGAAAAGGCTCCCATCAATATTCAGGATTACCGATTTCTAGATCTGAGTAATATTTTTCGAAAGGCACTTTATGTCGATTACAACACGTGCGGTGAGGGAATTCCGATCAATCGATTGTTCGTGAGCAAGCATTAATATTCTGAACCTGTATTCATTGGTTGTGACATCCTAGGGTGGGTCACCTATTTACGTCACTGGTTCCAAAATTTCACGTGATGTGCTCATGTGTGATGTAACTGGGCCAAGGGCGTGTGGTTACGGTACTCCAGACTAAATCTGTTAAACCACAAACGGAAGTGACTAAATAAAGACCAGAAGAAGCTAACCTGTAAATGGTGATTGTTGATAACGCGTTCGCCATGGCTAGTAGCTCCTCGTTCTTCGCAAAGTAGCTTTAGTAGGTAGTGAATTCATAAACAACCTTTTCCGGATGTGGATGGAATACGAATCAGTAGATTAACGTTTCCATTTTCTAATAAGTATTTTGACCGTCTAATGCAAATCGCAAACGTACTGTCGCAAACACCTCTAAGTTTGTTTATACTTGTGCATGATTTTTTTACTTCGTTTTTCACTTGCCTGTAAAATTCCCTGGATGTGAAGCAGTTATTAGTTAAAATCTGAAATATAAAGTAATATTTCCTGGAACTGCAGCTAAAGTAGATCAAAGGGTTGTCTAGAACGTTGCCATCCAAAGGCAGACGACGATACGTTTGGGGCTGTTTTTGATTTAATTATAGTTTGACTGATTCACTGAATTGGCACTTGAAATTATGGCTAATATGGCCGTTTAATCGGAGTGCCTTTTTCGAATCTTGGATATGGGGTTCATCGAGCAAAAAATTCACTTTGGGTTTGCGTTCACCCGATCAAGAGTAGTAATACTAATAAGCAATAACCTTCCCGTTTAACGTGCAAATTTTTACACTCATTTATGAAAAACATCCACTATTGACGGTACACACACAGACCTACACCATTTGACGTTCTCAGTTCGTCACGCATCGTGTAACTGTTCAAACTGCATTTTTGGAGTTATGCGATGAACACATGTTTATCCGTTAAGGAATGCACTAAGGCTTCGTAGGGTCCGATGTTGACACGTCTTTTTGCAACTAGTGTTACCCAATTCTCTGTCCAAAGTACACGGGTGGGTATTCTCTTGTCGGTATGTGCCATGAGTAAAACCGAACAACAGGAGGAGGAAAACAGGTCATGAGAACATTTCATAGCCGCGATGCATCATCTTCCTCTCGCTTCATTTCGTGTGCCAGCTGATCGGGCTTCGAGTTCTCGTGGCCGTGCTGACGCCGGGATCACCTGGAGCACGAGAACCGAATATGCACTATTAGATTGGATGATAGCTAACGGTCCTTTATGTGCACTTCGACTGAACGGTTCTGTACATGCATCGTTGCTTGTTCGTCATATCGTTATATGAGATCACTGACTGCGGCTCTGCTGAGGCGAAAGACGGGATCTACCGAGACTTATCCCAGTTACTCCGAAGTGTGCGTTCAACGGACGTTTTGGTGGTTGCTGGTGATTGTAACGCACAAATCGGCTACTTAACGGAGAGAGGGACCCATTGGAAGCCGATTTGCTGTCCTGGTCGATCATACCGACAACGGTGATCGCCTCATCCTAGTTTGTTCTGACCACATGATGTTTTTGGTTAGAACAAACTTTAGTTGTAAAAGAATACATTGGCTTACCTGGCGTCCATATTCTCACCGTGCTTGGATCATTGAAGAATTGTCGATCATTATGTTCCAAATCTATGGATTGAGATCGTGTTTTGGTCTGTGGTCGCTTTTGTTTAAGCCTTCTGTATGGTGGCACCAACAGAAAGGCGTCATACTCTTCACCGGTTTCTTTCGACAATAATCGGAGACATGAGTTCCATCCAAGACTCTCTCTCTCCGATTATCGTCACAACGAAATCCCTAGAATTCGAGTGAACATTGGAAACAGACCAAAGAAGTTAGGGACTTAAACTGACCAGGGCTTGTGAAATGACTGCAAGCAACGGTTGGTAGGGAAATGTAGTGAAATGGAAAAGGTTGCAGCTATCGGCAGTAGTTTCAACCTTTACTGATTAATTAGGAATACTCGTCCACGAATCACTGGTCTCGATGGAGTTGGAGAATAGAAGAACTAGCATGTTTGCTGAACTCTGTACATTGGTCCTTTTTTTCTCTTTTATCGCTCATTGTTTTCGTCCTTCGCTATGATTCCGATAGCACATGATACGTACACAGATTTGTGCAAAATGTATGACGTACGCACTGGTTCACGGAAGCTCAGCCTAAGGGAAGAGGCCCAAGAATCGGCCTGCTCTCAGGAGCGTCCGGTGGAGCGCTGGCCAGATCACTTTATGGAACAATTCAGTTGGCCTATAGTCATAGTGAACCATATGCTTATGCATGCAGATGGAACAATGCCGTTACATACTAGCCTTCCATCAGAAATGGAGGTCATCAGGGTGGTAGTTTTTTAAAGGAGATAAAGCAGCTAGACCTAATGGGCTATCTGCATCCTTTTTCAGATACGGTGAAAAACTGTTAATATCGGAATTAGAAAATGTCTGGGAACCTTCTAGGAGAGAACCTGAGGAAACCCATATAAAACTGAGAGGTCAGTCATGTTGGCTGTCCGGAGACTGTTTGACCCTTTTTCTTTGTTTGGGGGTGGGGTGGGATTGCACCAGAATCAAGACGACCGACCGAATGCGCTAGTTAACGTCATGGATAAACAAATTGTAAAACATGTGTTTGTATATTCTAGTTATGAAATGCTGTTGCTTCCCTGAATTGGCCTGATGCCGGACCTTGTTCTTCTTCTGTGGTTAGATGGGTTTAATTACCTAAGTGCTCGTATACCGGATGAAGTATCCTCGCCCATTCTTAATGCTCGACTGGCATTTGTTAATTTTATACATCTGTTTAGTCGGCGTGACATACGCTCATCGATCAAAGGTTGAATTTGCACAGCAACAGTGAGGTCGGTGCTGTTAAGCGACTCCCAAGGATGGTCTTTAAGGGCAGATGTGCAAAGATTTGTGGTGCTTGAACACCGTCGCCTTCGCGTGGTGTTGGTAGAATACGATGGAAGAATTTTGTGAGTAACTCAGATGTTAGGTGTAAGGCACTAGAACCTAGGGTTCAGTCTTTAGAAAAGGTACTGAATCAGAATAGGTTAGTTGGTATGAACATATTTTGCGCATGTCCACAGAACGACTGTCTCGCTGTGCGATTTTCTGAGAGGAGGGGTCGGGATATCCAGTCAATGGCATGGCGAAAAGGTATAAAGGTTTTGACGGACGTTCCGAGTCGGGGGGGGGGTTTCAGCTAAGCTGCTAGGTCAAAGTCCGGGATCCTTCCAAATCGATGGTTGGAAGCGATAGGTGATATGGTTTCGTACCGCAGTCAATGGGTTTCCTGCACTCGAAATCTTTACAGTTTTTATAGTTTCTCAGCTTGCTATTTTGTAATCGATTTTCCATTCTTCTCGCTTTTTAACGTGACCTCCTCATCTAATTTCACTGGATATCGATCACTTAGCGTGTATTTAAACTGCCCATTTTTCATTCTGTTCGTGGTCTGACTATCGATTTTTGTCCTTTATTGTTACTCGTGCAACCACGTATTAAGGAAGGACCAAACTTACATTTTATTGTCAGTTCGACTAGGATTAGAGTAGAACTGGTTTGCTTTCGTCATTTCCTCACACTGGACTGAACGATCAAGAAAAAACCTTCGGTTGGCTATTGATTTTCCGTCATAACACGTGATTCACTCTGTATTTATAGCTCCAGAAGTCGTTCTTTTCAGTCAACCTACGCTGTTCGCCAGAGAGCGCTCTTTCTCAGATGAACATTTTACTTAGGTGAAACTTTTCAAGTTCACACCTTTTTGATTGGAATGATATAATTTTCCTCAAATGCTCACTTGTTATCGCATGTTTGAGACACTTTAAACGATATAACAATATTTACCTATCAAGGTGGCCATCAGAACATATTTGAACCCCACTGATCATAAAATTGACGTGCAGCAAAGAAAGGATATACAAGCATATCACCGCCCTGAAAACGTGCTTTCTGTTGAACTGAAGCAAATAAATGTGAGGTCAACCTTCTGTCTATACTTCGGCAATACCAGTGCCTAAAATGTGAAGATCTGCAAAACTAGCTCTCTCCAAGTTAACCACCAGATGGCTCCTCAACCATGCATCGAATCTCCACTGTGCTGAATTGTTTCTGACGTTGTGTTAATCGTATTCGCGGCTAAACACCGTTTTGAGAAGCGGCCACTGTTCGGATTGTGCAGGTCTTTTATCTTTTACTTCCTTTATTAATGAAATAACAGTGCACATCATTTTTCAGGAAGGGGGCCGCGGCCAACAGAGAGTTGCCAAGTGGGGAAGTTGACCGGCGCTGGGAAGACTCGAATTGGTGATCTTCGCGTCCAAACGCCACGATCTCATCCTTTTGGCCACCCCCGGTCAATCTATGAGACGGCTGGAAGCCGTAGAGAAGATTTCTTCTGCTGGGTGGCCCAATTGGACCACGATTGGTTTTCGATGTCAGTGGTGTAGTTGCACTAGAACTTTTTATTCATGATTTTTTTCCACACTTTTTTCGGATTTCAGCTTGTAGATTCGTTGATGAAAACAATTATTTTTTTGTTGCGCCGGTAAACATTTCATTGTGGACACAATGGTACTACGAAATAGGAACCAAACTCGAGACATGGCATTGAACTAATAGCTCTGGCAACCCGTGGCTGTGAATAACTCATCTGTGTTGGTTTATTTTACTTTTACTCCTGTGCTCCGTTTTCACGGATCGCCGCAACACCTTCTTCGCATTCCGATTCCCTCCAGACACCACAGACCCATCCGTACCGTCAGACAATTTCCAAGTCTTGACCAAAGCACAAATGGAGGAAGATGTGCGTTCTGGCGCCTATGTTGAGTGGGGCAAGGTAGACGGGCATTACTATGGTATTCGATTTTCTGCAGTGAGAAAAATCATTGCTAGCGGTCGGACAGCTGTACTGGACTGCCAACCACAGGTATGCGAAACGGTGATCTTATCAGCCTCAAGTATTATCGCTCTATAGTTTTTCTCCTATTTATTATGTTTGATGTTCATAAAGTGATTAAGATGGCGACTGACTAGTTCACGATATCTTTGTTTGTTACTTACATGCGATAGCCAAATTAGTTGTGTTGATGTCAGTCGCACTTCGTTTGACACTAGGAAATTTCATCATCAGGGTTAACAAGTCACATGAATTGATAGTTGCTGTGCCTGAAGCCAGTTTTGGATTTTTCCGGTTTATCTTTGTTCGCAAAGATTTAGAAGAAATTCGGGTGTAAGCACGAATGATCGAATTTGGATTTGTTCTTCTTTTTGTTTATTTCCCGGTGTGAAATATTCGTACCCGTTAATGGGACTCGCTAGTTGACATAACCGACTGTGTGCCTGTTGTCTTCCAGTGTTGAGTTTGTGCTTGTCCCGGGAAACGTAAATGTCTGCAATTTGGCCGGTACGTCAGACTTCATAAAAGGGGACGAACTTTCGGGTGTCGATAAAAAAGTGATTGGAGGCGGGAGAGCATATGGGGTTACCGTAGATCACCTGAAGCCGATTTCCTTCGGAGTTTTACTAACATATCAGGCCGTTTAGTGCGTCTGGAAGTCGATACGGCTAAACTAAATTAGTGTTTGTCATCTGACCACCCTTTTATACACGTCAGTATCTATGACGGTGAATAATTTTTCTGTAGTTTTGCTTTCCGGGCTTTTTCCTATCAGGTATTTGAACCTCATCCCGTTATTTTTCACTGACCTTTTTGTTAGACGGCAACTAAAGCCGGATTAAGTAAGGAGTTTATCTATGGTTATCGGTAACATGGATAATTCGATTGAATGCATGGCTCATTATCCTGAGACCACTTTAACTTTTGCCATCATTCTTTTTGTGTGTGATCTATGTCTTCGCAACAGTCAACTGACGACATAAACGGACAGTAGTTCATCGTATTGGTTTCCACTTTGTTTTGGGATTGTGTCAAAATTATTCGGAGTTATGTGAAGACTACTCGGGAGTGTCATTCAACTGACTTATCGTGGTATCATTTGCATATGTCTGAAGCGCGATCCATCTCACATGGGGACGTTTGTGCATATTTACTGTAAGTTGCACTATACATTGTTCTATAGTCTGCGAAAAATGGACTCTTGGGAAGTTTTGTAAAACAAACATGTTCTTACTCAATTCCGAATATTTTTGACGCAAATCCCAATAATTTCAGCGTAGTTCCTGATTGACGCTTGAATTGATATAGATTATCTGCGATGCGTGGAGATGAAAGTTTAGGATGCCCATGGTCGCACAGCGTCAATTAGAAACTCCTTGGTCTGTGAACGACCATCATAGGCTTTTGTCGTTCGATTGCTTCATTTATTCGTTAACCAATCAGCTGCTTCATTCGTTCATTCGCATTCACGATGAAAATTTCCTACTCCTGCTCGATAGACTCATCGGTTCGCACTTGTCCCTGACGCACTGGTACTTTCTACAACGTTATTACTCGTGTGTGTGAGGATGAGCGCTTGATGTATATGATCGCGTGCTTTCTATTATTCCCTTGACCCGTTACCTCATTCGCATGCACGTAAGGCAAGCGCCTCGGATTACTTCTGTTGATTTGAACACTTCCATTTCGGTTTTGTTGTTTACTTCTATTGGCCCAGCTGTCACTGACCGGAATACATTTAAAATATCTCCATAACGGTGAATTAATCGGCCGAGTGGAGAAAAATTATTAAATCTAAACTAGGAATGAATGATGGATTCCTACTAAGCCGTTGTTTGTCTTTCTTTTGTTTATTTACGCGGTCCATTTTATCTCAGATTAGTGTCACTCAATTTTATTCGTCGGTGTTATTCTTTACTCATCCCTTCATTTCTGTCTACTCCCTACCTCAATTTGCACACGTTGACAAACACATCACGATGGTATTCGCAGTCTGTGCATTTGCTTCATCAGCCCGAATTTAATCCATGCACAGTGTTCATAGCTGCACCTCCGTTCGAAGTGGCCAAACGAATGCTGGACGATGGAATCCGGCTCGGACTGACAAAGAATGCGCGCTCGGTTCGTCGTTGTTTTGTTGCGTTGTGTTGCATTGTGTTTTGTTCTGTTCTCTTTTGTCCTTTTTATTCACACAACCGGTTTTCTTCTCGCAATTTTTTCGGATTTACGAGCTCTGTCTGTCAAAGAAAAGAAGTGATCCTTAGTCTGGATCTTTTGTACCGCATCCCCGTTATCATGATCAGTGCTGCCTTCAGTTTCCATCAGCAATTCTTCACAGTCATGGTGGATATAAACTTTGTTCATGACATTTCTTCGAGACGCCCTAGACATTTGTTTGTGTCTACCCCAAATCTCACTTGCTTTAATTTGGCTCTGTTTATCCTACGTGTGAAATCCCGATCTGGGTGTCGATCTTTTGTGTTACATGGTGAATTTTCATCTAAGTTCACTTCATTGGTGATTCGGAGCGAGAGTGAAAGAGACAGAGGCGTATGAAAACCTGCGTACATGCTTATTCCACCTTACAGTAAATACGGTTTGTGAACCGCCAGATCAATCTTACTCAGAATCGGATGGAATCAGTGTGGTCAAATTTACGCTTAATGGTGACAGCTGAGTGGTGGTTTGTGTGCTGTTTGTGACCCTATTCACACAGGTCGCTGTCATTTTCAACTACCGGGCCCGGTCAGTATTCGTGATGTTTCACTTCTACGTACGGAACTTGAATGAACACTTTCGCACAATGATTGGGTTTCCTTTCCCACGCCTGGCCGAACAAATAAGCTAAAATCGCTTGGTGTAAATGCTTCTCACTGACTGTTATCGTGCACACATTACTGGTACAGAATACTGCCAGTCGCTAATCGTTATGATTGATTTGCAGCTTCAGGTTTAGAATTCAAATCTTGTGTGCAATTCTGTCGTTCCAGGCATTCACTTTTCTGTCCGTCTTTCTCTTTGGTGCTTTTTCTACTTAATCGCGGCTACCAAGTCATGTGAACTGGACTGAGGCAAAGTGGTCAGATAAACAAATAGAGAAATGCAAACGTAAAATCACGTCAAAGAAGAAATCGTTCATAAGTTCTGGGCCAGAAGCTCTCCCGACTCGATAGTTGGGCCTCGTGTTTTTCCAGACGGAACCGTAACTTAGCTTAATTTAACTAAATTCATTTAGTTTCCGTCGCGTTAAACACTGAGTTTCTCAGTCGCACCCTCCCTCCCATCGATAAATTCTTCAGCAAGAAGTATGTCCGAGGACATTGGCGCACGCATTACATCCCCAAAACCGAATGAACTCGAATTCCACAAGTAAGGCATTGGCCAATAAAAGCCTAAGCTTGCCATACCAAATAGTGCCGTAATTTGTTTTTCACTCTCTAAGGTCATATTATCCCAAACCTCGTCAGCTTTTGAATCTCGGCTCCAACTTACGCACGGCCATGTAGATCGGTCAACAGACGTGTTCAGCTCTGAAAGTAGACTCACTCGCGGTTGGTGCCCAGCTGCGCCGGTGAAACACGAATTAAATATTCGACTGTGCCATTTCCCAAATTATTTCGGGACTATGTCTGAATTTCTCGGAATTATATGGAAACTATTCGCGTAATTCGTCTAACTGAATTTTTATTTCACGGTTGCATATGCCTGAGACGTGCTCTATCTTATACAAGCACAATGGTGGATACGTACTGTAAGGTTTCTGATTACCTGTTCATTGCTCTACAATCTGCTAACAGATGTACTCTTGAGAAGTCTTGTGAGGCAGACACACATTTTTACCCAATATCGAACATTTTAACATAATTCCGAAATGACGCGGGAAATGATGTGGCGTAATTCAGCTAACAGCGCCTAATACCTGCGCATCTCTGGAGCTGAAGCATCTCAAGCTGCGAGACAACATGGTGTAGAAATAGTCTTGAGTGACAAGATCGTCTCAAACTGGATCTCGATCAGTAGCGGTTTTTGTGGAGTAAGACTCCAAGGACAAGTTTGTGTTGGAAAATCTATCTGCACTGAGCGCAATTTGTTTATCATTTCGACATATGCTACAGTAGAATGTAGCACTAACACGCAGAAATACGAGTTTTATAACGGATCCGTCACTCTCGTTCGCAAGTGAAGGGGTCCTGACATTGTAGTGGTAACAAGTTGGAAAACTTAGCTAACCAAAGACTGTTTAGGTGGGCGTTGGATTAGATTTAACACAATTTTCACTGCAGCTCAGTGGCCATCGACGTAGACCACATACCCATTTCGCCATAGAACGTCTGTCTGATTCGGCGGTTTGCACCAGTTACGAGCAAAAACCAGCAGACGAACTGAGAACTCCGACGAACAGCCATTTTGCTAGGTGAATTGGATCAAATCAGGCAGGCGATGCACTTGCAGCGCATTTCCCCCGCCATGCCGCATCCGTTGTCCATTAAAGACTAGGTTTCTCAGTAGCCGCCTATTTTTACAACAAAAATGCCGCCATCCTAATTGTAAGGAAATGAGTAAAATGCCATGATAGCTGCGACGTCAACTGACTATAAAGTCTGAAGAAGCGCAGCAAAAACTAATGGGTTAAGGTAGCCGAAAAGATAAGCAGCGGCTGCTTCAGGTAATAAGCAAAGACTGTTTTAGTTTATGCGTGACATCGTCAGGCGACTAGCTCCGGTTAGCGAGACCATATACGATAGAAATAAAGATCCCATTCACACCAGACAGCAAAAGCTCTATCGATGGGCTGAACAATTCAAGGAACAGTTTGGCTGGGCGCGTACTAATGTATTTACCCCGTGGCTAACAGCTGTGAGTTCTTGGGAGGTATCACTGGAATTCCAAAGGAATTTGAAGCGGGTGAAAATTTGCCGGTCCCGGCTAGCCTTCCTCAGTTCGTCTGAAGTTGGATAGAGATACCCTGATGAAGCGGCTTACCTTTTCACTCCGTGACATGAATTCATTCACCATGTGATAATCTCGCTCAACTCACCATTAAGAAACCATAGAAGCACTGTACAGCTGTTTCATCCTTGTTACGAATCATCAGCAGTGCATATCCACCGCGCCCAAACTGGGATGCGAACCCGGGACAAATGATGCTGAGTGGAACGCCTTAGTCATTACGCCCCCAGGGAAGTTGTGAACGGTTTGTTGAACTTCAACACGTGATGATGTTGCACCTATCCGTCACTGATTAGCACGGCCACGGGCCGCTAGTGTATGACAATCGTCTCCTACTGATAGATGACTTCTCTGCAGGTAGTCTAAATATGACGAAGGCTTTGGACATGACTTACAGAGCTTGGCTACTTGGTATTTGTTAGTAGTAGGATATTGAATGTTTCCATAAAATCACTCACAACGTGATATCATCGTTCAGCTCACCATTAAGAAACCAAAAGAACTCGTCTACCAGTAAAGGTAAATTGTTATGCTCTAGCGGCCCGTGGCTGTGCAAATCAGTAGCGGATAAGTTCGACAAACGGTTCAGAGCCTGCCCGGTAGCGAAATGGCTAAGGCGTTCGCCTCAAAATCGTTCGCCCCGGGTTCGCGTCCCAGTTCGGGCGCGGTGGATATGCATGGCGTCGAACTAGCATATGGAGTGAAGCTGTGTGACCTAGCTTTCTTTGGAATTTGCAGGACATGGTCAACGTGAACTGAACAGATTCGGTTCGTTGCGCTTTTCACCTTCAAATTACAAAGTGGTGTTAAAAGGCTAAACAGCAGCAGTACCGAGCCGGATATGGGGTAAAGAGGAACTAACGGATGTCGACCGTTTCATCTACCCCGGCAGTTGCGTGGCGAAAAATTGTAGCACTGCAGTAAAGGTGAGGTCGCGTATAACCAAGGCTCGAGCGTCATGCACTAGACTGACGCGCAGTTGGCGTTGACTTGATATTTCGGTGACGCTGAAGGCTCGTGTGTAATCCGATGTAGTGCGTTTGTTTCCGTTGTATGGTTGTAAAACACATAGTTTGCGTGATGGAGATCCCTGTCACTTGAAAGTGTTCAGTTACCGATGTTTCTGCGTTATCACTGGGATTGGAGAGAGTGCCTAAACGAGGAATCCTCAAGTTGCGAATCAAGTATTGGGTTCTGTTTCTAAAAGTATCTTACCAAAGAGTTCCAAGCTTAGTAAGCTTAGTGGATTGACTCATATTTTGGATATGTCGAACACTCGTCTTCCCTGCTATCTTTGGTGCTCCCCACGAAATGGAATAAGCCATTTGGAGGTCAGCAGATGCCATGATGACGGGGAATGAGAAAATATACAGGGAACTTAGGTAAATTAGGTGTCTCATATCTTCGTGTTTGGAGTCCAAGAGATCCGTCAGCGAGTTGGCTGAATGATACGACAATGAATCATGAACACTGGTGATCGTGTTGTAGTTTTCTTTCTAATCAGAATCTTTGAGAATGCGTTTGTACAGTTGGACTATATTCCGTGCATTGGAACGTACGTTGTTTCCTATTCCCATATCTATGGGTCTACTCCTTGTTCCTCTTCCATGTTCATTATTTCTACTGCAACCTGTAATGCGAGGAAAAGGCAAGGGTCAATGAGGTCTGCCTTGCTGTTTAGTACTGAACGATGATGATGATGATGAGCTGTTTGTTGACCTGTTTTGACGTTCACGCAAAGTTTTTGACCGCGGGGCAATCGAGTAGGCGTTCTTTATTGCTAACGCGACTAGTTTAATATGTGTACCCGGCACTTGTGACCCTGTCTAAACACAGTAATAAGAGGACTATCGCTACACGTATGCAGTAGCCACACCTGTGGCTTTGTCATTTAATGAATAGATTCAAGTCCGTCTAACGGTTACTGTTCAGCAAACAGGTTGGGGCACATGAGGTCCAACGATTTGCCTAATCATATGCTTTTATGTGTAGGTATAATTAAGTCACCAATCCACCAAGCTGCCACCTCATTCGCCGAGGAAGGGTACTGTTCGGTTTTTATATGGTTTAACTTATTCGTCTGTCGTCATTCGGTTCCCCGTTGCGGTAATGCGGGATTTGTGACGTTTACCTCTGTGGAAATTTCGTCGTTAAGTCACGAAATGTTTACGACTGTTTCATATTTTTTATAGTTCACATGAAACCTGTGACAATCACCTGTGGCGAAAAACTATGCGAGCTGTACTGGACATGAAACAACGTACATTCCACAAGTCGTCAACAAAACTTTATATTTTTCAGTTTCCAATCGCGGACCACAGGTTCTTTCGTCGATTGGTAGCTGCTGGTTATCGTCTGTTGGCCAAGTCATAGTAGGTTTCGCTATCGTCTGAGTGACAAAAACCGCAGGTGCGCTTACCCTACTCACCACCACGTCTGATCTATTGAGCTTCCACTCAAATTCCTCCTGCTGCCTTGCGAACGGGTTCTTCTTAGAATCGAAGGCTGTGGATGAGAAGGCGAATAGTTCTCCTGCTTAGCGACTCTCCAGCAGTCCCTGTCGTTGGTCGTCGCTCTTGATAATCAGGACTTTACTGTTCATTGCTTCGATTAGGATATGCAGTGGTAAATAGGTTGCTGTCAGAGTTTCCTTACTAGATTAACGCCCCGCTCCCTTATAAGACACATGCCAAAGGAAAACCGCTTCTGCGGCGTGGGCAGCGGCAAAGTATCGTTTTCCAAAGTACTGCTACCTTTTCTAATAAGGGTTTTATTAACCCCCGTTCTTTCAATATTGGAACCGTAGAAGATGCCATAACTTATTGTTGCTCGATAAATTTGCTTGGTAGTGGCATTAGTAGATCAGAGAATACATTAAGCGCATTCTTCAAGCCTAAGTATTCATTTCACTCAACATGTCTAATCAGACAGGACAACAAGCTGCCCTAACGAGAACTGTTTATTTCCTTTTACTTCCTTTATTAATAAAATAACAGTGTGCCTTTTTCAGGAAAGGAGTCACGGCGAACAGGAAGCTACCAGATGGATAAGTTGACCGGCAGCACCCCTTAGGTGTCCAGTGATCTGGTTTCGAGTACTCGTGGCCATGGTGGCCTTGAGATCGCTCTGTGTGGGCGAGCTGAGCGTTTGCTGTTAGACGAGATATCAGACAACAGTTTTTTATGTGCAGTTCGGCTGTACGGTTCCGTTTGTGTCAGCGTCAAATGACTGGAGTGTCGTTTGTTCATCTTGTCTATGTATATGCCCACTGGTCGAAGTTCCGTTGAGATGAAAGAAGGATTTTACCGGGACTTATCCCAGTTACTCCGAAGTGTGCGTTCAACGGACGTTTTGGTGGTTGCTGGTGATTGTAACGCACAAATCGGCTACTTAACGGAGAGAGGGACCCATTGGAAACCGATTTGCTGTCCTGGTCGATCATACCGACAACGGTGATCGCCTCATCCTAGTTTGTTCTGACCACATGATGTTTTTGGTTAGAACAAACTTTAGTTGTAAAAGAATACACTGACCCATCTAGCCTCCTTATTTACCATCACAGAGTTTGACTCGGGTTGACGACATTGCGGTTGGTCATCGATGGCGTGAATCAATCAAGGATTGTTGATCATTATATTCCAAATCTATGGATTGAGATCGTGTTTTGGTCCGTGGTCGCTTTTGTTTGGGTCTCTTGTGGTCATACCAGTACGAAAACCACCTCCCTTTCACAGATTTTTCTAGACTGTAGTCATCGACCCTAGTCCTCATGGAAGCTTTTTGTGGAGTTTTCGCTGCAACGAAACGTCCACGATGCAATGGAACCTTGAGGAGCGATCAAAGAAACTCTACAGTCAGTCACAGACTCCAAGCGTGACTCCATTCCTCGTGGGCCTCACTGAATATAAATATCCTCTATCCCCCGTTTTGAAGATTGTACCATTCGTCATCCTAAAACTGTACAACGGATGCATTAATCCCTGTTTTGTTTAATCTCTGTCTTTCTATAGAACCTTTTACTTTTTCAGACCTTGGAAATATGTCCTGATTCTTCGTGTTCCTAAAGCCGGTACTCCTTTTTCTCTGAATATATGCCGTCCAATGCCCTGACAACTATTAATTCGAACGTGTTTGAGATCATCATCTCCGATCAGTGCACAAACCCGAAGACCTACTGCGTGACCAATGATGTTGTTCTGCTGGCCATATACTAGCTTCCATCTTACATAACTGATCCAACGCGTTCGATAAACTAGGAAAAACACTGTTGACTTCACTCGGTACCTTCAACGTATTTGACCGAGTTCGGCACGAAGCCCTGCTAACGAAACTTGTGGGCCCTTTGCACCTCGTACCGTGGACACTGAGTGTGGTCATTAAGCGATTGATTTCCATCCCATGGGTCCTATCTCAGTCGTCCTCCGTGGATTCTTTTACCTCTCAAAGTTTGGTTTTTACACCCATTTTTTTCCTGTCTTCTATCCAGCAGGTCTTATCAAAGCTACTCCTTTCACTACGACGCCACCGCTTGTCCCTCTCCTTGCCGAACTCTCCCCCATACAGACATGAACATTGATCACATCTGTGCGGTCAGTGCATTGTTGTGTTTTAATTGGATCTCCTCCTGGAGCATCCATCATCATGTTGACTTCAGTACTTCGGGAACTTGCCTTCTCTCTATTTCCTTAATTTGTGTCTTCATTCAACAAGTGTATAATCTGTATTCTTTCTCCATGGCTCATCTGTAACTTCTTTGTTATATCGGCCCCTTTCAAATCTTAGCCTGCCTTTCTTCCTGCGCGCATAATTTCACCTTATAGCAAATCTTTTGGATCATTTTAAGAACCAAGTCAAACGTGTGGAAAACCCGAACGACTGGCAACGGAGTTGGTAAAAAGCTTCTAACCACTTAAGCAGCCCATTGCACATATATTGTCTCATGAGAAAAAATAAGTGTTAGGGTTATGGCATTCGGTTATTCCCACTTGTGCAGTAGGTCATCGGATTTATGTTTATTTCCTTTCGGGCGAATTAAACGGGTAAACTGTTTTTTCCCGTTTAACCTTTTCAGGATGATGATTTGCGCAATATCATCGAAGAGTCTAACACTCGTGCAACACAGTACCGACATTTGTATACGCATCTGTTGTGCAACTCAAACATGAAAGAAACCGTATACAAACTGAGTCGCTTAGTCAGTCGCATTGAGAAACAGCCCAGTTGGATACCGTCCGGTTGGGCCTATGAATTGAGCGTTCCCACCATGGCCGGTACGTTTGCATTATCGTGGTTCCGCCACAATTTGTCCTTCAATATGCCACACCAGCGCTTGTTACGCTTTGTATTCCGACTAATCCAAACGAAATAACGATTGTTCCACAATGTATGGTTTATGCATTTTCTTTTGGTGTCTCGACTTCTCCAGTTCGACACCCGACGATCAGTTCCACCGGACTGGAGTCCTTGATTCGCCGTGTTTTACATCACTAAGGTAATAGTCTGTCAATCCTTAATGGGTTCATTGTTGTGTTTCGTTATTTTCCCTGTTCGGCAAACTGCGTAAAAACTGAAGTTGGTCAAGCTGTCGGCGGCTATTATTTGCCCAAGCACAGCGATGCGCTTAACATAATATCACTACATGTTTTGAGCTCCCCTTCACTAACCCTTCTGTTCACTGCGTCTTTATTTTGTCGTTGCTGTTATTGTTGTCGTTGCTGTTATTGTTGTTATGCTCTCTGTCCGCACTCGTACTACCAGTCGACCTGTTCTGTTTCTGCGCTGTTTGAGGAATAACTATTACCTATCGTTAGGCTCATTTCGTCTCGACTCCATTTGATCATGAGCTCGAGCGCCCAAAAGTTGTACCGTGCGAGCCGTACATTTTATTGTTTTCACCTAACTATTCGGATTATCGGTCTTATTGACAATATTTCAGTTCCTTGTCACTCCTAGGTGCTGACTGTTGATAAATTCCCAGACAGCCAATCCGACAGAACATGTTCATGATTTTCTGCTTCGCTTCTTCGTATTTTATAATACTGCTCATGTTCAATCTTGTTTTGAATTTCTTTGTCTCATCCATTTGCGCTGCTAATATGGCATTCCGTTGTTTGCAGCTTTGTAATTGGAATCTCTCCGAAATAAGCTAAATGTCCCCGTCATCACCATCGTTCATTAGCCGCGCATACCGAAGCGATGATGGGACTAGTTGTGCACTGGTGTAAACAGGCCAGCGACAACCGTGTGACTGACTCACCCTCGTCGATGTGGTTGCTGTCTAAGTGCAACCGTGCATTCACTTTCACATTAGTTGGCTGGTGAGAACGACAATAATTTGTGTGTGTGTGTGTGTGTGTGCATTTATGTTGTAGCCCATCGTGCAAACGCACCGGAGATGATGGCGCTACAACTTCGGTTCCCAGTTCTGTTCGCCGATGCTTTGTCATCCACCCTGGTTTTGTTTCCCTCTCAGCCAGAGCCGAGCGTCTCTGATTTGGCCTGTGTATTCGCTTCTTATGTGCGTATGTTTGGTTAGCCTCCCGGCTGATCGTAAATGCACATCGCATGGTGATCCATTGTCTTTGTTCCAGATCAGTTCTGTTGGTTGCTAACGCCTTTCGGACAGTTCGATGCCTGTCTTTCGTTGGCCTTAATTCCGTCTTCTTCCGTTAGCTTTGCTGTGCACTTTTTGTGTCGCGACATAAAACCGTATACAGGTTACACCTTCGGCATTCCTGCTCCCGTTGGTGCACGGGTCTAGCTGACGGTGTTGTTCTCACTCCTGGTCGTTGCGACCGTTGTAGGGCAATTGGTCTATCGGTTTTATTTCATTCATATATTTATCCTCCCCACTCCCCGTTGTCGACTAATTATTCAATTAATTGATCAATCCGCTGATTCATCCATTCATTTCCTTGTTCTTTAATTTGTGGTGCAACAAATTTGGTTTGTCATCCTCTTCGTTTAATTAATTATATTTCACGTTGTTGATGTCACACTTGTATTGTTTCTCTGGCCGGGTGCTGTCTAATCAATAGTACCAGATACGGGCAAAAAGCCAACATCTAGTTCCTACTAATGAACGCTGCAATCTTCTTCCCTCAACACCACTGTCTACGTTTGGTCGGATTGTTATACATTACGTCCATTGTATCAGAGTAGTGGTGGCGCCGTTCTGTAACGTGCCAGCTGTGCTCATTGTGCTTTTCTTCATTTATCTCCCCTCCCTTCCATGCTGGTACTTGCATATGCGTAGGTCTGTCCAATGCCGCTATCTCAATGATTTTCACAAGCTTTTTCATCTATCCGTAACAGTTTCATCAGTAAAGATTGAAATTTGATTTTTAACGCTTGCTCGATCCGATTAATTGGGTTGTGTACGCATTGAAAAACACTTGTTTTCGTTCATTGCACTCAGTTTTGTAAAATGTTTGACCTGGAAGATAGTAATTTTCTCCCGGTGAAATTTGTAGCCAGATTACATCATTGTCGTAAAAAATCACCATACGGCTTATTTGTTTTGTTCGTATGCTCCCGTACTGAGTTCTTAGACATTCACCCAACGAATGTTTGTCGAAATTAATTAACAGCGCCAAAGGTCTCAGTCAGTCACACAAGTATATTTGAAATATTTCCGCTTCATTATGATTCTTTTTTCAGAAAATTCATTTTTCTTTTCCTCTCCGTTCAACTTACGAGTGGACGATGTTCCGAGGCAGTAACCGAAATCAGAACATAACTGTGTTAAACTGATGACCGTAAGAACCGCATTAGATAAACTAATCATTTCAAATTTCTGTGCCTAGAAGAAAATTGTTTTATGATTTTTCTCTTGCAGCTCGTCGTTCCAATGGGACTATATTTGTTCCTGGCTCGAGCAGTTTGAGTGCACTGGGTATCCAAGGTCTCCCACCATTCCGACCGTCGACTATCACACGGTCCGTCCTTTCTGGCATCTCTGAGGCATCCACTGAGTCCGCGTCTCGCTTGGCGCGACCACCAAGTATCTCGAGTTCGGCTGTTTTACGCGATTCCGACCGAAACGGTGCACCGGAAAATTGGCGCCGTTTATACGAGAAACGTCGAAAGCCACCGACTGAGTTTCGCCCACTCTCACCGGCCATTCCTGAACAGGATACGCCAACAGAATCGGCGGCAAGTCACGCTGTCGAACCATCATCCTTCCAAGTACCGGGCCATAAAACTGGGACAGAAGCCCATCGGTCTGTAGTCAAGCCTAACACATTCTCTTTGGCTTCTTCCAATAGAATCGGTGGGACATACTCGCATGATTCAGCACATCGAGAGTCAAGTTTAGTCAAAGTAAGAATTTGGTTACTCTGTCGAATACATTTTTGTTTTTTACATCGGCTTGAAAACAAGCATAGCCGTTGCTGCATATTGGAAATAGGTTTTTGCGCGGCATGTTAAAAGTAATTATTTTGACCTGATTCAGCCAGTTCGTTCTTGAGAATCCTCTTGATCTAATGTGCTAACGACCCACATTTCTATCAGTGTAGAAAACAAACAAATAAACGATTTTGTTCAATCTTAATTGTCATCATTCGTTCGAAAATAGATAAAATGAGTAAATTATCTATATTTCTATCATTCACATCATGTCTGGTTGTTTGTTTATCTTACAATACTCAAATTCGATAGGATCTTATAGTGTTATTTTACAATGTTTTATCTCTGGTCCATTTATTTGATCTCATTTCTGAACATCTACGCTTGTGTATTCTGACTTCTGACAATGTGAAATCGTGTTATCATCATTCGCCTTCTTTCGCAGTAATCTTTCTTCGGATGGTAACTTACACGATAATGCTGGAAACATACGAAGACATGTCTTTTTGCATGTAGAAGCTGGTGCTCAGCGCTTGCCTCTACTGGTATTGTTGTTTGTACCTGTGGCATAGGTGACGGTCTTTTGTGCCGTTCAGAAGTTAAAGTTTATCACTCGTTGCATTTGAACATGATCAAACTCGTGACTGTATGAAATGACAAATATTGGATTGGATGGATAGTCTCTTCCCGGTTGGTTTGCGCGGGTTGTCTGCTGTGTCGTTCAGATTAATCTACAGGGTTCAGTTTTGCATTATTGTTTCTTCCCTGTTGTTTCTTATTTTAGCGCGAAAAACCCACTTCTCCAAAAGCAAGCAATCTTAGCCCGATTTCACCTTCCATGAGCAGTCAAAGTTCACATGCAACGTCTGTCGATCCCGGGCATTCCAGGCGCACAAGTAAAACTTCAAAACTGCAGGATGATCGTGTTCGAGTGAATCACACAGACCCAGAGAATTCGGATGGAATTAGCAGCACTTCATCCGAAGAGTCAGAAGAGGATGAGGGCTCGGAGACTGAGCGAAGCACAGATTTGTTAGTTTAGCTGCCTTTGGTTTCATCGCTTGATTCGACCAAATTTGAGCTTTCCCCCCATCCTTCTTACCGTACTCACTGCTCCGATTTTACTTTTTGTTCTGCAGAAATTAGTACTTGTGGACCAATCTACGGCACCGTTTCACTGTTTTTTACTGGCAGATATCAGGTAGAACAATCTTCCATTTTTATTTTGCACAATCTTATGTATGCATTAGCAGGCTTCACTCTGCTCCACTGGAACCCACCTGTGAAGAAAACTGTTTTTTGCGCTTTTGCTCCACTCCTTCCTACGCGTTTCTTTATTACACCCAACGCGCCTGCTTCCGAATTATTTTGACTGGATTCGCGTGTTTATTTTAACGGCTCCTACTATGCTCTTAGTTTACCACGGACACAAACATGCACATTTATCAGTTGTTTCACGGCTGTGATTTTCTACGCACCCTCAACTGAAAGAGCTCCCCGTATTTACAAACAGAACGAATATGTTTACTCGTAGTTAGTTTTTAAAAAAAATCACTGTGCTTACCTGCGGATGCCCACGCACCCTAATTTTGGATTACACGCTCAATCATTTTGTTATGAAAACAGAAATACTTTTTTAATAATAAAGCAAAATACAATTTTTGCGCTCCTCATAGTCGTGCCTGATGACCTCGAAATTCAACACAATTTATTCAATCGTGATTCGAGCAGCAGTGTTTCTTTCGGGTTGGGAGTAAAACAGATGATCTTTTACTGCTTTTGAAATCGTTAAGGATTTCTTTAACTTTGTATACGTGAAATCAGTGCGGTGTCCCAGTGAAGTGCGATCTCATGTGGCAATGGTCAACCTGTTTCTCCGAAATTTTGGCTGAGAGGTATTATTTATGTGGTATTTATATTTGCGGGTCATCTTTCTACTGCGTATTTAATTTCGGTGCCTGCAGAAAAAACGGCTAGGGAAGTACGGGACCACAGTTGATTCATTAGTTACTTGCTCTTCTACTCCGAAAACTAAGAGGGGACGACCTTAAAAATCGATTGTTTTGGTTCCTGGTGCACGACAATGCCTATTGAACACAGATCTACACAACTGCGTCCCTTTGTTGATGGGTTCTTCACAAAATTGCTCTGGTTACTTTCCGTTTCGCGCACGACCATCCGTTTTCCTATGTCATTGATGTAGAATTAAAGCACAGTATATTGTGCGCTAATAGACTCGAATGCTGTGACTGCCATCCGACCACGCTCAACATTTAAACTTAGAAAATAGAACCTTCTTCACCTTGCTACGAATAAGTCAACAAACTGGCGTATTTAAGACACTGGATAGTATTGGTGTCGATATATGCTGCCTACAGGAGATTCTTATTCAAGACCTCGCTCAAGTAGCGCACCTATTGACGGCCAGCAAGACTGTTGCTCATTACGTTGTTTTGAAGCCACTGAGGCTGAAGCTCCTGGTCGGGCTTGCATTGGAAAAGTTTTAAATATGAACGCGGTCTCTTAGAGTGGATCTCAGTTGATAGTCGGCTATGTACTGTAAGTATCAGAGGCTCGTATAAGGCAAGTAGGACATGGGCTGATAGACGGTGTCTGTTGTAATTTCCGCGTATGCCCCTACAGACTGCAAGACAGATTGCGAGAAGAGCAGATTCTGCAGGCGTCTCCAAAACTTCATAAAAACGAAAAGACGGACATTGTCATTCTGGCCGGGGTCTTTGCTCTTATCATCAACTGTTTCTGTCCGGCACCAGCCTCAAAGCACCGATCAGCGGCCTCCATCTAGCTGTTGCGTTAGCACTCAGAGTAAATTAGGTCACACAAACTTTCTTATAGATATCCCGGTTGTCATGTCTGCGTTAAAATTTAAGCAAATCCTTGATCTAGTGTTGCCTACTTGTTTTATCAAAAAGAAAACTTCAGACAGATCGATATACTGTGTGAGTGTGAATGCTGGACAAACCAGTAGCAAGTAACGGTGTTAAATGTAACGTGAGTCACAATGAAAGTGGTGGTGCCTCTAGTCAAAAAGGCCGTTGTAAGGAGGACCTCGGGAAACAAGTCGAATTGAAACCAGCTTGTCATCTCGTTTCAAAGATGGGGTAAATTCACGTTGTTCAGAATAAAAAAAGCTGTTGGTGTACGAAATTCGGTCAGTCACGGTTACCAGTTACTAGTAAGTGTTGGATTGGCTTCGACCTAAGCTATATAAACGAAGTCAATAAGAAAACCACGAGGGGACGGAAACGAGTTGAAGTGATATTTAAAACACGGGTTTATATGCAAGGTTGGAAGTTCTCTTTGATTGTTTGTCCACGCAGGCCAGTGTGAAGGT
>LUCM01005632.1:30442-61162 GCA_008360955.1 Fasciolopsis buskii | reverse complement strand
TAGGTAATAACTCCTTTCTTGAGACGTGCGTTATACAGTGTTTCAGTGTGTTTAGACATGACTATAACGAGCCCGAGGGAATTTGTTCCACATTCACACTTTCTGAACAGTCCCAACAACGGATTCAAGTTTCCAGATGCGTTTCCACCGCATTCATTGAAAGGATCGCGGAATCGAATTATAGTGAAGATCGCTGGTGATTCTCCAAAGTGTAAGAGGAAGAGAGGGTTTATCTGGATTGGACGGAGTCGGTCGTTATCTGTGTCTTCAAGAAAAGGCTTGCGAACTGTTTGTAGCAATCATAGAGGTATCAGCCTAATTCAGGTTGGATCGAAGACCCTTACTTCTGTTGTTCTGCTCAAATTAGTTAATACAGGGAGAAGATCAAGCCTGTGTGGATCGAGCGAGGTTTCGGCCTGTTTGAGGCTACATCGTCCAGATATTCATTTTGCGTCAACTACTGGGAGCATCGACACGCCGAATACCGATCGCTACCGTACTCCTGGACATTGGATCAGGTTTTTGTTAATTAAACTCTGTGGGATTGTTTTTGAGATACGGCGTACCTGATAATCATGTATCATGTATCAATTATTCTGGACGAGTAAGTCCAAAGTCAAGCTTCCACCTCTTGTCGTCGCCAGCGGACTTCAACAAGAGTGTCCTGTTTTGTCTTTTTCCATTATCTTTACTTGGTTGACGTTGTTAATAGATTGATTAAGGATCTCGTTGATAGTAGTGTTGGACTTCTACCAGGACGGAAACTTACGGATTTGGAATACACCGACCACATTGTAATTGCCGCTTCTAACGTACAGACAACTCAACATCTTGACGACTGAACTGATTGGATACGGTATTCAGTTAGTACTATCAAGATGTAAGGTGTTACTTCAGAATTGGCGAGAGTTTATAGTGTGCTGTGCGTGGGCAGTGAAAGGTGGAAGTTTGATGGATATTTTGTTTATTCGGATTTATGTGTATACATGTATATAACGAGCATAAAGTATTACTATTTTGTCAGGTCTGTGTACATATCATATAGTAATAGAATATTGACGAAGGACGAAAACAGTGGGCGAGGAAGAGTTAAGAAAAAGAATCAATTTACTAAGTTCACCTCGTGCTATTTCTGTCATTCCCCCATCCTCTCAACGGTTTTATACTGGGATCCATGATTCCTTTGTGGGCTTGACAACGTGGCTGCCCAACCCGAAGTAGAAGATTGACTTAGGAGAATTTATCGCGAATTTTAGACTAAATAACCCTCGGACTAGGTTGGATTTCCTCAGTGCCTAATGTATCCATTTGGGGAACCTCAAGTTGCCTTTAACAGCCTGCCTTTTATTAAGAAAAATTAAGATTTTCCAGAAGAAGTTAATCAAGTCGATTGTTCGATCTTGTCCCCATTGCTTTTATATTTGTTCTGTTGCCTACCCTCCCCGGAGGAAAACATCCCCATTGTTAGTTATTCAATGATTGCAACCAGTCGGATCGTTTTCATCTACCAAACAGAGTAATTCGTGCGCACACTGGGGAGGTGGAAGCCATTTCAACCAACTGTTTGTGACTCTTGTTTTCTGGCATTCCGGTGGTCCTTTCTGTCTCGGGGTGCACCAGAGCTCGAAATTTCTCATAATTCACAGATGAAGCGATCTGAAGATCGTCAAAGGTAATTAATGATGTATTTCTGCTGGATACCTACATGAATCGTAGACCTACTGCAAACACCAATGCAGTAGGTGATGCCAAGAGAAAACACTCGAGTGAATGTATGCTTATCGGTTGAATTTGGGTACAGCAAAATAATTTCAGTGCAGCCCACCCAAATGGGCACGGTGGAATGGAAAAAACATGCCGGTCTTGTTTGTTCTGATTCATGGGTTTCATTATTTTCCAATGTGTTTGCAGGAGTGCTTAAGTCATAAGTGAATTCCGGTGTGGACGAATCACAATCGCCATTCCTCATCTAGATTCGTTCATTGAATGAGTACGCAAATTAGCACGTCATTCACCGACTACGTATCCCACCCTTGGATTAGTCTACATCGTTTTCATTTGCTGTCCGTTCTTTCCGATGACTTCACGTATGTTTGGGTTTGGAGAATAAATTTCTAATTTTTTATTATTTTGAAATGGTTCTGCTTCTACAGTCACGTCAGCGCAATATCTGGTTTTTATTTGACGGTACTTCCACTCGTTCTTATGGTATACGTCAGACTGTTCCGCATGAGGTTTCGGGATGTCTCCCTAGTACAATTTCGAATTCTTTTTGCAGTATATTTACACAGCCGAAGCTACTGGCTGATTTATAGTGTTCCCTGCAACAAAGGCTTGGTTTTTTAGACTAGCTTTCATCCGTGATGTATACTTAATGGTAGTCAATTTGCTCAATTCGACTTCTGTAGATGCACTGTTAGAGTACCATCAAGAGAAACTTGGTACTGACAACTTGCGAACGAAGTTGTACCTTCAGCTATTGTTATTTGTACTCATAAAAATCATTTAGATAACAGAAATATAACTGGCTAACCGTTTGGTTATTTGAATTTCTGATAAAGCTGACCTCTAGCTGTGTACCCAATTTGAAGTCATATGTGGGCGATTCTCTTTAATCTAGACGTCTGAAAGCGAGCTTCTGAGGAGTAATTTTTATCTGTTGGAAGTCCATCCTTGATCAAGATGACTGATGCATCTGTTTCGATCACGTTTATTCACAGCCATCAGTATCTATCAGATGAACAGAGATCGCTTCAGTTTTGGCCAGGATTTTAGACCACCGGCCTTTAAACAACAACCTTCTACAACAGAAACCTTAGGCTCAAAGAAGTTCGCAGATCATCGCCGTGCCTGAAAAGCAAGACATTTCACCTCTTATCATCGTGGCAACCGGTACCAGGTAGGACTCACCGAGAATCCCGTTGAAGTTCACGCTCATTAAAAACTGATATCCAGTCGCTAACTGTTTCGCATTATCCGATAACCAATAGCTCGGTTTGTATACTTCCTCTGCACTGATCCTTCAGTTTTATCTAACGTGACGCAATAGTGTTTCTGAATAGTGGCGGGTCCCATGTGCCACGAAACCTTAGACTTTGCAGACTTGTATACTTTTTTCGCTGCGCAGGTCAGCGGCCAACCGAAAGCTCAACGTGTTACCAGATTCTAATGCTTCTCCTTCGTAGCCGCTTATCTCGCAGAAGTGCGTCCACTTCATTTACGGCTTCCCATCGGTTTAGTAGTGGCACATGAAACCACTACAACTAGTATTCAGGTTTGTTCCACTCGATTTTGAGAGCTTCCGATCATTTGGGAAGTAAGACAAATATGCTTCGAACTTATTGCATTGCATCCACTGAAAATTGCTTCTTTACAGTAAACGGGAAACCTTACCGAGCTGTCCACTTTCATTCGTTTGTGAGTGGATTACGAGACTACCAATAAGAATCATTTGAACCAATACTCAATTGTCTCCAATATGGCAGGCAAACAACTCCATTCAAAAGATTCAACTCGAAATTTTGCTCATTCTCTCCACTGTTAAATTGTTCAACCCAATTTATCATGTAGACCTCTAACAATTCTTTTATTGAGCTTTGGTCCCGTCGCGCCTAATGGGTCCCTTAAAATCTGAATTCTTTCTAGTATGGGCTGTCGTTCAAAGTACAGTCTTTTTGAGCATATCACACCAGATTGGTGGTCGCCGTGTTAGCTATCTGCTTGAGAGAATTTACCCGGAAGGATGGTTTGGAATTGGCCAAGCCAGATGGGACATACTGCAAACACGTTCGATTATTCAAAATGTTAGGCAGGAAGATTCCAAATAAGTATTTGTTGCTTTTAATCATGCAAGCAACCAGTGACCATGATGGCGGTGTTATTGAATGCCCTAACCAGTCTGACGTTTATTACAATACTACTTTTGATGGCCAATGTTCTCGAGGTAGTTTTCTAATCATTAAGCCAATCTCGATTAGCAATCGTGTTGCACAGATGCGATCTTAAAACCGACGCATGCGGCCTGTTAATATGAGCTGCTAAGCGGCCTGAATCATGTCTTCTAGGGATGAAAATTCTGAGTTCTGTCCCTTCCACTGCCAGTGAGTTCCCTTGTCGAGAGTCCATAGTTGAATTTGGCCCACTGCGGCACATTCGGTAGGTAAAATGTTAACGAACTTATGGGGAAGGTAATGTCTTTCAATTATGGATTGCCACACTGTTTTAAGCAATAAAAGCAGCACGCTCGGGACAATTCGTATTTACATGCTTCCACCTACTTTCCTTGTCTCAAACATGCTACTCTTTATCACCTGAGTTGTATTTTTTATCGGAACTTTCCGAAGCACTCCCGTTTCTAATGTATGGATTTTTACACTTTCCATTCTATGTGGCTCGGAAAATGCTCCGTCGTACATTTAGCAAACAGCTTGAATTGCTTATTAGAATCCACAGTTTGCTACACGATGTCTTCCATGGATTATAAATGAGGACCGTGCAAGTTCTCTATGATTGCAGAAATCGAAACAGCAGTGCAACTAGCCAGGGAGAGTTTACTGAGTGTCCTTTTCACGGTTTAACACTAACGATAAGGTTGTCTCTGTTCTGCCAATCGGTGCCTTGCCCCGGCTGTTATCCCAAACCTTAAACCGATGGTTAACAGCTTATCGTAGCTATCGCCGTTTTGGTCCAGGAATTTGCTACCTGCATAGGCCTTATATAATAGATTTGGATCTGAGAGTCTCGTAACCCATGTTGCAACAGAACACATTCGACGAATTTCGGAAGGCAAAAACCTTGTCATTTACACTAGTTACCGTTTTCCAGCACTCACCGCCATTCTGCAAGAGAAATCCCACACCTTGTTTACTTCTGCCAGTGAACCATCGACACCGGCTACTCCAGAGAACTTGGCAATAGCGGATATTCAGTCCCGTCCATGTCTGAATCTGCCATCTAGTCCAAAAGCTGTCCTTTGGGCACATAGGGCAGACATAAAAACAATGAAGAACCACTTTGTTACCTTGCATCACCTACCTTGGTTCTGGAAGGGTTACCCTTATTGATGCAGATTTTTTTAATGTTTGATATTTCTGCTGCAAATCCTCGACCTTTGTCTCTTGTTATTTGCAGCCCAGAGTTTTTACACATTTATACTCCGTATCTCATCCCTAAATATGCGTCTCCATCGGACTTGTTTCTGATCTCTGGGTTTGGTCTAATGAGAATCAAATCGTTCGTGCTTGGGAAGAAACTATATCCAAAGTCAGCGGAGCAAGAGTCACGCACATGCTTGACCTTGTCCTTCCCAAATACCCACCGACGGTGTACTTTTTTCCACATCCATATTGACGTCGCTGGTGCCCCCAAAGAGTCGATGACTCACTTGTTCTTCTAACAAGCGCCAAGGGTCTACCCTCCAATAAAAAGGCCAGGCCACAGATAAGGATAAGTATCGTGTAGACTACGTTAAGAACGCTTGGTTCCGGTCACTCACAAAGTTGTGGTCTCGCAGTGAAATAAGCCTCCATATGAAACTTCACATCCGCTCAGGTACCGTACTTCCAATCCTTAAGTAGGAATGTGCCACTAAGAGTAGACGGTACAAAACACCTGAAAATTTTCAATCACTAGTGCCTCTGCTAAACGGTGGAAGCTCTGTGATGTGGTCGACCCTCAGATACCGCCGTTTATCACCGCCGTATGGATGGCAAACGATTTCCCTCCTACGCTCATAGGCATCGCTTTCATCGATTTGGCGATGTCCACCGTCGACCCCAAACGGAATTAGAGAAGTGCCCACTACCGTCACCTTACTTAGACTGAAAACGCCGCGCTGGTAGCCATCTCCGGACTTAAATTAACATGACCAAGGTGGACATGCTTGGCCTAGACATTCAGTTGGTTTTCGCAGTAATCGACCGGCACAGGAACTAAATTTTGCGATGCCCAAACCTTGCCGCAGACCGTCGCAATCTGGAATATCCAGGAAACCGACATATTCCCTCGCAGAAGCTCATCCCATAAAAGTAAAACAGAGTAAACAAGTGTTAATTGCTCCAACCTTTGGCCAGTGTCTGTTGCCATTATTAACATCCTAGTGAATCAATTCCCAAGGCTTTTCAACATAACTGGATTTTCGTACTTGATATTTCTTCCATAGTCATCACGGATAGAGGTGCACAATTTATATCCAAACTGTTCACCGACTTTTCAGTTTACTTGGATTTAAAAGTTTGCATAACTCTATCAACGTCCACCTTGGTGGTGAGGCATAATGGCCAGCTGAAAGCTTATCTAGCCTGCAGATTCTATTTGATGCGATTTTGGTTTGATGCATCACTGTAACTTTCAGATTGCTTTATAGAGGAATTTCCTTCGGCGCATTTTAATTTGGCCCTCTGACTGGTCCATTGGACTTAATAAAACACCATTTTCGTAACGTTAATCGAGATTTTCTTTTTGCGCACCATAACAATACACTGACTGCTTTTTCTGGAGAGTCGACTTTTGACGGGATGGCAGTGGAAACTAATGGAAAATTAGTAGTGTCTTAGGTCCGGTGGAATAATCGCCTCCAGGTTCATTCAACGGTGCAATTGGCGATTGACGACAGGAGATGAGCTGATAATTGGAAGCTTCGGCGAATTCAGCCTGATGAATTTCGAGTACCGTCGGCGGTGACATACAAATCAAAGGCCAGCCAGCTGGCCTTATTCAGACGCCCTTCGATAGGTGTCATTCCGCATCACTAGTGGTTTTTATTTTGAGGCCAATGAGGACGGAGTGACTGAACGGTACTGTCTCAGTGGGTGCATTGAAAAGTACAAAGGTTTCATTTTTAATAAAAAACCCAGTTATCTGACGAATAACTTTACTCATTTTAATTGCCCATCTGACCCAAAGCATGACTGTGTAATTTTTGCAATTGCCTGGAACAGTGCCTGACGTGTAGCCGAATTGTGACAGATTCGCCCAATTCTACTGTGGTAAAAAGGCTTTTGAAGGTTCCAAAGTTGAACCCCGGCAGTCCAACAATATCTATTGAAAGGAAGGAGCCAAAACAGGTACGGAGAATTTGGGCGAGCCAGAAATGCGTGGTAGGTACAAGGTAGTATCTGAGGAACTCCTGGATTTGAAGACGGACTGTCTACTTTTTGGCACACTACACATCACCGGGAGAAAAGATTATCCTACTTGGAGTAAAACGTGGATTTGCAGGGAGCGCAATCATTTCGTGTCAAAATGTTTTCCAGAACACCGATGCCACAAACCAAAAGTTCTCAAACAGATTCTCAAACATTTCTCAAATACTGGTGAACAGAAAATGAGTCGAATTCCGCTTAGACACTGGGACGATGATAAATACCATGCCCGTGAATTCTCTACTGGACGTCGCATGAAGACCGATAGAGACAAGACTCATAGAACATTGCCAGGAAGAGGCTATGCTGCAAGTCGATAATTTCAGGAATGATCGGTCTTCTGTAGCAAAATGTTGGTGCGTTCCTATTTTCGTCTTTGATTATGTGAAGTTGAATTTTATTTCGTCCCAATATGATTTGTTTGTTGGCTCTATATCTTGTGACGTTGAGTATTTATTAGTAATCTAGGGGTCGTAGGAAACTAGGAAAGCTCCCAAGGCTAGCAAGGTAAATGTTAACGAGATTCATGAAATAATTCACCATGTGATATCATCGTTCAATTCACCAAAAAGAAATCATAGAAGCACTGTAGAGCTATTTCATCCTTGTTACGAATCATCAGCAGTGCATATCCACCGCGCCCGAACTGGGACGCAAACCCGAACAAGGACGAACGATTCTGAGTCGAAAGCCTTAGCCATTACGCTCCCAGGGAGGTTGTGAACGGTTTGTTGAACTTCACTACATGATGATGTTGCACCTATCCTTTATTGCTACCCACAGGGAGTTCTTCTTAATTCTTCAGAGGACGATTTGCACGGGAGCTGAGAATTCTCTAAGATAACAAGTTTCTGGCAAAAGACGGTGAGCCGAAAGATTGGCTGAATCGAGTAACGAAAGTACGGAAGACATCCGGAGGCCCCAAACGGTTAAGCAGTGCACTCGGGCGAGAAAACTTCTTGATGACATTTAATGAGCTGCAGATTGCGCGGTATTTTAAAAAGGTTGATCTGGCCTTAGCTTTTTGGCACTTAGAGCTGAATGAAGCCTGGAGTTGCCTGATGACGTCTGGCGTACCGTGTGATCGTCACCCTTAACAGTAACTATTGTTCGACTTGGAATGGTTTTTCAGTTGAGGATTTTGCAACCAATAGACAAATTACTTGGTGTATTTTGTATGGCGGATAACATTCTCCTTTTTGATAAGGAATGTCCCGAACTGTAGATTGTTTCATATTATATGGATATTATATCAGCTGTAGCAGAATCTGAATTATCCTAAATACGGAATGCCACAATTGATTTTTCATAGCCCTCTTCACATTAGTAGCGCGGAATTCCAGCAATTTTCAGAGACATGGCTCTTTGGGCGTCACATCACTGGACCTTATCGCGGTCATTCTGATGGTAAAGCTGAAGATGCCGTTGAACATCGAAGAAGTTACTTAAGAAATATAAAGCTGAAGGCTGATCCATTCGCCATCCTTCGTGAACTTCGGTTACTTGGAAGACGAGCCCGAACGACCCTATCTGTAAGTGCCGGGTTACTAAACCCGTATAACGTATCCCTTCTAGTGAAGGAACTGATCGAAGGAACTGATGGAGGCACATGATCGAATTTATGGCCATTTAAGCCAGATGATACATTATGGACTTAACTATGGGAATCGACGGGAAATCCCAGACATAGAGAGAGAATATATCAAGCGCAGTAAAAAATAATACGATGACAAGAAATAGAGTGCACGTGAGAAGATCAGAGAGACTCGACAGTGAAGACAAGAAATAAAGAGGGAACAAAAATGCAGGGTAGAATACAGAAGTTGATTCCCAAAAGACTGAGACAAATTTAGAAATACAACCAGCGAGTCAAAAAAAAGCACTGTGATGAGTCCACTTGCAAGCCACATGATACAACCCGGTGCAGCTTCGCGCCAGCCTGCTAGGCAACCGGTCATCGAGAGCCATGGCTACACTCAACATCTCGGACTCGAAGATAAATCTATCAATAAACAATCAGATAGACAATATTTCCAAAACCGGTCGTACATGTTAGATGCAGTTTCGTTTGTCTGCTGCACTGTCATGCTATGATTGGGTCTTATAAGAGTTTTGTTTGGCAAGATTTAACCATATAACCTGATAGCGGCATCGGTATTTATAAAACAGTTTGCTTACGGCTGCTCAAGATTTTCTTGGTGCGCACTGTGATAATGTACTGATTGTTAGTTTTCCTGAAAAGCCGACTTTTGATGCGACTTTTACGCAGTCAAGTGCGTGGGCGGCTTTCTGTTTGCTACGTTTAGCATCTGATTCATCTCATAGGAATAGCGCGGTTCTCATCTAGCTATTGTGGCCTTTGGCGACTCTTGGAGATATGTGCTGAGTTCGTCTGTCACAGCACCGATGCTGCAGCCATTTCTATTTTGTTAATCAAGTGAAACTTTAGATAGAGGTACCTAGACCCTTCCCAGCTAATCGCACTTTTCGTCCTACCTACGTTCGGAAGCATAAAATGTGATTCCGCCAAACTCCATTTAAGCCCGTACAATGTGGCCTATTTTGAGTTATTTACTGTAACAAAAAGTATTTTGTCATTGATGGAGCCAGTCGAGAGAGACAGTAAATACCGGACATTTGAAAGTGGGGTTTCTTGTTTCTGAATAATAGGATTTGAGATGTCTACACAAAAACACCCTTTTCTGTAACGTGTGCTGTTAAGTCCTTTGGCAATAGTGAGCTGGACAATTTAGAGATGGATGGTCTTTTTTCCCGCTATCACTATTCGTTTTGACAGAAGGGTTTCGAAACCTATTTGTTTTGCGCTCGATCACTCTGATCCACTGGTCTGCACACATTCGATCGATGCTCTGAGAAGGGAGCTCTGCAAAGTTGCATTGATATTTACACGCACAACTTCACTTTCAGTCTGTCTTTTAATTTTGAACCTTGCAGTATTCCTGAAGCACTGCGAGCGAGCCACGCGTTCTGCTTGAGCCAAGTAACCGGAAGTGAACGGTTGTGTACATATTGAGTATTAGGTTCACACAAATTGAAAACTCAGCTTGCTGATTGATTTCCCCACTAAAGGCTCATCGATTAACCTGCCGGCTCTAAGCGGCTTTTGGAGATGAGGATTTCACCTGCCAGGGGCTCCTAAGGCATGGGACGACTATAGGCCTGTGTTACGGTAAAGCAAACAATGTGATCTGCCGTCAAATGAACTCAGTCCGTTGGTCTCTTTGCAAAACACTGCTGTCTAACCACTAAATATTCTGAAAATCCCGTGGTAAATTTTAACCTCGAATCTAATTTGGTCAAAAACATGAAGCTGAAAATCCGTCATCAAACGGTAGTGATTTTTGAAAACCGATTTTTTATTGTGTTGCCTTTCAGACTAGATTTGACGACCAAAGCCCCAAAGTGCGGCTCCCTGAGACAATCTACTACTTTGGTTTGGATATTTAGGTGCCATAACAACCAGAAACGACCTGCAGATGATGGAAGACAACCAGTGACATGATAGGGGATTACGAAAGAGCTAATGTATGGTGAAGCTCTCACTATGCTCCTTCTTCCTTTCGTCCAGCTGGATTGTCTCCCACCACCGTCGCGGTGGTGCTAGATGAGGGACCAGATTTGTGGTAAATATAAGGACGTAAATATAACATCACTAGTATTTATATGCATTAAAAATATAGAGACCACTCTGGAGCTGATAATGATATGTGACTGGGATCCTCGGTTCACAACAATGAATTGAAAACAAAAAAATCGACTTGTAAAGAAATGTGAACTAGCTAAAAGCCTGTATGAATAATATCGGGTGCTTGGACGTAACTGTCAGTTTACTTTCCTCCCAAGGTCTTCCATTCCCACCAAGCTATTTTGCACATTCTCTTATATGTTCACAAACTGACTTTGTTGACTACGCTCTTTCTGGGATGCCTCAAGCTCATACATTCTCACACGTCGACCATTGATCAGGTGAGGTAAACGCAACCCCATTTTACCAAACTACGGGCTAATGGTTCAACATACATATTGTCACTATGCGAATCTAGTCATTGATAATGATAAGTTGCCATCATTTCATCTTCCGTTAAGTCTGGGGCACACCGAAAGATCTACACTTGGTGCTAGCCATTACTGGTTAGGATATAACTCATGAACAGTTGTGGAACTTAATAAAACATTCTGAGAACATGTTTCTGAAATCCATATCAGATCTGCGGGCAGTACGTTTTCGAACCACTTACTTTTCATTATTTCCTGTATTCCTATTCTAACTTCAGCTTGAGGTTGTCGAAGAGTGTACGTTTTGATGCTCAAATTAATCCTCCAATACACGTACAGGTTTCCATGAACAGTGCTATTTGTAATTACTAGATATGAATCAATTTTCTTGTGGTGTTCATTGATCAGAATGTTATTTAGTTGTATTTATTTTCCTAATAAGAATGTGGATGCTAGTGACTTACATGACAGCTTCCTTGGTGACTGAAAGAAGAATGTATAACAACGATTAGTTTTGAAATTCATCGAGTGAAGATTTACAGAGGGAAATCTAGCAAACAAAGACTGTTCTAATTGACTAGGCTTGTCGAAACGAGATACTAAGCATTATGGGTTTTATCAGATTAGACCATTTAGCTGTTACATTTCAAGGATGTCTCCCAAGAAGTCAGTTTTCTTGCTCTGAAGAGTTGATTAACTGATTCACTCCCAACGTGAATCCTTTGGAGAAAGGAAATTTCCAAGCCGGGCTTCACTTGCTTCTAACATTGGTACTTGAAATGGTAATACGGAATTTGACCGACGGTGGCAAAACACAAATACCGACCGCCAGTACATACTATAAGGACCACAACACAAGCTATGCAGTTGAAGAGAATGAAGAGACCACAGGTACCGGGGAATATGTTGGGATTTATTTACGAATCAAGTTTATGTGTGAATTACCAAGGACCGATTTACGCAGAATATCTGGCCAGGGGTCCTTGAGATGTGTTTGTACGTCCTGTCCTTATGCAGCCACGGTTCCGGCTGACTGGGTGTCTATGCAGGCCGCAGCGAAGCTGCATTCTACTGTATCATGTGATTTTCAAGCACATTTTTCACATTGTACGTAAAACATTGCCGCCAAGCAAGGACAATTAGCATATTTCTAATTGCGGCAGTCAGTGGCATGGGTGCACCGGGAACATCAACTTATTATCACAGTCATCTACCAATTACCTTGTGCTCACTTATTCACAATTTTTCTTCATTTAGCCGCTAGGTGATTGGAGCTGTGTGATGTTACTCAGTAACAGAGCATTAGTTTGTACAGTGAATTGTTGACAACATTGGATCTAAAGACAACTAGATGCTTCGCAGTGGCTAAAGCGCGACAAAGCAATTTCCGATATCAAATTCAACCAACCAAGAAGGAATCAATGACTTTAGTTTGCGCCAACATCATGGCAGTTGGGGCGAGGCTGCATGAAATTCATCTGTCACAGTCTAGTACACCCTTTTGGTTATCTATGACAAGCAAAATGGTTGCGAATTACGAAAATAAAAAGCGAAATTCCTGGAACTAGCACTGACCCCAAGGTATCCTGCCAAGGAAATTTGTCTTCAGCTTATACAATATATATACATATGTATACATATATATATATAAACTATTCTAAGCGTTCCACTGCTGTCCGTGTGCAACTGTTCTTCCTACATCACTGCCTCAGGAATAACACTTTTCCAAAATGTATCAAGTGTAACCCGCCCGTGAACTCGGAACGTGCCCGTAGGATTGCACATTCATACTGCAAACAGATGCATCGTCGGAGCTAGATCAACGACCGCGCATCGCGGAAAGCCGTACACGAACGCCCATCAAAATCGAATTACGACGGGATGCCTCAAAACATAATTAGATATGCAGATGGATGAGAGGAGAATAATGAGCGGTCCCATTGAAATCACATCGAACCACAAACCGCTCAAATGTGAGCGACCAGACTCACCAAGCAAATACGTCCGCGCTCAATCACGAAACTTCATATACCGAACCAATCTTATTAGTTTATGGGGCCACCGCTACTAGACCAAGCGAAAAGTCACGTAGCTACTGAAAGATATTAACATTCAATCACACAAACCCCACAATCCCAACGTTCACTGCCTTCATTGAATCGGCAGTACGAAGCACACACTAAAAGGAGAGACGCCGGCCCAAGACATCAGCGCAAAAATTGTCAACAACTCGTCGCACCCTGGCGAAAATATCACCTTACCTGCATAACGGAAGCCCAAAGCTGTAAAAACACTCCAGAAAAAATCGAGAAATAATCAGTACATTCCCGCAGACGAAGTTAAGTGCGATAGCAGTGCTCGACCGACAGCTGAATAACAACGCGAAATTAAAGTATTACTGGATCGATTAACTGTATCTACCAACATGAAAGGAAATCTAGGTCAAGAAATTCTGACGCCAAAATCAGACGTAAAATCTGAACTCTTTGAGAAAAAGCAGAAAAAAATCAACGAATGAACAGTGCAACCAAAATTAAGCCTGCAGATGGACCCGTCCCCAGGATATAATGGAACTTCCTAAAAGTCCATAAACCGGGGGGTTGCGCTTACGGACCCACTTGTCTGCGAGACAACGATAACAAAGCACCAATTATCAGCTAGCGAAGTACCTTTTCCGTCTCCTACGCCCATGCTTACCACAGGACCAAAATGACACAAAGAGTTCTGCCACATTCCTGGAACAAATCGAAGACCTATACAGGTTTAGATTAAGCAAACGAGCTATGGTATCATTCCGACGGTCACATCACTAGGTCACAAGCTATTCCTGCAAGAGAATGGCATTAGACAGCATGCGACCAGCTTATGGAGAAGGACTCCAACCTTATCAGAAAGAGACAGCAATGTACAAGGACTGATATAATGCATGATGACATACCTACAATTCAATGGGACGTATATTAAACAAATAAGAGGAATCGGCCCATAGTGGTCACCCCAATCCTTGTTAGCAGAAATGCAACCATAAAGACAATTCGAGGACAAAGGGCATTCAAAACAAACGCCACGCTTTGGAGGATCCTAGTATGTTGCTGATGACAATAGTGATGTCTGTTAGAAAAAACAGAATGGGAACCATCATTTCATCACCCAAACGCGATTTAGTGCCAGCATTAATATTCACCAGGGAGGAGGAAAAGAAGATTTCGGTCTTACCGTTCTCGACGGTACTAATTATGAGGCAACCAAACGGGGCATAAGACAACGGTACAGGGAACCGACGACGACCGGACCGCGCATACCTCAATCTGCTTCACAGAGAGCGAACCAATCCAACTGCACCACCCTAACAGAGGCTGGGGGAGGGGAGGGATTGTGGGCTGTAGATCCGATGTGTCCATCGAGCAAAAAACACTTGCGGAGACACAGACCTGAGGCTGTTGGAGAGCGAGAGAGTATCGGGTTGTTTCAATGATGGATATCCAACAAAGCTCATTCACCAACGTCGTATTCGCTAAAGAGAAGAGAGCAAAAAATCGATTGTGAAAGAAAGACTAAAATACGATCACGGTCGGTACTTCCATACGATACGGGGAATATTCCGAAGCGATGTCGAACGCATTCGTACGTCCCTAGAATCACAATCGCCCACTAAAACGAAACGCGACAACCCTGAGATCGTATTCTATTTCAAGCGGAAAATGAATTCGCGTTCTCGTACCAGCACGGCGCAAGTCAGGGGGTAGTTGTATCCATTCACGCTGCACTCGGATGTGCAAAGCAGTATGTCGTCGAGACAAGAGCAAAACATACCGCAGACGCTTAGCACGAACATAAGCTCTAGCCCTACGACGCCGTCTGACCCACACGATCGCAGCAGATGACACCACTGTGCACTAAACAGTCCAATGAGGAGTCAAGAACATCAACAGATGCATGAAAGGTAGTCAGCCGGGCAGACAGAAAAGGGGAGCGACTGATTCTCGAAGCCCTCCACTGGAATAACTCGTTCAGTCGACATGTCGAGATTGACAAACATTATGTCACCTTAACAAGACCCGGATGCAGAACAGAGAGACAAACAGACGGACAGTGCACAAAACCGAACGGAACTAGCGATCCCACTCAATCACCCATTCAGGTTTGACAACGAGTCCTAGTTTGGATGGAAACGTCATGATAAACGTATTAACTCAGTGTACGCCTTCTCAACTCTAAATACATATATATATATATGCTGAGTACAGTTCTTAGTGCAAGAATAAACAGCATTGTTTTTCATTAACTGCATTGTAACTTAAGATATCTAATGAAAAGAACATTTTGGTGAAAAGCATCTCAAGTCAGAAGGGACGGAATTACTGGATGCTCCAGCCATTAAGGAACCAGAGCTCTTTCATATATGGCGTTTTGCTTTTTGTTGTGATTCGCTGAATTTATTTCGGCGACCATCTGTAATCTGGTTTCTCTAAAGCGAGACAGGATTAAGAAGCTGACGCACCCGGTCGAGCGAATCTGGGAGCATTAATGTTATTTTAATTTTTCTCAGATTGGGACAAGGCTTGAGCTTATTCAGAACCGAAAGTCAGGCAGTAGGGATTCACATATCTGCTACGCATAGCGTAATGATATTTCGGTACCCATTTTGGCGAAAAAATAATTTCGATTTGCAAGTTCCTCTCACCATGAGAGAGCTATTGAAAGATGTGAAAACCTAAGACTAGATTGAAATTTTTAACGAGAACTGTTTCGCGGATACTCAACGCAAAGTTTACAAAGTACGAAAATATAAACCAACGGTTTATTTTAAGCAATGTCAAATCTAGCACCAATTCTCAGAAACCTCAAAGTTACGCGCTCACTGCTCCCTCTTGCATTTCGCTTTATCAGAAACGGCACTAAGCATGTTGTGGATTCCAAGGGCTTGGCCTTCGCGTCGTGGATTCCAGATTCTGGAGTTTTACTTTAAAATTTCATGGCTTAATTGAGCTGAGAACGTTTAAAACTTGCAACCAGACGAGTGCGTCGACAATACAGGCATTTAGTTGCATTGATGAGGAAAATCCCACTTTAAACTTGAATGAGGGTATTTCAGGATCGAAGTTTGCGGAAAGCAGAATGTGAAAAATATTTGTGATTTTAGATTAGAAAGGGTGACTTGCACTCTACTAAGGTAAGTGAATTTATGTTTGTAGAACTCTGTTCCTATAATGCTACCAGACTTTATTCGGATATACCCATGACTAGTATTTATGCAATGACTTCGATTTCCGTTGATTGTTCTCTTGTTGATTGGTTGCGCCTATGGTGATCGCTGTTTGAAGAATGACTGTCGTCGAGTTGTTTCGACAGCTGAATTGAAAAATCCATATGCCGTTTAGTTATAACTTGGAGTATAGACCAGAATTAGGTTGCGAGTGAGGGACAAAACAACATCGGCAAGCACAACTACAAAAGTAGAAAAAAGAATCCTCGAACGGAATAGTGCAGTATGAAGCACCAACTAGAGTAACTGAATCTACAAAGCCAGAATGGTGTCCAGAATAAATAAAGCGATAACCAGAAGCACGCTGTCGAAACAGAGCCATAAGTAGCAGTTAAAAAGATCGACTTGATCTGAGATATTTGAATAACTGCAAGTGAATGGTCTATCTGAATTTTAAGGTTGCCTCAATGAACAAGTATCCCTCTAGCATTTACCTTTTGCCTAGCGCGATTAGCAAACGAACAACGAGTGAATAAAGGGTCATCTGACCAGTTATAAAGAGCTGCAAAGAAACTAAAATTAGGTCTAAAAGCCAATCCAAACCCAGCTTACCAGATTATATAAAAGGTTAATTTGATCCACGGCAGAATTTTGAACGGAAAACGTGTACACTGTAAGCTGAAGACTGCTTTCAGACGGGCTAACTAGGTTTAATGTTTTTTATTGGGGCTGTATTGAAAATGAACCTTTTGGCTAAATAACTGAAGCTCTGGAGAAAGCATTTGTCCTCCTGTACGTTTTTTCATTTGCGTTTGATCGGATTAAGCAGGGGAATTCCAAACTGAACAACCTGCAAGCTAAACAGTATACCCTTCCTGCATTTGCAGAAAAGCAGGTAGCTGACTTTGAGATGGCACTTGGCTTTGTGATCGCTACCGATACCAATGTAGGCTCCAGCTAGCTATGAGGAGTGTGAGAAACAATTTCACAGTTTTGTCATTTTTATGGCATCCTTTAGGCAAAAGTGCGCACCCTAGAATATAAACAGCAGACAACTTTTGCCATGAAAGTCGCAATGGCACGGAACCACCTAGGAATTCAGCAAGTCAGTTGTGGCAATGATTCGGACGAAGTAACTATTGGTGATAGGTTTCGAATTTCCTATGCTTGATACCACCATCGTCGGTCAATGCGGTACAGGATGCTAATACCAAATTGCGACCAATGGTGTATTCATACATTATTAAACATAATGACTTTGTGATTCAGCATTTTCAGTCTGAGTGAAACTTATCAGCGGCATCTCAGATTTCAAGTTCGATATGTACGCGAGAGATTTTTACCGAACCCGGTGGAGGTACTTGGTGCCTCGTCTTCGTTGACTGGATTTTGGTTATAATTCTTATGGATCTGCCTGTTCTTTTGCGGATTTGTACTGCAAATAAACAAATTTCAGTGACAAAAAATCGTATTTGATTGTGATACGGTTTACCACAGACTGTGAACAATCAGTCTGCATTTAAAACCATGGATGCGTAGGTGTTACCATTATTGAATGTCTCTAGAGGTTATCAACGGTGTTCGGTGTAAGCAAGAGTAAATGAAATAACTTCGCATCTACACTACTCGGTTGTCTGCCAACCGTTTTGACATAGTAACAGAACTTGAAACAACCCTTTCCTTCCACAAACATTTCATCTCCGGTGGGCAGTTGCACGCAAATGACTCGGCCTTTTGATGGCTCTATCTTTAGGAGGTTCAGCTAGACGAAAGTATGACAAACTGTCGACAAGGTTGAGATGTTTCTTTTGCACTTCACTGGTAAGAAAGTATATAATTCAACAACACAAGCCAGTGGGAATCAAAACCTCGACTACGGAATTAAGAGCCGGCAAAGCAGCATCAAGTTATTTTATTCGATCGACGAAAAGCAGCTGATCTGTGCTCAAGTAAAAGTTAGATTACTTTTTAACAGAAATAAATAAGTGCTTTTTCAAACGCAGTGAGCAGAATCAATGCCGACTAATGCAATATTGCCTTTACAAAATTCTTTGTTATTCGTCAAGACGACGATTTTCTTAATGGTGTTAAGATTTTCTATAGATCGTGATTCAGGTTGGTGGTGTTCTCGAGATCCTAATCGCAGAGCTTGCCGTTTAGGTCTAAAAACTCAACCGTCAAAACTTTGCAGAAATACATGAGGCAGATTTTACTGATAAGGTGAAAACAAATTAGAACTGAAAATTCCAGAGCGATTATTTTATTCATCTTTCACTTCATTGTCAGGTAAGCATCCTCCAGCTTACTCAAACTGAAGAGTTAAGAACATGATCACTGGATTTTTGGAAAGAAGTGTAACATGCCAATCTAAATGGACCTCGAAAAACACAAGTGCTTCTGGTGCAATCATACTGCGCATCAGTTTTTGCCGATACTTCCCGGACTGCACTGAGTTCAGCTACAGCTTTCTTGAACACCCACTTTAATTGTCACAAATCATAAAATAGCTACTTCTTACCTTTTTCTAAATCCCCCATTCATCATGCTTAACTTTATTTAAAATGGGTGCTTCGGGATCAAGCTGCAAAGATGCATTTTTCTTTACTACATTTGGGAAGCCTTGGTGACTAGTAGCGACATCTATTCAGGGATCCAACGTTTACCGTTGAGCCACGTCCGGCTTAGTTCGTCTATGGATAGTTTACCTGATCTCACGTCTCTCCCTGTTGCTATGTCTGCATTCGGTTGTTTGTTAATGTTGGTGTGAAACTTATTATGACGAAATTCATATCTGCATGCCATGAGAAAGTTGGTTGAGTCCGATTACCATTCAACGACGCTACTTCGTTGAAGACATTATTGCCGTTTGTGTGATAAATAATGGAAAAATGTACTTATAATTTATGTATGTGCACTGCCTACGCTAATTCTAATGGCGGCTTACTAAATTATTGCGGTACATCTAACGTCGAATTCAGAAGTAACCACGTACACTTAACATGTCGCAGAACCGGCGAGAACTTTCCATCATGCCCCTACTTTTCTCTTCATGTATTGTGCCACAACAGCCAGAAACTACCATGGATCACAGCTGTATTTGGGCAATGAAACTTATAAAGTAACTCAATAGAAATGTTTTTAAATCACAACGCGTGAAACGAGAATAAAGACTGTCAGGTTTGTGTTTTCGCATCATCTCGATTTTGGCTCATGTCAAGGTTACTTTCCTTTCCTTTGCAACGAGACTGATAAAATGAAAAGAACAAAACAAGATCAGTTTTGTTTCTGTTCATTAGTGTAAGGTGAAAAATATCTTAATCAACGAAGTACGTAATTATTGCTGGAATTTCTGCTTACCGTTCTCCGTCCATTTCGTTCCTCCATAGTTGGTGTTGCGATGCGTTAACTAAACCAGATCATATCGGAGCAAAAATACTAGTTTTTGCAAGTAAACGCATAGATGCATACATACTAATGGTAGTGCAATTCAGAATCGTCACTGAGTGCTCCTTTTATTTTACAATTATTTCAGAGCAGTTCAGTTTACAGGACGTTGTTGTAGTACTACGGGTTTGCATTGTATTGTATTGTTTGGACTTTTGAATACATAGGCGTCTGCATTTCAGTCAAAAAGGATGCATCCGCCACCTAATCAGAATACGGAGTTGGAAAAAAGTGTACTGTATTGTAAACATTTGAAATTCACGAGAGATTGTGTAGAAAAACAATCATGATCTGTTCTCCATTGGTGAGGAGAGTTGAGTTCTCATAGGTGTTTATGCGAGAAGGTAGGGGACGGAAGCAGGACGCGTGGTGGCATGAGAACGGCATTTAGAAAGGTCATTATATAACGGATGGGACGGATCCGAAAAATTTTGTTCCAATTTTTTACATGCGGATTGGTGCATGTCACAGTTTGGCGAAGAGCTCTTTCAGTGGTATGTAAGATACACCACTGATAACTGACAAACCACGACGAAGGATTCTGAAGTCTTTCTCTAGTAAACTAACAAAAGTGATAGGGGAACAATAGAGAAGAGTGGAAAATTCACACCGGTAGACAAATAAAGAGAAAGTGTTTCGCTTAACCTGGAAATGCCAGTCTTTTTGTAAAATAATGGTCTTCTAAGATTTTTTACACAATTGGAAATGTGCAAAGATCACCTTGTGTGTTTATAAACAGTAATTCCTAAGTACTTCACGAAATCTACATTAATAACTCACTCATGAAAGAAGGTTCAACCGGGAAAAGTAAACAAAACATTCGACACATACTGAAAAATTAAGATTTAAGCCAGGGCAAAGGGAAAAATCATGAATGAGAGACAAGTTGTTGAAAAAGTTCAGGAAATCTTCAGTTTTGGATAGGGAGTGACAGAGGGCAACGTCATCTGTATATCTGAATAACTGACCAGAGGAAATGGCATATACGCCGCTAATGTATGTTAAAAACAAATAAGGAGAGAAAGCAGTTCCTTGAAGGACTCCAGGATTATTTATCAGCGGGGTGAATTCTGTTGGTAAAGTAGTCTGGTAGCCATGCCAAGAGGTGATTAGAACAGCCGTACTGTTTAAGTTTGCGAAGAAGCAAAGACCGTGGAACAGAGTCAAATACAAAGGAAAAATCCTAGAAGGCACATTGGACAAGTTTGGCAGATGCACCCAGGGATTTGGTGATATTATGAACCAGGGAAGTCAGAGAATCCAAAGTGGACCTGTCTGGTTTGTGCGAAAACTGATGGGGGCCATCCGGCAGACTAACAGAAGAGGTTAGGCAACTCAGCGCGGCGCGTCCTATTGGTTTAAGACCGCATGATGTAAGAGCGAATGGACGAAAACGTTTGGCTGCACCAGTTGAGTTACTACATTTGGGGATGGGCACAATAATGAGTGGTCTCCAACAATCAGGAATGAAATGTTTGCATAGGGAGGTATTGAGAAAGGAAGTAAGGGAGGCTACACCGTACGTTAGAAGTGAATATATACAATCAGGACTTATACTTGTGGTTATTTTGGTCAAGCGAAGGTGTTTGAACACTTTTTCTTTAGAAAAATGTGTTACATCAGCACACCCATCCAGGAACCATGAAACCGAAGTGCCGTTAGGTGGATAAATAAACGCTGGGCTGATGCTTTTTACATCTGCAGTACAGCTTATTATTTTCGAAGCCGAATTCCTTGCCAGAGGCGTCTGCTGTTGCAGATGGTCAGGAGTTGGCTTACATGCGACAAATCGATTCGTTTTACTTCTTTTGATATCAAGGATGAAACGAATCTGACATTCTGGTAATCCCATAATTCATAGAAGTGCTCCTCCCGTCTCCTTAAGGTCTTCAATGTGAGTGAAGCAATACGGTCGTCACAGAGAAAAAGTGCTTCTAGGGAACAATGAATATCGAAAATTAGATTGAGTGTATCTACAAAATGGTTGACCTCACTATTTAGAAACCCAAAAGAAAACCACCAACTCGCATGAATAAGTGATCATTAAGGGAGAAGGTTTTCTGGAGAAAAATTACGTGGTCGTATCTGGATTTGGTGAGACTCCTTGAACGATTGAAAAAAACTGTCCGGGAATAAACTTTAGGTTTTAATAGTAACAGGCAATGATCACTGGTTGAATGCGGATCACGTAATTTGAGGCAGAATAATTCAGGACCGTTCGTAATAATTCTGTCTAGAGTGGAGTTACCTCTGGTTGGTGAGATTGATAGATCAATCAAATCAAACAAGGTAGGGGGGTGTCGAGGCGTGAGTAACATCACCTACGATGATGTGTAGATTATCATCCAACAACGAGACTAGGAGAGGCAGGACGGAATCGAAAAAAGATGAAATATCAGTTTGTGTGCAAAAAGGGGCTACGTACAGGTCCGTTAGAATTGGTTTAGACTTGTTTGACCAGGAGGAATTTATGAATGTGGCCACACCACCTCCGGTTTTGTTAGTGCCAAATGTCTGTCCAGTCAGTAGATATCAAAGCCTTGGATAGATATTAGGGCACCCGTAACGTGGGTTCAGCCATGATTCCCGAATGCAAATCACAGGTATGAATATGCATTCGAGAGTGAATAGGGAGAAGAATATCCGGTAGTTCTGCAAACAGAGACCGTATGTTGGCACTCAATAGAGATGGAACAAACATTTTGACTGGGGGGGTGGACATCTAAGAGCAGATTGCCAACCGTAACGACGGCTTCTTTTCGGTTTAGCGTAAAATCCGTGATGTACGTGCGTACTTAAGTCCAAGCGAGGAGAAATTTCGGGAGTGTTTGAGTAGGATTAAATCCGAGCGGGAATAGCGACGAACAGTGATCATAATGGAAAACAAATCCTTTAAATTGATGAGGCGGCAACAGCCGCAGTTGAAATGCAGCTCGATCAAAGGAGGTGCATCACCTTTTAATAGTCAGACAGGCAATAACCGAAAAGTGGAGAATAAAGCAAATCATAAAATCACTAAATGTGCAGTCCTTAAAGTCAGCAATTCGACTTTGTTAGTAATGTGAAACTGACTGACCTTTCGCTTACCTCTGGTAACCTGCATTGAACACGACTATCCGCAGCAATGAAAACATCGATCAACTGCACCCACTACTATCGACTTTTAACAACTGCACGTGGGGCACTCAAAATTTAGTTATGTTTGGGTAGACTAATCAAACTATAACCTTAGTGGAATGAATTCGAAGATATGACAAATCACGCCATAAAAGGTGGATGATGCAATTCGCTTGGCACATCTAGTTAATACGACAAGCGGATGCAGTAAAGCGGGATTTAAATGGTGTTATGGTGCGCAGCGAAGCGATCAGATTTTACGAAAACTTCAGTTTTGGCTTCTGATTGGCGCCGCAGAAATCGTTACTTATTTCGTGTGAATGATTCCATCAGAAAATTTCCGCTATTTCAGAACCCAGTAAGCTATTTTTTTAATAAATTATAAAGTTTGTTGTCTGCTATACAGTGATTGTATGAGCTTACTTGTTGTATTTACAAAAGCCCAGGCCTGGTATTCGTTGAGGAGCTGGCCACCAGTTAAGATGCATTGGATGATTCAACCCATTAACCGTTACTCACACTATTTGAAGTAGAGTTTGATATAGAGATGTTATCAACCTCTATATTCGTAAATGGTTGCACAGTCGGCGAACAAATCTGTTTTTTCCGCATCCGAGATGGTAATAAACAATTGTTTTATTCATGTTCTTGTGATTTCACTCTCCGGCAGTGTTAAACTAGGTAGTTCTAACAAACTGCAAACATGTTGATGAATTGGCCAATTAAAAGAAACAAATCCAAGCATAATACTTCGTCATCAATATGCAGACATTAGTGAGAGCGGCTGGCCAATAAACGGGATCATGAAAGTGAAACTTTAATCTACGCTACCACGGACATATACAAATGCAATTCACTGAAACTTGCCATAAATCAGGTAACTGCTCGGAAACAAATGCCCGAATTTACTACACAACTAGAAGGAAAACGATGATCGCAGCGAAAGTGTTAATCTTTCATGTTTATGGCTTTACTGAATTAATAACGTGACGATGACATTAATCGCAACCGCGAAGCACAATCAATTACATTGAGGAAATGCACGAAAACAATCGGGATTCTTTAAAATATCGAAAGTACAATCAAAACCCACTTTTCAAAAGTGTTTTCCTTGCAAACACTTCGATTTCATTCATATCCAGTTTGTCACCGGGCATCGTGAAGGTTTCGTTGTTTAATCTACAACCTAAAATGTTCACAGTTTTGTAGGAAATTGAGATAGTGAAAATCGGACTTAATTATTTTATGAGGCTATTGCAAACGGATAAACCTAATTATTAAATCGGAGTTTCAATTAAACGAAACTGATTTAACCATCTAATCTATTCTATCCTTGTTGCTAATGGCTAATAGGGTGGTCTCAATACACAACTGCAAGGGCAATAATATGTTCAGAAAACCAAAAGGTTTTCTGTCACGGACCAACTCAGTTTATGTTGCTCTAAAAGGATAAACCAAATATATAAGCCCAGACATATTCTTTTACCCGGGTAGGAAGGTCGGTTAGAGTGACGATGTGCCTCCCTGTCCTGTTACATCCGATAGCTGAGAAAATGACAGCTGTTTCCAGACAACACCATGTCTGAATCGAGCGTGCGCTCCAAAAACGGCATGAACGAGACATATAAAATAAAGATGGGATAATGCAGGCACAATTCTCGTTTAGTAATTAGTCATCCGCATTCGCATCCAAAATAGTCTTCAAACAAAAGAAGAACTAAAGGTTTCGAAAATGTGTGCAGCATGCCACGACTCAATGATCTGAAGCATATCAGCAGGGGTGTCTATCATCAGTGGCAAGAATGCAAACACGTGAGATTGTGCAACTATCTGCTGGCTTACCGACCATGAAATCCGAGTCTGAGTAAGATTCGACAACCTTCGGATAATTCAAATCATCTATCAAGATCCAGTGTATTTGGTCTTTAATACGAGGCAGTATGTGTTGCTTCAGCTGGTCCGCAATCTTGTTCATAGCTTTAATAATAAAATGAAACCAGAAGAAACGCGAAGCCAAACAAAACTATGCAAAAACGCGTCGTGGGTTTTGGAACACAGGAAAACAACGAAAATCACAGGTAACTTTATCCCCTCTCTCCAATCAACATTGTTTAACTGATTGAGTATTTGCTACACTCTTAAGTCTCGTTTGCAAGGTCAAATCTTCAGACGGGTAGGCCCATGATCCCCCTTTGGGCACAAGTGACTTAGTGGCTCAGCCGATAAGTCACGCGGTACTAAGGCTTGAGTTGTTTCCAAGCCTCGTTTCGAATCTCTCAGAGGTGAACGACTTCAACCGGCTAAGGTCAAGTAAATTAGCCGTCTATCGTCTCAGAGAACGTCAACGGTTCAAATCCCAAATCTGCTGGTCATTTGACTCGCTTCGACACTTGACCTTAAAAATTCTCCAATGCATTTTAAGGTTGAAGCGCTAATGCTGCATCTTGACCACTCTCCCGAGTGGCCACTGACTGACCACTTTGTCTCTTCGAGCAACATTTAGAAATACCTAGTACCACACGTTAACGTGCGTGATAACTAGTCAGTTACAACAGCTTTGAGTTAAGCGGATATGAAGTAAAACACTAAATCTTGTATCATTCACGTTATTTCCACAACAAACGTAAATATCGGTGGAGAAATCCCTACAATCGAATACGAAGGGTCATCGAGCATCAACAGCGTCATATGACCAGGTGTTTTTACCATAAAGCTATTTGTAACGTGAAATTATTCGATTATTCTATGAAAGGGATTTAGATTTTACTGGGACATAAGTCAGCCTGAATGTTCCTCTCCCCAATGAACTCCATCACCGGAAACATCATAATGGCGGCTGACGAATTATCCAGTTAGCTGTGAGTTAATTATGAGTTTAGGGGATCAATCCAAGTGATGGTTTCAAAGGTAGACTAAAAAATTGCGACTGGACGGAACAAATGATGAATAGAATTATTCGATACAGTCACACTTTCGTTTGTCCGGAGCTAACCTCAAATCCACAAAATCATCTTCAATTTCGATTATAAAATGTTTGTTATACGATTAATCGAGAAACTTGTATTCGCTCCCCACGTACATGTACAATCAAAAATTCAACAGATATACTTACCCCTGACAGGTTCAGTCGATATGCTGAAAGATTGGGGAATTACGCAAAGTACCATATCCCGAACGGAATTATACATGCGTAATGTAAGCTGGTTGTAAGCTCCTACCAGAGGAGGCTGTCTTTTCAAAACCTCATCCGATACTTCCTTTGGCTGTGCACCTGGTTTACCATAAATCTGAAATGGAGAGACAAAACGCTGAGAATACTGAAAGGAATATCCGATTTTAATCAAACTCGTGTGTGAGGAGATTGTCTAGTTTTCCTGTGTTAAAAATGTGCCAAGTTTCTAAACTTGGGCCACAACCATTGTAAGCTGCTGAACGAAGAAGTGAACAACTGTAGTAGGGCTCAAACCCGAGGCATTCACGTGTGCGGTTCATTATTTAAAATCATCTTTATGACCACTGTTAAAAGTTACTGAAAGTAGTGCGAACTGGTGGTTACAAATTTCAGTGTTGGCTATCTCAGAGGACATAAACTATCGGTGAGGCAAAATCAAACTTGGTCAATACCACAATGTCATGAGAACTATTATATATTCCTTCTTGCGATGACACTCACCCAGTCGTGTGTGCAACAACACAGGAGACAATATGGTTTAGGATATACTGTTCAAACTTCATCCATGGTTAAAAATTTCCGAAACAACTGTGCAGACAGCAAAACCTTCGTTACATCAGTTCAGAAAAGCTAGTACAAGTGTGTACCATGTTTACAAAGATTTTAAAAATCTGTGGTATCATAGAACAGGCTGTTGAATCTCACGAAAAACGTACCCAGTTAATTTTGTTTTCAGTACAAGATAGGAATCTATCCGCACCTGAGTGAAAGGAGGCGAGTTATTTCATGGATAACGTTTAGTCGCCAACGGAAGGTTTCTTGTTCAAAACCTATTCATTTCATTCCTTATAATCACCCAGTATTAACGGTACTAAATTTAGATATTATCTTGCAAAACTGCCAACCAGTCATGAAAGGAAATGCTGTAAAACGAAAAAACACATTTGTCAAACTTATTCGTATGAAGGCGCTTTTCGAATATGAGTGAACCACTGACAACGAGACTCATCCGCATTAAATGAGTTCAAAAATCGCACGAACGTCTGATAGGTTACTAACCAGAATTGATTTTTGCCCAAGCATTTGATATCTTTTTCCAAGGTGCGAAAAAACGAACAGTTTGTGATCTTCCCACTATCTAATTAACGAATCTGCCCGATTGACGATGTAGTTAGATTTCCTGCTCTTTCTTTTGAATTACAGTGTGAATGAAAAACGAAATTTGAGATTTTGAAATATTTTCGCCATTGATCACCGACTGTTTTTGTTAGCAACAAAGTGTTTTCTTATTTCCATAGCATTGAGCAGGAAAAAGAATGAAATACAACTTAATGACATTACGCTATTACTATTTTGCTTCCCGAAAATGCACACCAGTTTTGGATTACTCTTGTCTTCACATCTTTAGCAGCTAAGGTTTGCTAACTGACCCAATCAAAGTAGGGAAATATTGTGAATTAAGCAAACAAACATCAGAACTAACGAATGAAAATTACCTGCGTAATATCTAAGGTGGTGGATGGTCCCAGAGAAAAGCGCTGTGCTTGCAACAAAAAAACCGCGAATTCTCGATCTGTCACATTGAAGTACTTGCGAGCATCGGGATCTTTGGAAACGAATGCTTTCAAACCGGAATCGGCATAGCGTACTACGGATGAAGGAAACATTCACAGATGGATTTTGATTAAGACAGCTTGCTTATTAGTCCTCTAGGTAATCAGCAACAAGATCATTAAAACGCACCCTGTCTGACTTGAGTTTTTACATAATCACAACTTTCGAAAAAACGTTATCGTTTTTTCATCTTTCATGGGCGTTCGCCTCCTTCCTTTTTCACAAAGCGAAAAGCACGTTTTTTGATTGAATGGCGCTTTATTCCATTCTTCCCAGCAGCATGTACTTATGGTTCAAGTGTCTCCCGGGGGTTTGAAGACCGCGGATAGTTTCGGCAACACTTCAGACAGTGAATACAAAAAACTGCTATCAAATGGCTCGGATCGTTCTGGTAGGTTGAATGCACATTGTCATAATATAGTCCACAATTCTTCTAACGGCCTTTATTTAGAAGGCTTGGGGTGAACGCACTGAATAACTTACCACATTATTCCTGAATCATACAAAACGAAATGTAGCCGGAAAATCGACACCAAATAAGCGCACTGTTTTTTATCTTAACGGTTTAAGTAAGGTAAAAATTACACCACCAAAATTCTATGAATTGCGCTTGCCCATTTCAACTTGGAAGTAAAATCCGTTTCATCAATAAAGCTGGTGGAATAAATTTCGCGGTGAATTTTACTTAACCCGGTCAAACAGTAAGACCAAAGTGATTTCAGTTTCAAAAAACCTGCCTTGAGAAAGACGACCCCACGTTGGCGCATCACATCTGCCAACAATGCTGTGTTCTTAACGTTATATCATTCACAATTAATTCCAGTTTCCGTTGGGTGATTCACATTGGCAGGGTCTAAAGTACACGCAAATTTCTTATTCAATTGCTCAATTTGATCACGGAGACCGTGAACCCCGAGCCATTTCGACACGTTTTGCTGACCGGAAATGCTCAGTTTTCGAAATTGACCTACCTTAAGTTAGTTAGCAAGTGAACAAAATTCTGCGATATTGGACTACAGAATATCCTTATAACGAATGGTTACTCAATGTTCTATGGATGGGTGGCCAACTAACCACAAGTTTTCTGTATACCTGAGCCATCTGCAGACAGAATAAGCTCGTGACGTGACACAGTTCCGAAGCCCAGCTATTGAATTTTCAGATGGAACGAATGCAGACAGTGGTTGTTTAATTGTGTATATGTCCTGCCGAACAGATGTTAGCAATAGCACAGAACAGAACATGTCTGAAAAAGCTAAAGATAAGCGCTTAAGTAAGTAAACGATTTTAACATAATTTACCTGTCACACGTACGTTAATGAAAAATGCTTTATCTCTAAAGCAAGTCATAAAGTGAATTTGCCCTTTCAAAAACCCAACACTAATTCAGCATAGAGAGAAGTTTACTTAAATTCTTCAAGCTGTTTTAGTATCAAATGGTGACTAATAAAAAGACATTGTGAAGGGTTCGGTCGGAGGAACAGAATTCCAATGAAAAAACTGTTTGTCTGTGATTGACTGTATAGTCAATAATATTTCAGTCTATCAGGCTGAGAGTTGGAACCTGTGGGCAATCCAGTCTTCTAAATATGTTACCGTCGAACCGGCGGACCGACTCCAATGATGTCAGAAGCACGCATAATGAAGACGAATGCTGGCAATTTATCGCGACTCTGTTATCGATTTAAAACACTATTCTGAATAGTCTAATGCATTATGCCGAACCTAAGTGAGGAAAGTCAGGTTTTCCAATCCTAAACTGGTGGTCGAATCTTGATAGCCTTTCATGGATAGAAAAAAATTTCAAAATTTCCGGCAAGGAAAAAAGAATTAGAATTGAGGCGGTTCAGAAGAAACCCATCATCCTTCTGTGCGCCTTATATCTGCGCACAATGAAATTCGATTGAAACTTTTGCGGCAGTTGACCTTTTGTCAACTAAAAAATATCGGTATTCGTAAATTCTGGTTAACAGGGGACCATAAATTTTATAAAAATATGAAAGACGAACACAGTGTCTTATTTGTAAAACTTACCTGGTCTTCGATACGCTGTTTTGGAACTCCAGCACAAGGAATTAATTGAATGGCTAACCAATCATCTTAGTTATTCATCATTATTATTATTTAGTATATTTGAAAATGACAACAAGCATGAAAATGTCAGACATTCAGGTGATCACTAACTTGACTGATCGAATAAATCCATCAATGGATGAGTTAACGAGTTTGTCAATGCCAATAGTACTGCCTGATCGACGTTTCGTTCTGCATCTAACTCCTTAAGATTGCTGACGGGTCTGTAGGCTGGTCTAGCTTCTTTGAGCACGGCATCAACCAAGGCTGAAAAAATGTCGAAAATAAAGTGTTCAAAACATCGAGCATACTTTTTTCTAGAACTTGCCTTACTTGAACCGACAGAGTGGAATTTTTCATTGTCTATAAATATCTGTCAACCAAAAGCAGCAATTTCCGAGGCAGCTGATGCAACTGATTCGTCTCTATTAATAACACTGTTTTAATTTTGTCTATCCAGGTAAGCAGCCACAGTATACTACAGACGGGGATAAATTTTGCCGTGATAGTCTTTGCCCAAAAAACAAGGAGATAGCCGTTCAACTTCACGGGGAAGTCAATTTAATCGTTTGAAGACAACATGCACAAAGCCTCATATATTTTGTCGTGGTTTATATATATATATATATATATATATATATATCATTGGTCTGGAGCTACTCTGCGTGCGATGCAAACCACAACAACAATAGAACGGCCCCATTCATACAGAAATCGGGACCCCATGATTCACAGCTAGAAACTAGGTTTGCTGCAGTATCATAACAAAGCGGGGGAATTATGACTTCACTGGTGGCTCCCCTGCTGTACTCAAAATGCACTATCCTGTCTGAAGGATGGTCTTGACTTTGGAACATAGTTCAGACGGCTTTGATTTGTCAAATGTATTCTGGTGAATTTCGAACACGTTTCATACACCCTCTTGCACTTTCACT
>LUCM01005632.1:0-28930 GCA_008360955.1 Fasciolopsis buskii | reverse complement strand
ACTTCGTTAGCATACCCTTCCGGTGGAGAACACTGAGTAGTGCCGGTCGATCCACGGAGTCGAAAGCCCCTTTCAAGTCGAGGAAGACTACGATCGTAGGGCGGTGGTGCGTGTGGCGCGTTTCGAGTATCTGTCGAACAGTGAATATTTGGTCGATGCAACCTCGACCTGGCCGAAATCCGGCCTGTTGTTCGCGGATATTACTCTCGCGAATCGGTGTCAAACGGCGCAGTATTATCGAAGCTAACAACTTAGTAACTATTGGAATCAAACTATTCCCACGATGATTCAGAGACGGCTTCTGTTTACAACTGGTGTATAGAAATGGGCGTCAGTAATGAAGGCGAAGGCTTAACATGCAGCAAATTTTCAACCCGAAGTAAAATAACAGTTACTCAGGAATGTGCGCAATTTCCAGGAAGCCAACGGAGAGGGAGGTCAATGATCGAAAGGTAAGAATGTAATAATATCCATCGTTTTTTAAAGTGAAACAATAATATTTGTTTTATCGTATCATACATATCAACCACGACCATCATATCATTGACAAATAGATCAATGGTGACTAAATCGACTTTGGCTGTGAAGGTGACAAATGTGAAAATGGCTTTGAATCGGACAGAAATGAATAAACGTTTTTGCAAACCATTTTAAACTGGGCTAAATGTGAGTAAGCAACTGACTAGTTGACTGAACCCAGTTCTCTGCCTGATATTCAGTATCTAGTTTTCGAAGCTTGATCTTTTCTGTCAAAGTTGGGGTATAAACTAACATTACAGTGAGAAGAAAATAATCGATCAACTGATTTGCTGAAAAATGCACGTACGTAGAACCCAACCAACGGAAAAAATCGCCAACCTTTTATTTGCCAAATGAATCACGTGTGCGTTAATCATCGCTCCTGAATTACAGTTACAACGGCTCAAGATCAATACTCAAAATATTTTTTTCTTACAATAAAGACTGTGTATCACAATAGAATCGACTTCACAAATGATCACAATACAAATTTTGAAAGAATCACTTGTCTGCCCTACCAAGTACAGCCCATGATTTGATCGATCCTACATCCAAGTAATTTCAGTTCAAATGAATTTTGATTTATGGTAGTTACTGTGAGGTATGGTTTAAAGTGACAACAACTGGCGCATCACGTATAAATTTGCAAATAGCAGCAACTATTTGTTATAAAAACCAACGCTGTTTCATCCGGTACAGTTTAGTGAGATTAAATAGGCAGCTCCAGCTAAACGCTCTGTTTCACAGTGAAAATTTGCCTTAATAATGACAACAGGAAATCATCAAGCGAATGTTCTCTGAAAACTATTGAAGCGGTCTAATCATTACCGGTAGATTGCGAATGAAAAAGCATGGTAAAAAGTAGATAACAATTTATTCACCCAGACAAAAACCTCAGTAGCTGAGACAAAATACTTTAAATGAATAAGTTCATAAGCTGTATGACACACGAGGTATTACAAAAGATTTTAGTGAATTTTAATGGCTGTATTTACAGGCGGAAAGCCAACATTAAAGTAATTTTGATTAATATGGTGAGTAAGCCAGTCGTTTATCCATGAGACGGTGCGCAAAGTAAAAATATCGCGTTTAAAATGACTCCTACATGTTAGTGTACAAGTAACTGGATCCGGAAATCGAGCCTAGAGTGAGCATTTCTCAGTGAAACGACTTAAAATTACCAGGTTTGAACATTAACGCTTCATCTGACATGTGCTTTACTTGGGTTTCCTACAAAAATCACATATCATAAGGGTAGTTCTTGAGTATTTGTTGCCTAAAGAGGTAAATGGCAGAAGGTTGTCGTGTCCAATCCCTTTGACTTTGGAGAAAAGCCTGATCGGAAAGCATTTAGCTGTGAAGTGTTCGGCTTACAATCATTCGTTGCAGACTTCAGTCCTAGTTTTGGTACAATAGATCTATATTTTTAATGATTGCCACTTAGCATTACACAACCTTGCGGTGAGTCATCATTTGTAATATAATACTGGTTCGATGAAATAGTCATGGTGAATTGTGCTACTTTGTCTTACTGCTCCCTGCTTTGTTCTCCCGAATGCCGTGTGCTCGCAGCCGAATACATAATCAGACTGAAAGCCGAGATGGATAGTTTGAAGCCAATCAAGGAGTCCCTGTTTTTAACCTATTTCCCTCATTTCCACTGGACCTCACTTACTATTTATTTATTCATGCTGCAGTATGATTGTGCCTATATCCAGTGAATGTGAGTAATCCACAAAAGGTCTCTCCGTAATTATCTCTTTAGTCCCCACATGAGATTTTCAACAATCATGAAATGGTGTTTATGTAGAAAGCATACGAACAGAGTGTTTAAATGGCCTCCATTGGTCAATTTCAATAAGAGCCTGTCATTGAAACAAGTCAGAAGTTCGAGCCCCAGATCCGCCAGTCACTGATGGTTGATGGCAATTTGCTTCCGTCCCAATCGTTACCCCACCTGTTGAGATCTTGTGCGGTACACTCCCTTCCAAATTTCAAGGTCTATGTTACTGTCACCCATTTCGCGTGGCGGATCAAAGCTTCTTCCAAAACAATCAAGTATGAAGCGTGCAAACAATGGATGTCGAATACTGCGACACGATGAGCGGCAGTGACTATAAAGGCGACAATAGGCTCACAGGAATTGCTATTTGTTCATTGTCCTCCTTCGATTGTTTTATGCAGCCTAAGTTACTGAGACCAACGAAGCAGCCGTGGTTACGGTTAGGTAACCAATGACCCAGTGAAACCGACTTGATATTTACGAACACATTATGTATCAAGACTCCAAATTCACAGTGTGGTCAGTCAAATTGTCATTTACTTTTTTATCTTAATTTTTTTGATCCCCATACTCTGTGTAGACAAAATTGCCATGGTGTAAAGTAACAGAAGCAGTTTTTTGCTACGGTGTTTTCTAATGGCGAACTCAGAAATTTTCAAGTGTCCGAAGCAAACCAAAGACCCAAGTTTGGTGGAGCATTATAACTAGCGCATTAAGTTGCGTACGTTACTTTGAAGTAACAGGTGAAAATGTTTTTCATTTCCGAGGCTTTATGGGATCATTCTTCATCGAAAGCACAGAGTCTTTAAACGTCCAAATGAATGCCAGCCATTGAAAGAGTGTGATTCGTGGAATTGAATCATTAATCGAACAGGCATTGAGAATCTCAGCGGCACTTTGGCTTCTAATGGACAAAGGAAAAATGGAGCATTCGACTTGGGCACCCTCAGGCGTGTCCAAATAATACTAGATTGTAAAAAATAAACGGAGGAACCAAATATCTCACGGAACCTCGGAGGGAACCACCGAAAATTCTAGAGTGTTAAGTTAACAAATTGACTGTATAGTAACCTCTGAGCCGGCCCAACGGAATATCAGACACGTGAATATCATGAACAAGATCATGTCAAGTTGTCCCCTTAATTCAGTTTAATTATTTGATTCCATTTCTGTATCAATTCTGCGACTGAAAGGTTGATATTCTTTAGAGATCTGCATCTAACTTTTAAATTTCAAGAGACCGAAAATCATCCGTCATTCAAAGTACATCGAGAATAAATCACCGTCATTTCTGTCTTTCGGCTTTCAAGCAGCCTTCTTGTCTAACGAAAAGCTAAATATCCTTGATTTTCCTTCACCTCCATCCGACAGAAAGCATAATGCACGACTGAGAACTGCCCCAATTTAAAGCACGGAGGGCCAAAGATCGGCCGATAATTGTTTTGACCAGTTGGCCGTTGAAATATATGATAAGAGAGCTGGATGTACCGAGCATTTTTACTCCGAATTTAAACTAGTAATTTCTCAATTTTCCTATATAACCCCTCACTTTAACGTGGCCCACCCAAAGTTACCTTGAAGTGGTTTGAACTGGGTTCGATATTTGATGGGGAACGATTTCACTATCCCAGAGAGGATAAAAACGTCAATGAAAAAAATACTGACACGACTGGATCCATACTTGCATAAGCGCCTACAGGTCAACTGAAAGATACAGAAGCAGATAAGGGATACTATGATGGGATGTCAACAGATAGTCATGAAACAACTCAGGTTCAAAGTTTGCTAAACATTCCGTCCTCGTATGGTGGTCAGATACTTGGACGACACGTGGTGGCCAACGAATCTAACTGGACGAATTCCACGAGCATCTAGCCACGCCCCTACCCGGAGATCAACTTCACGATGAAAGAAGATGGCTATCAGGGAACTACCGTTCCCGGAAGTTCTGATCTTGAGGTAAGCCGGTGGTAGCATAGAAATAAAAATTTCCCGAAAACTAGAACGACTGAACAATAACAACAAAATGTCGCATAAGGAGCTGCACGTTTACCCTGTTCCACCAGGAGAGCACATACTATAGCACAACGAAACCCATCAACCTGCCTGTCACTAGTGGATGTCTAAAGGGCTTAGTGGACTCGTACTCAAAGTAACAAGAGACCGAAAGAGAAAAACTACAAAAGCAGCGTTACATTGCCGTCAATACGAGCGATGTTGCAGACTAATGAGCGTCTGCAAAAACCATTGGGTCGTAACCGCCCACAAACCCGTTGACAAGCTGCGATTCTCTCTATTCAGCTTCGAATATCGCATAGATTATCACGACCAAAGGGGGTAATCTACGTTATTCCTTAACTTGCTTGTAATAAAGCATACACGTACGCGCTCGTCTACATGAACGCAAAACTAGTCCTAAAGCAGGCTGTCCCATGTTCATAAAACAGAAGCCACGACGAGCGAACATATAAAAAGGTGGAAACCGACAAGGGTGCATTTCGTCCTTGAAGCTCTCCATTCGACCAGATCAGGTAATCAACTTGCTGGCATCGATGGACATCATTTCATTCTGCCAAAACCAGGTGAGACCGGTCGCGCACGGTGGAGAGATGGACAAATAGACAGCATATCAGAACGCGTGGAATTGGTTGCGCTAGTCATGTGCTAAATAACTCTTTGCTAACCAGTCTTATTTGGGATCGTAATACCCCAATAAACGTTTCACAAATTACTGTACGCCCTCAAAAGTTTCTGCAGTATATAGGAATGACCTATCTCATTGTCATGCTAATCTGTCGGATTCATCATTAGTTTTTCTCTGCCAACATTTTTAACTGTTACCCAATTAAAAATTGCTAGACCGACGGTACTTGCCGATCGCAAACTTACTTTTAGTAGTGGGTCTTTCTTCAAATGGAATAATGCGCCCTTTGTTTCGTATGAAAAATTTGGGATAAATTTTGACGTCGAATCTGTTTACCAGTTGATTCTGCGTCATTCCGTCAATCTTCGCCAGGATTACAGGATTTTCTGAACGTTTTAGGATTTTTGCTGCAATTTCGTAGATTGGCATCATTTCTTTGCAGTGTGTACACCTGAAAAAATAAGGTATAGTCACCTATCAAGTAATACCTAGAAGTGCTTCTCACGACAGTCGCATAGTGCGTGCAAAAATCACCGTTCAAAAACGGATGCTAAATACTCTACAGTGGTGCAATTCCCTGCAATTACAAGGATGTGGAAGATTTGAAATTGTTTGAAACTGAAATTAGAATGCCTGTCATTAGTCACGCTATCTTCAGAAAATCTGTATCTCCTTTAGTTAAACTCCGAGTTCCAACAGTCTCGGTAGATAAAAGGTAACAAGCTCTAGAAGAAAACGACAATTCTATTATAAGTGGCCAGAAGAAGAAAACAACGGAGATCCAAAAATAACTTGAACTGATAGGACAGTACTTGAACGTAAACATGCGAGGTCGGAACGCGCTGACGTTACACAGAGTACTGAGTCAAACAACTCAGTTGTTGAAACAGGCACTGAAATTAAAAAAGGTGCGGGTGACCCATCCTTGTAAGTCGAATTCTTCGAGGTACTATGTTTGCCGTGGTACGCAGTGGTTGGAAGTTGGGTCAAGGCAGTCGGTCTATGACGCGGGGAAAAGGTATGGAACTTTCATCAGCGGACCTTCTTGTATTCGAAATGGAATTCTTCTGACTAATAATTGTAGGCCTCTCATCCCAACATTATTTAATGTTGCCAGACATCGGGCAAAAACAAAGCAATATTATTGCTTGCAAAAATCAAACTAAACCTACCTGGACTTGTTTTAGGCAGCTATCTTTTGAGACGAAAGCAGATGTGAGCTGAAATCTAGTTATTTGTAGTTTTCATTACGGTTTGCTGGAACATTATTCTCTTTCGACAGCTATTTCACAGTGGCCAATTTCCCAATTTATCGGTAAGAGGTGGCTTTCTTTTAAACTTCAGTAAATTTTGAGGTTCAAATTGAGTTTTAAATGGGGGCTAGGCATTACCGAACAAACTTTTATACAGATAATCAGATCGATTCAGCTACAGATTCGAGTGGCTTTATTCCGTCAAAATCAAAGACATTTTGAAATGTATGGAAGAAAACGATGGCATGTGGTGCTATTTAAAATTTACGAAGCATGAAAACAACGTGATCGAGAATGTTTGTAGTAATCCGTCTTTTTGATCACCACGAGTAATTTTCTAAAAGGCAACAGATCAGCAACCAATGTTCATAAAGGTTAATCATGGTAACTGAAATGCTGGCTTATTAGAAAAAAATCCATATTTCAAATAGCTTCATCTAAGATTCACTGGCACCATAATGGCTGTGCCCAGGTTATAGTTAAAACACTGATTACTTACCAGTCGACATAGAAAACAAACATGAACAGTTGATGGTCCTCTTCGAACCTTGTAAAGTTCATATCGGTTAAAATGACCACATCAGATTCCTCAGAGAAGACATTTTGTGCTGCGTGCAGATGTTTGTGAAAGGTTTTGTTAAAGGTTAGTGCGATGCCAAGCTTTTTATGATAGTTATATCGATAACCTAAATCAAATGAAAACTGGTGCTCAACAGTTCTGACATGAGAATCAAGGTGATGAATATTGAGGTTATTTTTAGCCCGTGAGCAGATAACCTGTAGCAGGCTCACTTACTGACAACGTCGCGCGGGAAATCAGTCGCCCAGAGAAATGACGGTGATGAAACAACCATATGCACAAGAATGCCTGAGCTCGCGTTCACTGATAGATTAGTCAAGCTGCAAGGTGCTCAAACAGAGCACCTACTGGCAATCGATAACCGCCGACCTTGGGGACAGCGGATTGCTTCGGTCGGAAGGAACGGAGATCAGTTAAACGCCCTACGAGTGTGGTTTTTGATTCACATATAGTTGGCTCTACCGGTAGCAGCAGGGGGCCTCTGCGTATGCTGCGAATTGTTTACAGTATGTTTATTACCTCTAATTTGCCGTGCATCACGGGCTGCAAAATTGGTTACGGTCACATCCAATAGAAGTTTTCCAACGACATCTTGTGAAATACTCACTTGGAATGTAACACAATGGATAGCCTTTCCTTGGTTGACTGGACTTCCTTAACGGTTTATGAACAACTGAGAGTCAGACATTCTCATTCGGTTTGAATTTATACTCTCGCAGTACTTTGCATACAGGAGACGTACAAAATTCACAACTAATGAATGAATCAGAATAACAGAGGGACTATTTATTGTGTGATGGGTTGTTTGGGTCTTGAAATATTTTCCGGGTTAGAACTAACCGAGAGAATAAATATAACTTCTGGAGAGTCCGAATCAAAAAACAACAGTCGGAAGAGACATGACACGATTAGTAAATAATGTTGTTGTATAAAGTTGTTCAAGAAACAAAGAATTTTGAAAACGGGAACATCTACAAACAGCAAAATGATAGGTGCAGTGAAATCTTGTCTGAAATGTTTGTTGGATCCGCAGCGTTTACTGCATTCCAAACTGAATTCGGAATGCCAAATTTCTAATGTAGGCCGCTTAACATTTGAACCACAGAGTGCTTCAAAGAGCATAGTGCTGGCCGATGCTCACAGATAACAGAAATTGAAGGCCGAGAAGGATTGAAACACATTTGATACATTTTAAAGACCGTACCTTAAACCATATATGCCATTGTTCTGTTTCAAACGTGGTTCTGTCGGACTGTCGCATTTCAGAAGGATTATAATTCCCAAGGGAGGAACAAAATTCTCAGGGTACATACACAGCTTGAGTGGAGCAAGACACCGAAGAGCTAGGAACCTAACTGAAAGAAAGATGGCAGAATATCGCAATCCCCACGAATAGTCAGGGAATGGGCAGGAAGTTTTGAAGATGTATGCTTTTGGTTAATTGTATATCACAATAAAAACCGTTAAAACTTGGATAAAGTTTTGTGTGATAACTAGAAGCCTCAAGTGTGTGAACGGGATGCTAAATTGAGGTTGAAGAACGGTCGGTCAATGGAACGTAGATAGTTTGTGCACGTTCGTTCCGGAGTTTGGGAATAAAATGGTCTAGTCTCTTGACTTTATTCGAAAACTTATTCAAGATTAGTTTGAGAATACTTAACGAAAAGCTTATCGACAGTTTCCAGGGTACCTGTTAAGTGACCCATTGGACGAAGGCATTTTTAATAGAAAATGGATTTTGACTGTCGACAGTTCAAATAATAATAATTGCTCCCTTAAATGCCAGGAATTTAGTGCTTAAGATGACTTATTTACTATTTTTGGCGGGTTTTTAATTTCGGGATCCCTTATACATGATCAATGTAGCATAGATCACAACGGAACCTACGGCGCACAATAACTTGAATCCACGAACAACTTTTAATGTGATCCAGACAGACGAATTCGCACAAATATCCGGATCGAATGACTAAAATATGGCATTGAAAAGCCGATGCCCCACCTCTTGTTTCTACTGAAAATGTTATAAAGTGAACGCGTTAGTGTTGTTGGTAGGTGTTATAATTCCCCAAAATGTCGATTATCGCATATAGCTCCAGAAGCTGTATCGAGTTTCTGGTGCTCATTACATGTTGGGTGTGACAGGGGGAATGGAGGCAAGGGCAATTTAGCTTCAGATGCATTAGTCTTTTCATGACAACTAGGGTTTCCATTGGATAGGATAGTGCAAGAAACGCAAAAATATTGTTTTAAATATGACACTTTTAAAAGACGTAATGGTTTATCAAGGAATAACAGCTAATTTCACGTTGACAACAGCAGCGAATCAGGAGGCAACCATCAGAAACTACCAAAATAAGAATATATTTCTGCGTTGCTTTTAGTTACTTACTAGTAGGCAATTGGGGGCACAATTGTTACCGTTGGGCAACAGTATTCGGTCAAGTCTTCTAGCTTGCATACCAGATTCGTGTGAAATAAATCAAGTGCCACATTGCAAAACAACGTATAAAACGGGAATCATTCAACCGGCATCCACTTTACTGTCCGCCATAAATCACTTCGTTGCCTTAGTCCATTTCGCTTGTTCCGAAGTTATCGTTGCACGCTGAGGTAGCTCCTTGGCTTAAGGTAACAATGTCATCATTTTCACTACAGACCATATAAACGGGATTTACGTTATTTGCTTAGCAGCTTAGCAATACCATCAGAGGGTTACAGTCAAGAAAGCGTACTTTTAGCACATCCTTTTAATCACTCCGTTCGTCTGATGGCCACCGTTGAGTGTGAAAATCTTGTTTTAAAGTTTATACAAATGAAGCTGCAAGAAAGCTTTCCTAAGAACGGCACCCAATAAATTTTCCAAATCAATTAAAACCACTATGATTGACAAAGTGAATTCACTTGAAGTCTTGTTGACCATATGAACATTCTCTACTACTCCATGGTATCAAGTTTCTTTTGTTAAAGTAAAAGAGCCCAGGGCTCAAACGGAGATAGACATTTCGTGACTAAGCCCTGGGGCAAATTCAAAATACGCTCCCATTGAAGCTGCAGACTCATAAAGACTATCTTGTAAAGTTTAATGCATTTCGAAGTGTCCCATTTTTCCGAAAGGTGTCTAGCTGACTTTTTGTGAACAGAACTGGTGCATATTTCTCAAAATATTTTAGAATCTTATAACCCATATTTGTGAAGAACTGAGGTCTTTTTTAGAAACACATTGGCAAATATTAAATGGAATCTATTTGTAGTACTTTCTTCAAATATATGGCAAACCTCTGATTGTCCCCACGGCACTTCCAGAAACGAGTCACCGAGGATATATCCATGGAATCAATTTTTGGGGCTGTTGCTTCACAGTCGGGTGATCACTTGTGCTGCCTAAACAAGTAAGGGTAACCGGTCCAAGAGAGAACTGTAACGGGACTACGGGAGGAACGGCATGCATTAGGCAGGTTCCCTGTATCGTTCGTTGGGTACGAAAGCAATCAGATTAGTTACTACGAATGCTTAAACAAGGTTAAATCGCTATACAGCCATCTTCAAATTATTTTAATAAGCAGGACCAGACCACAACATAAATCTTATAAGTAAATAATGTCACAGAAATGTCACGGGAATAGTTAAGAATAATGAACTCTTCTCATAAATAGTGCTAAGAAAGACGAGTCACTGTTACGCAAAATGTGTGTTGGCTGTTCATAATGCTCCAAATGAAGTCGCGGAAATTAGTTATCAACTCACAAAAAACCGAAATAAAAAATATCGGCGACGGTCAAGTGTTAACTTCGTTGCGATTGCACTCTTGAGAAATATAAACACGCAAACAAGATATGCCCGCACATTTTGGGAGTCGGGAATAAAGAGGCTGGCGGACATTTACCTGAGTACAACCGAAAAAATGGTGATTCGCGCTGCTTTTATAGTCTTAGTTTGAGAGAGAACACTCAAAGTATCAGCATACTTGAAAAGTTCCGTTTTAATGTCCGCGTACAACTAAATGACTATTTTCAAAAGAATCATCATCTTTCCTAGAAAGTAGAAAAACTCCAGTTATGTGCAATATTAATTGTCGGTAGTATTTGGATAAATGAAAAATTTCCCCAAAAGCAAGCAACCAGTTTCGCAGTCATTGCCGCTCGTCAGGCATGCGTACCCGGAACTCTCTTGTCCAAACGTCATTATACTTTTACACTCCCAATTCTTATGTCTCACCAGAATCTAATTTGTAGCGTGATGAGTGTGCATGGGAACTGTTCGTCGAACAGTCGACAAAAGAACCACAACAGTGATTCGCTGATATTTGTTTGTCAGTTGGGCTGAGTCAACCGTAGGAACGAGAGCAGAATTTCTATCAACGCGGAGTTTCTATGCGCGCTCATGAAGCTGAAAGTTGTATATATATATATATATATATATATAGCTTAACGGAGGAGTTCTGGCTGCACTAGTCCGATGGGCGGTAATAACTGCGAAATCCGATATGTGCTTCCGGAAATTTCCGTTTATTCTTGCAGATCTTATTGACTAAAGAATATTTACAGAGAATCACCGGTTAGAATACAAACAAGGATTCGGCACATTAGCACAATAACACAAAAAGTGAAGGTTGAGACTGAGCAAACAATTGTGCAACAAATGCTAAATATCTCTATTGAAGACAAATGGAGCACTTACTTGCTTTCGACACAAGCAATCAATATTGTATATCAGCCGCCAAAATAAGTGTAAACGAGTCCATCATCCCCTAGGTATCTCAGATTAACTCTATTAGGTTTAATCCCTTGGGAAATAACATGAGTTATCTCTTGAACATCCCAAAGGCTAAAGAAACCGTAAGAGACCGTTAATTGCGGCTTTGTATCATATTTAATATCTAGTGAATATACAGTTCTTTTTACTTTTAAGGAAAATGAAATAAGTTTATGGCAATTTCCTAGTCTTCAATAGTTGATTAATTGTTGCTATCGCAAGGAGGGATATCTTCGACCTGCGATTTGACATATGGTAGGGCTTAATATTCTCATTATTCTCCCCCGTTTCGGTTATGTGGCAACAGTACCTACGCTGCTACTTTTCAAAAGTATGATTTCTTGTTCGGTATCTTTACACTTTTAAAACTCGGCACGTTTGTTTACCCTTGATTGCAAACGCAAGACAGAACCACTTCAGAGTAGTGTAGGGAGTCCTTCATCAACAATTTGAGAAATGAAGTAGCTCAAGTTTTCATATACTTTTGAGTTTGCATAAGATTATCAAATCAAAGTAGACAGGTTCTGCAATAAAGCTACTTTGCAGTTTGCTATGCTTCACTGGGTAAATGCCAAAAGATAGTGCTTGTGTTCATATACCCTGAATTCGCCCTCACTAGTAAGGATAAGGTGAAAAATTAGGAATGTCTAATTTCTGGTTTATAATACATAAGGTATTTGATGGGTGGTTTTATTAATGGTCTGCATAGTGGTATGCAAATCAGATTGACTGCTAATCATTAATTACCGTGATAGCAAGCCTGTGGTAATCACGATATTTTGAAGAATCAATGACTATTTTCTAATATCACTTTTTGTGTACTCTGCCACCTAGGTTCAATTTTGATTTTGTGACATGTGTTTGTTTTGCTGCACAGGACATCTATAAGCTCCCACTTGACTCAGCACATATGAGAGCTTACGCACTCTGATCACCAAGTGGAATTTTTTGCTATAGTTGGCTTTTTTATTTTGTACTACGGGCGATGATTCGACACCAAGAGCTCTGCGAAAAATGTCCAGCATACAGTCAACGATTCCTTTCTTTTCTGTCCTGTCGGGTGAGTGGACCTCGTGGATTGATAGCCTCAGAGCCTAATGGAAGATATATTTCACACGTCTAGGTCCGTATTCAAATTTCAACGCACTGTGAGTTTGTGATTTTCTGTTTGCTACAGCGTGCATATTTCCAGTAAACTGTTACAACTTAAAATGTGTAATCTAGCTAAAGCCTCACAAGCCAAGTTACATGACATCAGCTTTTGCATCCAGGTGGCGTTCATACCAAATAAGCTCAAATTTCGCGTACCAAAACTAGGTTTGCAATTTAGATTTCATTTATCCGTAGGAGAAAACCTTGCGGTGACTGCGGTCGAGAAATCGCGTTGGTAACAAAACCTAATTAGCATATGACTAATCTTTGGTCCCTGGCAGGACAAATCGATGAATGCATCAGAGTTTAAAGAATTGCGGTTGAAATCACTTTGGACTTACTACGAGATTAACTTTGCTGTGTTCGAGTATTTCTTCTTGCACAAGACAGACAGCTAACATGCTGCTTATTTCTGTGCTGAGGCTGACTTCTAATTGTGACAATATTATAATCTTTGGGTCACCCGCCTGGACAAAACACCAGATGATCCCGTACCCTTAATCCATCCACAAATGTCTTTCATTCAAGGAACAAGTAAGTGTATCCCAATCCATTCACCGTTCTTGCAGGGAACAACCAGGATGGGCTTCAACGTCAGCCCAAGCCTGTCATCATTCTGCGTCACTCGCCGCTGTCGAAACTCACGGCAACTCGTTATCACCAAAAATGGTTGTGAACAATGTTCTCCCGCGACAGAATGCACCACCTTTAGAGAGTAGACGCGACCGTACTCGTCGGTCGACAGTCACATGCATCTATTTTGAATACACGGCCGTCACATTAACGCCAGTTTTATCGCTCATGCAGTAGTCCACATTTCTGCCTTGCCTATCGATGAAGCCAACATCAGTGCCCGAGCCATTATGTTTTAATAGCAAGTCCATTTCTATGCAAGGCAGTTTCCGTAGTAAACTTGGGACTAAGGCATCGGTACATTTGGATGCATTCTGAATTACTCTCTAAGTTACGCAGGCCGCAGTAGATCGACCCTCCGTCGAATATCTGAATTATGGGTTATGAAACCCAGTTTCTTATTGATATTTCGAATGGTTTCTAATGATTGGCTATCAAATTTCTCATGTTGCCTAAATTTTCGACCAGCGGACTAATGCAAAACACTGTGTAGTCAATAGAGGACTGCAAACCAGTACTGCTTCTGTGCCGTGATATATAAAATTCATCCGTCTTTATCTAAAAGCTGACTCTACACCACCCCCTATCCTAGCTACTGAATAGACAACGTCCTATCATGGCCTCTAAATTAAGGAGAACACATTTCCTTGCGTCACATACCACATATTAGCCAACCATTTGCGACAAAATGAGTGGCAGGCTGAATGTAACGACATATGGTCTTACGTGACCTTCAGAAACATTCATAGAATAATGGGGAGGGGTTTGTTGCCCCCGACAAGTTGTTTGATGCGAGACATTTGTTTGCATAAAACTGCCGTTATTTTATGAATTTCATTTTCTCTATCCCAGAAAAATATCGAGATGGCATGACTGTAACGAATCTTAAAAAAGGTGTCCAAACTACGATCATCGGAATCTCCTGGCGTCGTGGAAGAAAATGGCAAATGGTTTTCATTTTTGTATAAACTAAGAAGTCCGAAAAATAAGTGTAAATCAATTCTGTTCTCCTAGAATATCGATGGCCACCATCATCTCTGACATTGCGCAATCAGTCCTATCAGTATATCAATATTTCAGTAAAAAATGAATAGAACACACGATAGCGCGGGCCACAAAAGAAAAGCAGTACTTTCTCATTGTTGGGATTTCAGTGACTTTGTAAGCGACACCACCGGAACGTTGGAGTTCAACTGCAGTTTACAACCCAGCGGTCAGTCATGTGAGGCATTTACTCAAATAAAATCGTTCCCTAAACATTGGGTTGCACAGATATTTTTTCATAATGCGCCCATTGCTGTTTCATTGGTAGCCCCATAGGTGTCCAAGCGGATTACTAGTTTAGAATTGTTTCATAGTAACTAACTATTAGCTAAAAAATTGACATTTTCAGATTGACGCATTCCCTAATAACAGTAAGCCAGACTGTTGCTTCCTCTTTTGAGTGGATACGACGCTTGTTACTTTGACGCGTCACAAAATGTCACACTGGGGGAATTAGAAAAACCACGGATAGTATTGCACATATGGACACCATCCTAATTAAATTATAGGAACAGGAGGCTGAAACGAATGTCGACAATTCACCAAAGCTGGTTATCCAGGCGATTAGTACCTGGTATACACTGCACAAAGTTAACCTCGAAAAGTAAAATTTCCTCTGTGGATTGACGGGATGGATACCGGGAATTAGGTGCGCAAAAGACTAACTGTTGATAACAGGAATAAGTGCCCTTTGGACTGGAAGGCTGCACACAGCAAAATGATCCTTATAGATACTAAATTGCGCCTTCATTATCAACAAATCCATTCCTATGAAGAAGCAGAAGTGTCGGATGCTAGCTAGAAAAAGTTTTACTCCAAATAATTTGGTTTGCTCGTGAAAAAGTTGCGTATTGCCTTTAATAAATGCAGCCACTAAAAAACCACGGTTTGAAGCAAAACCGCCAGGAAATATTACAATAACAGTCATCTTCCTATTGCAGCCCCATGTTTCTATTCGCCGTGGTGCGTATGTGCCGGATTAGGATTTATCCGAATAACCAATACATACCGTAGTAGATAAAAACGTCCCATCTAATGTAAATTAAAAGACCGGTTACCACAGTTCAAATGAGTATTCCAAATCGTTCGCCATTTTAACTTCTATTTCCTTCGTTCTCTTCCAGGAGGACAACAATACCAACTTATCTGAGCATAGATGAGGAGCACAAACTGTGATTAATAAATATCTGTGCTTATTTGATTTGTAATCCACTTATCCTCAAATTGCAGAATTCGTGTGTCCGGAATAACTTTGTCATGTTGATGTATCTACTTGAAAGTTTCATTCGGCTATTCCAGGTTCATGTTTAAGACGCATCGAAGATACAACAGGAACACTCTGATAAGTAATACAAAATAAAAAAATTACAATTTAGTGGAGAGGCGCTTTGTTGACATCAACCGATTAAATGGGCATGTAATTGGACAATGGCGGAAAAATGGAATGACGTTGTTATGCTGCTGTCAGCATTTGCGACCCTGGAAGAAGTGCCGAAGTTAAACTTGTTCGGTAGCTTGGAAGAACATCCGATTAGGTAAATTGCTTATCCTCAAATAGTTTGTTCTGTTTCACAACGAGGATATTTTGACAACTATTTGGAAACCTTCTGGAAAGTATATTTTTACTCAGGTCTCGGTAAATGACTTCTCTTAAAATATGCACAGGTCACTCAGGGAGACGATCGGCACAGGAACCCAGGTTAACCAGGTTTCCAAAGATAACATTGAAAATTTCAGATAGAATCCATTGCCCTAGTCTAACAGCAAAGGTAACATGTGATAACTTGCACATCCGCGATACATATCAATTGTCTTCAAACCAAAATCGAAAACATTTTAGCAGCACATGATTGAGCCCTTTCGGGTTACTCCTAAAAAATAGACTGTCGATTAGTTTGCGCTACATTTTTGCTAACGCCTTATAGTTTTACTCGCCACTACTATATTATTTTCACGATTAGATTTTGCAAAACGTAATACTTCGGTGAAAGTTAAAGAGGTTTGGCCTAAGTCATTAAAACCCAATTTGGTGGAATTAAACTATTTGCCTTCGTTTTAACACATCAGCAATAAAGTAACCGGTTTTGTATTATTTGCCGAACACTATTTATACGTTCAGGCTCTTTCCGAGAAATTCTCGCGCCTCTGGTTTGAACGTCCGCTTATCACTCGCAAAGCCTGTCATGATTATTTTTCCCATGCATTTTTCTGTTGTGCTATTTTGATGTCACGATACACAAAACACATGATACAGATCTGTTTTCGTAAGTTTTCTCTGTCCTATTGGCTGAGGAAACTCCTTCAATCTTAGCTTCTGAATTCTGTAGGAGATAAGTTGAAGGTCCCCATCTCAAAACCTGTCTGTATCTCCTTTTGAAACAAATAGGAGTTATTCAAAGGATAGATGTGAGGAAAAACTCCGGTTCAGACATCAAGTTGGAAATTACAGCACTCTTCCTTGAGTTGAAACGAAGTGGAATAGTTTATTTTCGCACAGCATATGTACACCGTGTGCATCACAAATATTTTAGGGAAAATCAATCAAGTTTGCATGCAGTGACAGAAACGGAGATATCAAAGCAGCCTGATCAAGCCTCTACCGAAACCATCAAACAGCTAAGTTTCTTAGAGGGTGTTCACTGCAGATATTCACGCAGGGAGATAATGAGTACCCTTCCACGCTGCTAGGTGAGCAACGATATCAGCACTCAAAAAGTTGCAATTATTTTAAAGCTGCTGCTTGACGATTACGACAAAGTAATTCTTGGATTGCTGACTTTTTCGTTGGTGCTCTTCGATGAACCAAGAGCTGAAGTTTCTCTTACTCACTGAAGCCGTAAGAAAAAATAACGTCGGGGTATTTTCATACTACCTCCGCATTGCTCTCCAGTGAATAACAATATATAACTAAATGGTCAGTCCATAATTCATAATTTAATTAGTGAAGTTCCTGTTTGGTTACAAACAGATCACAGTATCTTCACAGTAGTATGCTTCGCATAGGGGTGGATGGACAAAATTTCCCCGGAAGCACACGACCGGTTTCGCGGTTACTGTCCAACCAGCCCTTTCTGAAGGTTAGGCTTGCCTGACCGAAGAAAATCCCCCGACGAATGACCATGTGATCCTTAAATGGACTTTTCATCCATTCACGCTCCTAACGATTCAAATGAGATTCTAGTGAGGTCAAGATATCCCTTGTAGAATTCAAGCTCGCATGAATTTTCCAAGGTCCTTTCTCTGACTTTCAGTAACTGGCATTAACCTGATATCCATTTCATTTTTATCTTCACTTATTAGTATTACACTTTTATGGATGACATGAAGTAGTTGCGAGCAGGTGATTGCATTCCCTACGGAATTAGTGACAGCAGTTGTAGTTAAAGCATAAGGTGCAACTGTTTAATAAAACATTATCGTAAATACGCTATTTAGAGAATCACCAAATTAATAAGTGAATTATCCAGGATGAGCCTATGCAAACATTCCGAAACTTGATTTTACACCGTTTTGAGGGATTTTTCCAATTATTTTGAATGGGTCACGATGTCACATACTCCTTTAAGTTTAACCAGGTATCTTTGCTTTTGTGAAGATAAGGTTGTAAAATAGACATAAAAGTAAACTGTGGTCGCTTTTGAGTCGTAACGCAAGTAGGCGAAGAGGATGTCTGCTCTGATTTCGTCCCGTAAATCTTTAACTGATTCTAACTCCCGATCATTATTGCTCACTTCCACCAACTCTAGTGAGGAAAGTCAAGCTGGACAGGAACAAGCATTTGTCTGTTAGTTTAAACCATGTCTTTTTGTTTTTTTGCGACTTACACTCACTGATGGATTTTTTTGCTGGTCAGTGTGGCCCACCATTCTTAGTTGATTTTCTCATGCTTTTTTGCTTGACCTATCGATTGGAGCAGTCAGCGCGGTGCCATAGCTTTGACCAAGGTAGTTGATACGATGAATCATCATCCATTACCCCGAACATAACTGTAGTCTTGGTTACTGAAGCACATTTCTGAGGAGTTGGGTGAAGCAAGAATTTAGACCTGGTGGCGCTGAAGTAGAATTCATGCAGTCATCTTACCCTGAGACCAAAGGCTTGCGTTGCGCTGTTTTGCTGTAAGAGATTATGCATTTATCTGGAGCATTTGAGAATTTGTCTGGTTCTAATTCTGCTTGTTTTGTTTTAGTGGAAGCATTATCGCTATCGCGCTGTACCAAACCTTGTATCGTTCAGAAACCTAGTGGCAAATCATTGTTACTCATATACGGATATTTCGTGGCAGCGAATGGAATGAATAAGAACTAGAGCCTCGTTCTGCATTCACCAGAAGCGTGTATAATTTTGGGTAGGAAGCTCCTTTACACGGAGCAGATAAATGGGCTGCGGTGACCAGTAAACATCAATCCTCGTTGATAACTAAGATTCAAGGCGTAGCACAAAAGGAATCAATTTATACACTAATGTTGATGACAACTGTATGAAATCTGCTTTGGCGTAAATGGGACTGGTACATGCACTGTTAGCGCCCTCATTACCTAATAATATCATGCCGAAAGTGCTTAAAGAAATCCATTCGCGAATGTCGAGAGCCCAGAGTGCACCGCTAGAATCGTCACAGAAGACACTTAATGATGATGCTGGAGGTAAGAACCGCATTTTCCTAAGAGTGAATGAGTGTTTACTGTGACCCATGGGCTAAACATTTACATCTCCCAGTGAAGGACCCAGAATTTAAATGCATATCGGTAGCATAATTTTCCTTTGGAGCTATTCCCAGCGGTGCCAACCATTTTGGTCGGCTTACTACTACCATCCGCCCGCATTCTTGGTGGGAGTTTATTATAGTATGGTCAGAATGGGAAGTAAAGTATATTAGTTGGATGGTTGTAATGGTGATTTAGGAATGCGTCTGTTTAATGACGCACCTCTCGAAAATCATACAAAATATTTATAGCAGTCCGCTTTGGCTTTATCGCAGAGCGCCAACACCAGCGATGGTTGGGTTCTTTGAGCATCATAACGGATACTTTGTTGATTTATGGCTCTCATTTTAAGACTGCACCTTAGATGGACATCTGTTTTTTCAATGACCCTTTGGTAGGCGGAGAGCAAATGCTAATTTCAGGTCAGGAAGACAAGAGTGAATTGTTGTCCAATAAAATGCTTGCACATATGATTGAGGTGTTTTTGCTGATTACGTGCACATGATACGTGCATTCAATTTTAGAAGCACGCACAAGTTTGGAGAAGGATTTAGCAGACCAAGAAGAGATCCCTTTCCTTAAACCCACCGTCAAGTGTTAGCAAGCATTTTCTATTCACTCAAAAGTGTTTGAATTGTGAATCTCTGTGCCTTTAATAAACTTCTAAGGGCACGTTCACTGAAAGGCCGCATAGTACAGACAGCCCTGCTAATCTTGATGCCTGTTCTTCTAAGGGAAATTTTTCTTGGAGATTTCTATGCAAAATTAGTACAACTGCCAATTTACAACTGCAAACTGCGTAGCGAAAACCTGTGTACATGATTCTTATTTCACATGGCAGCAGTACGGGTTGCTTATACAAGAAATCGTTAGATCGAGTAATGATACTCAAGAACAGATGCTAGAGAGGTTTCTGGCATTTTTAGCGTCGCCTACAGAAATATGCTATAAGCTGTGACATGATTTTTTGGTATATATTTCGTCGAACAATGGAGCATACAAAAAAGGCCAGTATGCACGTTGACTTTAAATTCCTAGATGACGTTTATTCCAGTTACTGTACGTGGACTTGAGGGTAATAAATTAGCATACTTCACAAATTTTTGTTAGGTCACAAACAAGCCATGATCGTGGACATTTCTGGAAAATCCCACAACATTGTGCAAACTAAAATGTGAAATGTTTCCAACCGGCCGGCCACTTGGTTACACCTATGGATTTTCTAACGATGGTGATTATCAGACAGAGTTCACAAACATCATGTTGAAAAAAACCGTGTATGAAATTGTTTCCATAGCGCAGGCACAATATTTTTCCATTTGTATTCAACCGGAGATTTCGACAAAACAGATTGTAATACAAAGAAAAACTTACGTTTGAAATATATTCAGTTGTGAAATTTTCGGGCCATGCCCACTACCAGTCGATTGGGGATGAGAGGAACTGGCTATTTGTTGTGGCCGACGATAATCTTGATACAAGCTTGGCACTTGTTGAGAGACGAGTACCTAACAGCGATCAATACATAGCGCACAGATTCGCGATCCACCAAACTTTGGTGTGAAAACATTATTATCGGGACGAAAGCAAGCCGTTCGATTACAGTGGTTACTGAAGGAGTTTAGAGATTTTTCTTTTTTTTAATGCAACCAAAATAATGACTGCAAACAAAAAGCAAAAATTGAAAGTTTTTTTATGCTACTATTTTTAGTCAGAAGTCCAGTCACTTTTCGACACATAAGGCAACAAAAACATGCCGCAACGTGCAACAAATAACGCCTTTCCTTCTGCTGAAGCAAACTTTAGAGATAAACTTGCTTGCTTCTCCAATTCAGCAAGAAAGTTGCTAGATGCAGGTGAAGTTAACGCAAGCCTGCAGTGATAATGTTAACTGTCATAATTAGGCCAATATTCTGTGGTAACTGGTTTGGGAACTACAAGAAATCAGTGAATTCTACGCCGTTGGCTAATTCGACTGTAGACTGCCGTATTTTCTGTCGCAATCCACAAACAATGCGTGTATCTGACCAGATATGATTGCAATAGAAAGCAAGACGCTAAAGAAGCGAAATAATTCTGGAGAGCCACATTGGACAGTGGCTTTTTTGAAATTGATTTTATCGTGCTACTACGCCAAGCATTTACCGTTAGTGGATAATTTTCGACGGAAAAAAAGTGTTATTCATAGAGCCTAAACAAATTACACCTTTGATTCTAGGCTCTGACAATAAGTAGGGTCTATTTTGGACAGAATGTCCAAATTATCAATCTGAAAAAAATGGTTAAAACTCCGTATACTACGAGTAGGGGATAAATGACATTAAAAAGCCCATTAACGTTTGAGGCTATATTTCAAATAAAATCCGAATCGCAGAAATATGTTGATGAGACTTTTGATGTACTTAGGAGTTGGGGAAGACACTCGTCCACGAAAGTGAAAGAAGCTCATCGCGAAAGTGCCTCTTTAGGGACAAAAATATTCTTGGTCGTATCTGACAGAAATCCACCTACTATGAACGTAGTAGCACTCCATCGGGAATATTAAGGCGCTACCACATACAACGTCTGATATAAAGAAAGTTGGTAAGCACACAAGGTAGATGCTTCACGCAAGCGAACTTGCGCATTGTTCTAGTATAGTGAGTAACACAGCAGCATTTGCGCTCAGGGTCCGATAGGCGGGGTTCGTTATACCTCACTGGCACTTTCGTTATCTACTATCATTGTAACAATTAAAAACAAAAACAGACACTTAAAAATGCTTATGCATGCGTTATTTAAATCCGTCATTAATGCACATTCATTAATGCCACCAATGCATTCACTACTTTTTATTTTACATATTATCATTGTTACTCAGCGTATTGTTATTTTACGATTTAACTTACCTATTTTTCACTACGCAGCGACCTGGGTCAACGCGGCTCTTTCTCAGTCAGCACTCTTACTGATGCCAGCTTTTGACACTTCAAACTTTTAAGGACTTGGGAACAAACGTCCACAGCGTCGGTTGAATCTGAAACAGGAAGCTGCTAATGCTACTATTCCGGACCGGGCAACTGAGCCTTACAAAAACCCACAACGCATATGATGAACGCCTGATCTTCGTAGGAACGTTTCCCATTTCTCTTTTATCCATTTTCCGTAAAGTTGTATTTTCATGTTGTGTTGGCTACATGCTTGTTTTCAAGCCTACGATTTATATATATATATATCTAACGCGCTGGACGATGGGATTGGTTATCTAAGTTTCAGTCTACTGTGAATTGCCTTCCATGATGAGTTTGACACTCCCTCATAGTTATATTATCGTTTAACTTTTATAACCATCACATGGGAACAAACTTAAGGGGGCTCGTGCGCATACGCACCTGCAACTGTATGTGCGAAGGTATTTCCAGTATATATGTCTGTCTGTAGAAAAATACGCATTGATTTCGCAAACCTTTTGTATTCCATCTTAAATCCAAAACATGAAGGCCCCCATGAACCAAGCGATTACATTATGTTCAAAGTTCCTAAAAGTGGTTCCTTACTTTCGTACTGTGCCAAGTGAAAGTGACACCCTACAGGTCACATTCTTACAAGATTTCCTCAGATTTCCAAACGAATATCAAGTGTATACGAAAGTTGCATCTTTTTTGTCGTTAGTTTTAATATCGAAGGTTTTCTGTTCATATCGAAAAACGAGGAATGGTTGTTGGCTTTGTGCCCAGGTCATCAATTATTTATCCCTAGTATGCGCTTCAGACATTTCAGTCGTTGGTATGCCACCCGCTGTCCACCCTCGGCGAGTTAATGTTGAACCCAAAACAGCCACATCGTTATTAGCCACAAGTGGCGGGGCTGTCTACAAAACTGCCGGTCGTACTGGAGTGCTCCTTGCGATGCCGATCGCCCGTTTGTTTGCATTAACTGTCCATGTGCTTTAGTGGGTGTCCAAAAAGCACGATGCAGCGTCCGTTAGACTGCGACAAACTATTTGCTCCGACTCACTTATCAGTCTTTCAAAGCACACTGGCTGAAAACCTAGGAATACATCCACGTTACAGCACCGATGAGCAGTGGTCTTTTATCAAGAACGCCTGGAATTTTGTCGGCTTAGTGAGTTGTGGCCTGACCCGTCGCGTTATGACCTATTGGGTTTCTGATGAGTCTTTACGCCTTCTCGAAGCACGCCTATCCCTGCTGGCTGGTAGAGAGTAAAACGAAACACGTCCCTCAACCAGACGTGAACTCAGTGCATTGTTGAGAACGGAGCGCGAGATCTGGTGGTCGTAACGAACTTTGGAGATGGAACATGCTGTCGCCAAGGGAAATTACCGAAAACCGTCTCATCTAAAGACACTCACTGGTAGGAAACCATTGAATGTGGGCGAAACGAATTGCAAAACTGATGATTAACCTATCCACAATAGGCAGCAACGTCTTGCACCCTGGCCGGAGCACTTTCAGGTGCGATTTAGCTGGCCCCCAGCATCAGCCTCACTGGCAACTATTCCGTCAAGCGTCTGGTGGTCTGTTACAACATATCCACCAACTGAGGCGAAAACCCAAGTCTTAGGACGGCACAAAGGCCCGGAATCCGATTCGCTTTCGCCATCTCTGGATAAATGGAACTGGTCAGAGGAGTTCAAGTCTGGATCACGAAGATCGGGTACTCCGATAAAGTCCCCTACTCGTGGGGAGATTCGGTAGTTGTCCCCATCGTTAAAAATGGCTCGCGTAGTGACTGCTCTGATCATAGGGATAGCCTATTTACGATAAAGTCAAACCTGCTTTCGTCCGTCATTCTCCGCAGGTTGTCCAACACGCGTAAAGGGCAAACTCGTAAGGCACCGGCTGGGTTTCGCGCTGGTCGTGGAGGAATCGACCAAATCTTCACCCTCCAACAGTTGTTAGACCGCCGTTTCACTTTCCAAAGGCCAACGATCATTGCGTTATCGTTTGTGTTGATAAATCTACACTTTGTTGAGAAATGGAGTATCCGAGAAGGATGGGTTGGTGCTCAAAAGGTTTTGCCGTCATGCGTCAGGTTGGATTAAATCTTGTGACCATCTTTCACCGTCCTTTATCGTCTCCAGTGGAGTGTGGCAGGACCGCCCTATATCCCCATTTAATTTCAAGTTTGTCATAGAGGATGTTCTGCGGTACGCTTTATTTGGTCTTTTAGATATTAGAGTTAAACTGTTCTCAAGGAACAGAGTTTTTGGCTTGAGTATATTGATGATATCATACTACTGAGTGGCAATGTACAGGTGATTCTACTCGCTCTAGTTCGCCTGACAGTTGGGGTGTCTAGATACGGTATGTGCTTTGAACCTTCAAAGTGCAAGGCGCTTCTTCAAGACTGGTAGGAGCCGGTGCTTGGATCTATCGTTTGTGGTGATCGGTTAGAGAAAGCAAGTAGATTTAAGTGCCTCGGGAGCCTGATCACACCTGGTGGAGGTGTTGGAGAGGTGGGCTGATCACAAATTGCGAAAGCCAGGGCAGCTTTTGCGAACCGACGACACTTGTGGCGCCGCCATCACATCCGAGTTTCCCTCAAGGAAAGGGTGTTCAACTCCACAGATCGCAGTGTTCTGCTTTATGGTTGTGAGACCCGGTTTCTTCCTCGTCGAGAATGCCCAGTGACCTTCTGTTTTCTGCGACCGATGTTTCCAACGAATTGCTCCGATCGGGTGGGAAAATCAGGTAAGCAATGACGAGGTGCGTCATCGTGTGTTGGACACCGACGGTCGTCCTCCTACTGAGATAATCGCTCCAAACCGCCTTCGGTGGCTTGGACACGTATTGCGTGTCTACCTTTTCGCGCTCTTTGCGCAAGTGCTGGACAAAGCTGGAAGAATCGGCGCCGCGGTCAGGCTAAGACTTGGCGTGGAGGCATGAAGAAGTGAGTTTCGGTTTTGGCGTTGGTCGGGGTTTCCCAGTTTCTGGTTAGGCTCAAAGAGATTATGATTATTGTTGGTTGGATACACTGAGTGATATGACTCAGAATTGGAGTCGGTGCAAATTCTGTATGGCCTGTTTGCATAACTCATCCACCCGAAAAATCATACGAAAACTGCGAAGAAATCACAGTGCCTACAGTTAAAACAAAAAAACAATTGGTTCGTTATGGTTTATTATTGTCCCCGTTGTTTTTTCCCCTTCCATAAAAATTTTATTCAGATGCTGTTGCTTTGGCACCGCGTTGGTTTCCAAGCTGGTGCATAACATATAAAAACTGTAAGTACACGACAAACAGTCTGCAAACCAAGCACTCTATAATCACTCGGTCTCCACTACTGTAATGTGTACGCCATAGATGTTTGCCCACAGACTGCACATAACAAGAACCGAATTTCAGCCAATCATCATGCAGAAATATAAACCAAAGGGCTAACGGGGTTTTCAGGCTCGCTACTCCGGGCTAGGAATTCCGCAAAAATCACTAACCAATGAAATAAATGAAATGGAACGGCAACCGCTAATGATGACGTCATTACTCTATCCGCCTTTGTGGGAGCACATTCGGAAAAACCCAGCACTGACTAAAAATTCCTAATCGAACCCCTTTCGGAATGAAATCAGCAGAATTAGAGCAGTCATTTTTATTCCCGACTAATTAGTTTCCCACCATTCATGATCCGATAGACTTTCATACAGGTTCGGATTTTGAACAGCGATTAAAGAAATAATGGGAATGAATAGTGGTATTTTTAGGATAGCGTTGGAAAAACGAATGGGCCTAGTCATATTTAAATGCGACGTGCTGGAAGTCATTTGGTAAACATTTTGGTCTTTTCGGTTTAAATTTTGAGACCACAAGGTATATGTACCCAAGCAGCATGAGTTCACCATTGAGACGCAAGTGAGTGTAACCTTGAATGTCACTTGAGCATCCACCGGAGTATCCGTTTTGCATAAAGAAGAATGGATACCTAGGTAACTGTAGCCAAAATTACACAGCCAGTGACCATGCCTTCAATACCGTGGCAATCGAGTTACTGAACGTCGACAGGACGAACTAACAAAGTCATATTAACAACCTCGGTAACACAATCTGTGCATGCTTCTGTACCCAATCTGTGTAAGTGCACATGCCGTAACACTGTTTTCTTTGGTTGTCCTGATTGGTCTTCGGTGACCTCTGGCCGCTTGTTATTGACGTTGTCCTTATTAACAAGTGCAATTTCAGAAACCTAGTGTCACCAGTAAACAAAGCATACTCACAGGGCAGCTATCAATCGATTTCTCATCCCTGTAAGCAGCCATGGACATCGCCGATCCGGACGAACCAAGCGGACCTCAATGATAAATGTCTCTGTTTATTGGTAGGGTACTGTGGTAAGTATGCAAAGTTTACGGATGACAACCAAAAGGAACAGTGATCAGTAGTAATGCACCCATGAGTAGTAGAATTAAAAAATGAGCACCCACCATTACCACTAAAAGCACTGCGCGTTATTGAGTACGGCTTCTTTTGAAATTTGTTATTGAGTTACTAAAATTACTCGTTGAGGATGGGAATAAGTCGCTGCGAAAATTGTAGGAACTTAAGTTTCTCGCTGTAAAATTAATGAGAAACCCAGCTGTAACAAACAATAAAACTCGACTAGATACGGCAATGCAAAGCATGGGTTCGGTGTACGACGTCGTGTTGCACTGTTTTTAGTAAAGTGTTAATGAAAACAATGGAATACCAAATATAATTTTAATCTGTTCTATTTTGTAATCTTGAGTTTCGTCATTCCAGTCGTCCAGGTATGTGTTAACAAAAGAACGGCTCATTTTTCCATAGGCGACCGATACCAATGCCCCATGACGTCCGCCAGTTTCCGGCCTGTTCCGTATGGTCCCAACGGAAGCTTTTCTCCGACGGTCTTCTAAAAAGAGGCCCCTGTAGCGGAACACCGATATATTCCTAAGGATCACTTGCTTAACCGGAAATTGACCGCCCCGTGTGGCTGCCGCCTGTACGTTGCTCACGCAAGCCCCGCTAGCGCGCTTCCGTAAAAATGCTCAAACTGCTTCTACTTTCGACTGTCTTTTTCTCGCATGAATCAAGTGTCAAGGTTGTCGGTGTTGCAATCGTACAGAGCCGAGTAAGAGTGACACACAAGTGGTCAAAACGATTAGGGGCAAGCAAACATAATATGAGATTGGTCTTACTACATACGTATTATGCGTTAATGCAAACTACTCATAGTGCAATTTCTTCACCAAGTCGACAAAATTTACCAGGACAATTCTTTAACAGTGCCAGCTACCAGAAGAAGAGGCCAGGAAAACCATATCACGGAATATACTGATGCCTGGATTGGTTAATTAAACGTGCGCATGCCAAAACTTTCTGATCGTTCCTGGCAGTTCCAGTTACTGGCGTGGAGCATCGAAAAAGATGTACGAACGGTCTAACACGTTATCGCCTAGGCGAATAGATTATTTGCGTATTGCGATTAAGAACTCTGAACTGGGCGTGATTTGCGGGTAGGAAAATTCAAAAACTACCCAAAACAGCTCGCATCACGTTTAAAAATGGAGTATATTTGAGACCGGTTTGAATTGTTTGGGGCCTTTGTGCTGAATAGGATTAAAAAATCCCTTGATTTCGTCAAAAGCCAATGGTAAAAGCCCTTAGTGACCGTGACATTGGGACAAGTTTCCCTTACAGTCAGTATATAAATAAATACATCTTAAAAATCCTAAGCGTGATTGTGTTACTTGTGTGTTAGCCACTAGGTCACAAAACGCGTCAGATGAATGTTGAATTAAGTGCAATTTTTATTTGTTTCGCTCAGAAATGAACTTTCTATTAAAGATTGTTTAAAACATTTGGGATCAGAAATTATTAGCTTACCAAATAGAGCGCAAAAGAATGAAATAACCAACTGCCACCTTTTGCTCGTCCACATCTTAGCAGCGGAGTTACAGCAAACCTAACAAGCTGTTATTTCGTTTTCTATACTGAACTTACTACCCACCGAGAACCTGGATGGCCCCACGGAAGCACCGATAACTTTTGAAAATGTCGAAAAATGAATGTAAACTAAAACAAACCTCATGAAGTCCTGAGTTGTTGAGGCACTTGCAAGAATCACAGCCAAGACTGCATTATTCTCAAATATTTCGCTCGCTTTCTCCAAATTCCATGGCTGGAAAGGCAAAGAAGAGAATGTAAGGTTGCGGCTATCCAACAGGCTTCTTCCATTACCTATTATTAATTAAGTTGATTCCAGCAGAGTTCACCCTAAACGGGTGTTAAATCACGCTTTTCATAGATCAGCGAATTCTTCAATAGCTTGCATTTTGCCCGGTGTCCACCATTCAACTTTCATCTCGACTGGAGTCGCTGACAAAACAGAGTGTTGCGGAGCAAGGATTAGTTCCTCCGGATAGCTTGCTTAACCAAACGATGACCACCTGGCGCGGTCGCCGTTCGCCCGTTAATCATGCACGCCTCGCTCGCACGCTCCTGTCAAAATGTACTCAGCCTTCCACCACTTCCGACTGTCTTTTCCTTGTACTGATCGAGTGTCGGGGTTACAAGTATAGCAATCGCACCGATCCCAATAAGAGTAACACACAAGTGGTTGCAAAGGTTAAGGGTAAGCAAACCTGATACGAAATTTGCGTTGGGACAAACTACTAAACAGACTGATGAGCCCGACGTGATCAACCGGTCACGTGAGTCTCTATTCCTTTCTAATGACCCCCTGTTTGCCTTATTTTAAAGGTTAAACATCACCGTTATTTTTACCGTGTTTGCTAACTGTTTTCACAGGTTGATTGCTACTGGCTGCGTCGTTCTATTGACAGTTTTCGGGACGTTTTGTTTACACTACTTCTATTGTTTTTAAATACGGTGTCATGTCCACG
>LUCM01005631.1:0-19354 GCA_008360955.1 Fasciolopsis buskii | reverse complement strand
TGGTATTGAGTGCCACTTCTGAGAATCGCTTGTTTCAGCATATGAAACTTAGTAGACTATGCTGCTTGGGTCACGTGTTGCGTATGACGAGCACCCTATTTTGTGTTCCTCCTGAGGAATTGAGACACTGAAGGATATGGCAGTGAACCGTGAACAGTGGCGATCGTTATCATTTTCCGTTGAATCAGAATGATTGGAGGAGTACATTTGTAAATTTGTTCGATGTTCGATGTGTTGCCTACAGCCGCATTCTTATGCTTTCCTGCCTGTGTAGGTTCATTCCGTGTTGCTCTTGGGTATTCATTCTTATTATAGGAACTTGTTACTCTGGAAAAGTCAGCGGCCAATGCGGTTTGTTTGGTTGTTTTTCGCTGATCGATTGTCGTGATGATTTATTCGCAGACGATGATTAAATTGACTTCTGAGCAAATGACTTCTTTAAATTGTCGGTGCTTGGTTAATTCCCTATCAGAATTCAATCATGTACCGCTCTCTCGGCCTGCTCACCATGGGCTTCGTCTACAAATCCGAAAACCGCAGTCTCCCGGTCCTCAGAAATGCGTGATTGTAGCAGTTGAATTTATGTACCAGTCTGTCAGTCGTTCTCTACATTGGAGTCTTCCAAAGTAGTGTCTGCTTCTGCACACCGGAGGCTACTCTTCGTCCCAACGTCCCCCCCTGTGTTGCATTTACCTAGGCACATTAAATGTTTAGAAAAGCCAAGCAGAACAAGAAAGGGCATCGGCTCGCAGCAGCGAATTCGTTGGTGTTACTAAGACTTGCTCGTCTACATGTTGAGATCTTTTGTTGTTAATGCACACGTGGATAATATTCTGTTCTTCTCCTTTCAGGTTCTACGGGTACGAGGTCGCCCGTGATACAGAAACAGCCGAAAAATAAATCGAACACCACAGTCCGCCAGCGGTTAGCCAAGCGTCTGGGAATCTAGTAGTCTCCTTGTTTTCCAAGTGTGCTGTCAACGCCTTGCTCATAGCAATCTCATGGGCAGCTAATGCGGGAATTTTCTCCATCCTCGTGCTTCTTCGCCGCGCATAGTTGAGTGTTGCGTTTTTTCTGGACATGTGCAGCCCACTCTCGGTTAATATGCAGCGAATTGCTTATATCAACTCTGTTTAGCAAGTAACCCATATTTTGGGGTTACATTTCCTCATTCCTATACTGTGTCCTCAAACCTACCCAGCTCGCTTAAGCGCACTTCATATCCAATTTTTGCTAACACTTTTTCTTGTGTTTGTTTACTATCTTTGTATTGACTTGTGCTTTTTCCTAGTCCTATTTTGATTCCAGAAAAGCTGAGTTTGTTAGAATGTTTCCCCGTTATCCTTTTTTTTGCTCCTTAGTAAAAAAAAACTTTAAATGTCCTCTTGCTCGGTCGAAATTCGTGTTATAGATTTTCTAGGATTTTTTTAACACTGAACAATGCTCACGAAGCTGTCCAATCATGCACTAGGGATATTTGTCGGATTTTATTGTTTCTGTGACTCTCGTAATCTGTATGTGTTCCGTTCCACTGTGGACGTGCATTTTCTTCGCACTCGCAAACTTAGATGTTCCTATTTTAACCAGGTGATCTTGTTATTTGCTGCCCAGTTTGCTTATATCTGAATTTACTTATCTGGTTACGAATTGTATAGAGCTATATCAAGGGAAACAACGGCGCTGTACGAATGATAATTTGTGTGACTCCTTGTGAAAGCACGTTTCCGCAATCATCTAGTCGTTGTTTCTCTTCTTTGTTATAGTCGTCCTTTCGACTGTTTTATGCTATAATTCCTGTTCTGTAATTATGCATTCTGGTCACAGAGAGCATTCAACCCCATACGGTAGACTCTATTCAATCATCAGTCGCGTTTACAAATGATTGAGACGAACCTTGTCACTTGACATTTGCTTTGCGATTCAGGGGATTCGATCTTCTTTATCTACGTGTCTACCGGATTGTCCAGGTGTTAGGTATTATTATTGATGTTATTACCTCTTACTAATTGCTACAACGACATCTTTTTTATTCCTCTAAGTGTGACCGTAACAATCCAAAATTATTATTATTGTTACTATTGCCACTACTATACCAATATTATTATCACTGTTCACATTTCTACCGTCAAAATAGACTTGCCTTTTTTATCCTTTTGTATACTGTGCTGATGTTCATTGAAGCGCCCTTATTACGCACGTGCACTCATTGTACGAATTTCTTACGTGTATTCTGCAACATTGTGTGGTTCTTATTAAACCGAAGCCACTATGTCAAATGCGATGGCGCCTTGGTTTTTTTTAATCTGACCAGTTGGAAACAAACACGTTATTGCTGCTACCTAACTACATTGTGTTTATATGGTAACGTAAATGTAGCAGTTCTATGCTAAAAGTTGAACCGTACCCTGGAAGCATTCGGGATGCGGTTTATCTGTGCGGGAGCTATTTACTCATTAGAACTCAGTGCAGTTACAATTAACGGCCCGAAGGACGCAATCGAATATATGCGGAGTTCTGATGGGATCCGGGAACTCCTTGTTATCCGGAAATATCTTTTTCGTATTTTCTGTTTCTTTATAAAAAATGGGACAGAGTAAATTATTTTCAAGATGTCCATGCCCATTTAAAAGTGCCAAGGGGGGACGTTGACGGGCCTCAGAAGGATTCGAACTCAACTTTCATGCCGGAGCTCTGTCACTGATCGTCTGGCGACCGCCGTCACCAGTGAATATAACGTGTGTGCCTCCAGGCACTCGTGTTCCAGTTATCTTGGGTCTCCTTGGCTTAGAACGCCTGATCCAGAGCATTCAAATATGCGGGAAGACGGGAGGTTCAGAATGTATGGCTAGTGGCTACCTATTCGGCCTTAAATCTGAGTTGAAGTAAATACGTAGGGTGTATTCTCCAGGGGAGAAATTATGGCTGACATTCCAGTTTGCTAATATTCCTGTCAAAGAAGTGGTAAGTGATGAATTTATGACATGGACATTTGTTCGAATGGTCAGCTTAGGTCCTCTGTGTGTGCTGCTGACTGTGATTTGTTTCTCCGTAAACTAACTGCATGAAGGGGTCCTTGAAGTTTACGATTCATCGTGAGTAATTAGGGATTCCATTATGGCGATGTACTACTCAAAGCGGTCTGTGGCCTTAGCTTGACAAGCGCTTTTCAAACTTTCGCGCTTCCTTAAAGGTAGGCTCTGCCAAACGTGCAAATCACAATTCAAAACAGTAGGCCGGATTTATCTTGTCAAAGTGGCGCTTAACCCGCCCTCAGTTTTCGGCCTCGACCATCCGACGGTCAAATCTCTCTTAAGGATACAGATTTCCCAATTTGTTGAAGGTAATGTGATTTACCGTTGCCGTTGGATGTGCTCGAACATGGTAGCACTATTCCTTGTGAAAATTCATCCTACATTTTTTACTTGGCTAATTTCACCAACTAGGCTTTTCATGGTCGGAATATTCTTATTAATTCATCCTAATACAACTCACTGTTACAGTGTCCATCCTTAGTTCTTCGGTCCTGTGTTTTTTTGTGATTTGTCCCCCATGCCAGGTATTGCTTTTCTCCATATTCCTGATTTCAACTATTTTAGATCAGCGCTGCAGTTCTCCGAATTTCTATAAAACTGTAATTGATCATTGTCCCACGTTGAGGGCCACACTTAGTGCACATCCGTTCTTTTGGTTTTCTCCCACACGACAGCTGTCCGGCACTTTGTTGTCTGCAAAAGTATTTGCAAATTTGTACACTTCATTTACTACACAGCATGATCTAACCATCACACTCCTGAACGCCTCTTTGTACGTGACAGCTATATTCCTGAGCTGACTACTTCACTATTTGTCAGTAGCCAGCTTAGCACAATTTGCCGAAGTTGCAAGCGCAAAGGCTAACGGCACAGACACAATTCCCATCACGTTGCCAAAGTTGTCTTCATGCAAATTTGCTGCGAAACCAACATGATCTGGAGACGCATTATTCGAAGATATGCATGAAGTCTATTCGAGTGTTTTGCGTTCAGTGTTTCGAATTGCCTGCGGTGAACTTCCTTTCGTACGGCGTCGGTATCAACAACGGAAATTTGATATGTACAAGCAAGCTGCTGCCACAGGCCACGGCTAAGGATTTCCAAATGCAAAAATAAAATACGGTAATTTTTTCGGATGGCAATACATTTCTTGTTCCTGTGCCACGTTTCACGTTAGAGCTGAATGTCAACTATATACTTGAAAACGTTCCTTGATTTGCATTGAATTGTAAACAACTAATGACCAACGTAGTCCTTATTAATAGTGAAGATGGAAATGCGTGGGTAACTATTCTTCCTACTGAGTGAAACCAGAGAGATCCACGTGATTTCTCTGGCCTGAAAGCTATGTGTTGTATCGCAAATTGTTGGCATCTACCGTGTCACACATGCATTTGGGGGTGTTCAACATCACCTTATTCTGTAATGCGGAGATTCCTCTCCTTTACTACAGTGCAATTTTGAACAGCACTGACAAATGGAGCAAATGCAACTTAACCAAATTATTTTCCCACAAATATCTTACTATGTGTTGGTTCCTTCAGGACATTTATTGCTCCACAAACTTTACGTTGTCTGGTTTTGTAGGTAATGGACGGCTGCATTATGGGGACCGCAGCTATTTCAAACAATCATACAGAGTCTTGCTACTTGGTAGTTTTAAGTAGTTAGGTGGTGATTCCTAAATAACTTGCTATGCAGCAACAAAGCAGTTACCCGTCAAGGGACGACTGAAGCGCCCCTGTGGGGCTGTTTCTTCTTGGTTAAAGATTGCCAGCATTGCATCCACTCGTCTGATTTCGGGCGCCATGGGTGTGCACTGCGGGTGACCCCATTTCCCTGGGCTAAATATCAACTATCCATTTGAAAATGTTGGTAAACCTACTTCCACTTGGCGTTTAAATGATGCGCCGTCTGCTTCTAATTGTGGGTCCGGAGAAATGTTTTCTTCCGAAGTTCTCAACTGCCCCATCTGAATACAAGCCATCCTCATTGTAATGCTAATGGCAGTAGCAATAGTCCTTTTACTTCTTAGTCATTGTAGAAGAATATGTAAGTATTTTAGGTGATAGACCGAAGCCATTGAAATGGTGGTGAATAGGGAAGTGGATGTTGAAGAAATGAGCAGAATCTGCAAACTTCATGTCTGCATTCTGCTAGGTGAACCACTTTGCCACTTCTCTGTGCGATGGATGCTATTTTTGCTGTCATTTCGAACGTTGATCGCATATCTGTGGTTGATTTCCCCTTACTGTTTGGGTTATTGCGCTTACGTTATCTGGGACTTAAGTCTGAGTGTTTGTTTACTTCCACTGCCGATATGGGAAATTTTGTCACTCTTACGCTTTCTCAATCCCGTATTTTTATTATCCATGTAGTCTATAACATGATCAGGGTGAGCTGAATTGTGCTCACCTTATACTGCTTGTAGTTTTTGCATCCACGTCGGTTAACAATGTGGATGATAGACGGTTGTTCAGTCAGTCTGACATGCCTATCCTTGTCTTGTAGTTCACGTATCAGCGTTTGCCTTGCTCCTGCCACTCAATCGATTTATGGCATAGGCGCTGCAATTCTCTTGATTCTAACACGAGGAAGGGATATTGGGAAAGAATACAAAGCTTCTACCGAAAATGGAGAAAAACATGGTTCAAACACACTTCTCGTCTACCTAGCCCGGTGGTCCAAGTCTTTCTTTCAGTCTGGAATGTGAACCTATGAATGATAGGTGAATGGATGCGCCTTTACTTGACACGTTAAGTATCGCGGTTATTCCAGTGACACTTATAGTTTCGGGCACCGGGAAATGCCTGTAGGTTGGCGAGTAGTTACATGTTGATCAATTTCTTTGCTGTTTCATCTGTGATTCGCTAGGACAGCAGGATGGACTGGTTTCTTCCATTTAGGCCTCTGCATAAGCACCCGAAATCAGGTCCGGTTGATGCACATTAGGTAGGCTATCGTCCAGCAAGCAAATCTCTCGCGTTCGATTATGTGGTATACCGTATGTCAGTGGGTGACTCAGTATGTACCTAATAGCCGTGTCCAGTCATCTTTTACTATTTTTATCAGTGGATTGAATTTGTAAGATCCTAAGTGCATCATTTTGGGTATAGATGGTAGACAGTTCTGTTGTCTCCCAGGTCACTGTCACGCCTGATCCATTGAAGCCGTATGTGGTTGGCCACTTGAAGTCTAAGTATCATGGTTGCCCGTCTTCTCTTACTTTCCATGGCGGTCCTTGCGCTCTCGTTATGCAGGCAAAAATGCAGCAGGTTCTCATCACACTCACCAACATTCTCGGACTGAACTTCAACATTTATTCTACCCGTCTTCATTCTTCTCCTCTTGCTCTTTTTTGAGCGAAACTCAAATCTCCCTTTCATCAGATACCACACGTTTTCAATCTCCCAATTACATCCTCGACTTTTCTTTTGTTTCCAAAGCAGGTGTCTGTGCTTTTGTTCATCTTTCAACTGCCGCCTACTGGCTGCCAACTCTTGACTGTTCCAGTCGCAAATTTCAACTCCGATTCCCTTCTTTCAATCAGAACTTGTGTTGTTTATCATTTCCCGAATAGTGCTGACTCCTTCATTTTTGATTTACTGTCTCCAAACATCAAACGTTTGTTTATTACAGGCCCCATAGGTCATGTTGCTATCTTCAGTGATGTTCCTCTGAAATTTCGACCGCGGGACGCGAAGCCGAACAACTCGATATGATCAGTATTTTATCTCAGGTAATTGACCGCACGTATATGCGATTGTACTGTACTCGTACTTTTGATCTTATTCTCACTTCAGTCCCTTCTCTCTACTCAAGTATTTCTAGTCTTTTCCCTCTTGGCTCATCGGACCAGCGTCGTAACATCATCTGTCGAATTCACCCGCCGCAACCCTCTACCTTCCTCAAGACACGCACAGCTACTGGGACGGTTTTCTTGACTTCTTGGCTTCCTACTTCTGGAATGACTGTTGTTTTACTTCAAAAGTCCCCACGTCGGTTTTCAAATCTGCTGACATTTTGCCCGGAAAGATGAGTCTTTTTGTCTCGCACTTTTCGAAAACAAGCAAGCCCAAATCCCCCGAGTAGTTTAATCATTCATGTCACCCTTTACTCTTGAAACGCTCAGCATTTCACCGCTAGAGCCACTCGCCCTCGTCTTCCATCACCACTTCGTGCAAACTAGAAATAATTATTCGGCACTCATACAGGGGACCAAAGAGCGCTGCATTTGCTACTAAGCCGAACGCCTACTCTCATCCGGCACCGGTAGAGGAACATTTTAGTCCACGATTTTCGTCCTTCTAATTTCCCTCCCATATGAAATTGATGAGCTTTTTTGCGAACAACGCGAGAAAGCTAAGGTTTTGCTTTGCGGTTTGCCTCTAGTACCACTTTACTCCGTTTTCCTAAATCTTTGACTTCTTCCTCTCTCACTATCTCTCCTTAACCTTTTTCTACCTCGTATCAGTGCTAAAAATATCCTCCAAATATTGCGTTTTCTGAACATTTGCAAACCACACGGTCGGGACGGTATTACACTCATTGTTCTTAAACTGGGTGCCCCTGAGTCGACTCCTCTTTTACGTCGTATGTTCTGTATGTCCTTTAATCTTTCTACTTTCCCAAAATTTTGGCAACATGCCGTGACTTCTCCTATTCCTAAATGCAGCGATCTTTCTGTTACAGACAACTGTCGTTATTCCAAAGATATTTGAAATCATCATCTTCGACCCTCTGGAGTCATTTTTGGAGTGCGAAGTACTACTGAGCTACCGCCAATATGGATTCCAGCCTCATCGTTCAACAGGCGATCTGCTGACCCTCGTCTTCACTGGACTACCACGGAGAAATATCTGGTCTCTCTGAGCATTTCTGAGGCCCTCAACCGAGTTTGACACGAAGTTCTTTTGTCGAAATTGCCTACGTCTAAATACTCTTCCGGCTCCCATCATGGATATCAAGGTTCGTCAGTGAGCGAACCATCTCCGTTTGAATTGATGTGGTCTTGTCCGAGCCATTTCCTGCCGGCGTTTCCCAAGATTCAGTAATTATGTCCAACCTCTTTTGTTCGTTTTTTATCTGTCCACTACGCCAATCCAATCCATTCTCTTGCCGATGACGCCGCTCTCCATTGTTCCTTTTCTTACGACACTCCTCGCCACGCAAACACCGACATCTACGGCGGTCGTGGTGTATCTATCTCTAAACTTCGCTCTTGAACATACCTCTTTCTGTGGCTCCAACAATTGTTACACTTAAGTCTTCCAAAACCTCGCTTCTTCCAATTTCCTCGGAACGTCATTCTTCCTCCCCACATCTGTCGTTTGGTTCGTCAATTTAGAGTTCTAGGAACTGTTTCTCTTCCTGGCTTAACAATTGGTTCTTTATTATGCTGATCTACATATCTCAACTTGCTTCTTGTGCTGTGCGCAAATCTGGTTTTCTGTTCCACGCCAGGCTTTTCTTCTTCGCAACTTACCCGTTGTGGAATATATATATATATATATATATATATATATATATATATATGGTGCCAACGTAACAACATGCAAATGGAACTTCATAGAAGGAGGAAAAATAATTTTCCTTGGCAAACCAGTTGTTGTTTTGTTTTCGGATTATTTTTATAGGGGTTGAATTCTGCTGACATGCTACGCAACATTCAAGGCAATGGCTTCGGTTCCAACCAACAACAGTCCTCATCTTTTAGGCCCAAACCTCGAAGGCGGGAAGCACCAACCAAGGCCAAAGCCGGAACCTGTTTCTTCATACCTCTACACCAAATCATAGTTTGACCGCCAAGTCGCTTCTTCCAGACTTGCCCAGCACGTGCAAAAAGAGCACGAAAATGTAAATTTTGAGCAGGCATGCGCAGTACGTATCCAAGCCATCGAAGACGACTGAGAGCGATTATCTCAGCCAGAAGGCGATAGTCTGCACCCAACACTCGATGATGTACCTCGTCAATGGTCGCCCGATTTTTCCACTATGCACGAGCAATGGTTCGGAGAGAACGGTGATCAAAAAGGGAAAGTTGTCGCGTATCCTCAACGTGAATAGGCCAAGTATTGCAGCCGTAAAGAACGCTACATTGTTCACTCTTCTCTTAAGGGAAACCCGGATGCCATAAGTACTGCAGGTTTGCAAAATCTACCCTGGCTTTCGTAGTTCGTGATGATACCCCCTCCCCAAAACGTCCTTCGGGTGTGATTAGGCTCCCGAGGTACTTGAACCGATTGACTACTTGAAGAATTACGTTGTATTTTGAAAGTGCAACGCACACCGTACCTACTAACTCAGTCACTAAGCCGTCTAACGAGCGTTGAATTCCCCGTGCATTGTCACTCAGCAAAGCGATATCACTGGCATACTTTAAGTCAAAAAACCTTTTCTCTGTGAGGAGTTAAACTCCACCCTCTAGAAGACCAGATAAAGCGTTCTGTAGAACACCCTGTTTGACAAAGCCGTACTCCACTGGAATGGATGAAGGATATTGAAAGCTAGCCATAAGCTCTAGCCCCAACCTGACAAATGACCGTACAACTGTCAGGTACTTCATTTCTCAACAAACAGTGCCATAGTGCAGAACTATCAGCAGAGTCAAAGGATGCGCGAATGTTCAAGAACACGGTGATCGTTGGCCTTTGGACAATAGAACGGTGCTCTAACACCTGTCGGAGATTTGATCGATCCATCTACTGCCAGCGCGAAACCTACCCTTTTGCTCACGAGTTCTCCCTTCATGCGTGTTGTACAACCTGCTAATAATGACTGACGAAAGCAGCTTTGACGCTATCGAGATTAGGCTGATGCCCCTATGGTTAACGGAACCACTGAGCATGCTCTTTTTGAAGATGGGGACAACAATCGACTCTACCTAGGAGGGGATGCAGTTATTCTCGGATTACCAGATCTTCGGGAACAAAACTTGAAGTCCTCTGCCTAGCTCCTCTTCTCCATCCTCAAATAGAGCTGGGGAGGGGTCCTGGGATCGCAGCGCTTTAGCACTTCCTGAGGCTCAGCTTTCCACGAGGATTTCACCCTATTTGGTGGATCTGTTGTAACAAGTCACTGGAAAATTGTCAGAATAGTTGTGAGGAGCTGACGCTGAGGGTCAGCTAATCTGTGCCTAAAAGTGCTCCCTCCAGCATTGCTGAAGGCTGTAGATAAGCGAACCATTAGCTTTACAGGTCGTTTTGCTCATACCCAATGCTTTATTACCGATAACTCGGATGAGGTGAAACAACTTGTGGGAATTTCCCATGACGGCAGCACGTTGCATTTCCAAAGCTTACTGAGACCTTTGCAACTTCTACGCAAACTTGCATTGAGTTCACGTCCCGTTGCGAGTTGTGATTCATTATACATGCTACAGGCCGGAATGGATTGACGTGCGTCACGAAGACGTAGGAACTCAGGAAAAATCCTGAGTGTCACCACGCGACACGTCAGACCAAAACTAACCAAACCAGCAGAATAAAAGACATCCTTGATAAGCGACCAGTGCTCACTGATGTTTTGAGGTGGGGCCAATCCTAGCTATGCAGCCAGTGTGCTTCGCATAACTGATAGGCGCTGCCCCATGCGTTTTGAGCGTCAACTAAAGCACATGGAGAGGCTAGTGCAAAATAACGCGTGATCGGAGTCGATGGGAGTGTTCCAGTACGACTGGAAGTCTTTTATATAATCCCATCGTTTCTAGCTGATATCGATTTGGTCCACCGCTGACTCGAACAGGATGGACACTAGGTGCCGTATCGTCGATTGGAACATCTGAAACTCGTATTGGTGAGAAACTATTAACGTTCTGACCACAAAACCAACAGTCTTTTTCCGTTTCCAGAACGACAGAAATCGAGACCAAAGGGCCACCTAGATGCGCCTCATTAGAGGTCAACCGACCTACTCTATCATTCATGTCTTTCTAAGGTCACCATGTCACCCACCCTTACTGTGCGTAAAAGATCGTTAGAAAGTGTCCTTGGCTGGAATTTGTTGGCGCATAAGCTGAGACAACAAACAAGTTATGTCTATCAGAGCGGCGGTTCTTTACTTTGTATGAACCTCCAAGTCTTACTGTGCATAGATGGCTGTTGGTTGGAGTCCAGTCAAATAGTGCATGGTCAGTCCTCTTATTGAGAACCACAACAGCGTCAGCAACACCAGAAGTCTCAGTTCCAGGGTTTTCAGAAAGACGCAGACGAAACTTCACGGAAGGACCACATGGGTATGTTAGTCGGATAACAGAATGCGAGTTTCTTCAATACGACAAACTTCGATGGTTAGAGTCTCCATAGCACAGGCTGAACACCCCCTGTTGACCTATACGCGCAAGTGTTCGCACATTAAAAATGGTTAGTTTGGAAGAGCCTCGAGGACTAAGAAGTGGATCAGGCGGAGGAAGCGGGCTCGGTGAGATTTGGATGACATCTGAGGGACAACGCGAGAGAACGGGAACAGGACTTATTTCGGTAACACTTCTACTAGTATGGCCGACTCCAGATCCCAAAGAATGTGAGGGGAATCGAGTGGGACGGAACGTAAGACGAATCAATAAAGGAACAAACGGTTTGTGCGGGGGGAAGTCGCTGTCATGAGTACTTGGGGAGTGAGAAACGTTCGCGCAAAGGTCAGTCATATTCGTAGTTGTATGCGTTGTGATTTGTTATACTATTCTGTCGCCCAGTCCAGAATAAGCCTTGCTATTTGAGGATGCGCTTCTAGTCTTTTCGCAGCCAGGTACTTTCTGCAATTCAGTAGAACCGTTCCAGACGAGCCGGTGGGCGTTGGTTCATATCTACTTTTTGGAATACCTCACCGGGTCAGTGGAAGAAGACAGGGGGCAATGGCCTTATTTAGTTGGCTGGATACACTGGCCACGTCGCAGTGCCACCAGCGGACTCTTACGGTATTTTTTAGGGAGATCGCTTGCTAGACGGAAACCCACCACACCGTCGACATTACCGCTGCTTCTCCACGGCCTCTTATTTAGTAGGCTTGAGCTTACTTTGTTCACGGCTAACCATCTGGATGGTGGCCGTTCCTTTATCAGCAACCCAGGGACGCACCCAGATAGTTCTGCTCTAAATCTGTTGTAGAAAGCACAAATCCGTCCCGCACTTGAAATGAAGTGGGACTTCGTCTACTTCGGTTTCCTTTCTTGATTGAGTTCAGTGAAGGGTCTTCCGGTTGGTCGAACATCTCTTATTAACCTCTCCTTTGTAGTCACTGGCCCATCGTCGGAAAGTTGTTTCGCTATCCCTTTCCCACCGATATTATTTTGGTTTTTGTTCCTTTCGTAGCTGGCGTCCGCAGTTCCTTTTCTTGCAGCCTTTTCTCGTCCTTCTCACGCACGGGTTGCTAGCTACGCTTACCAGATTTCTATTTCCCGGTTTCGTTCTTCTTTATTTCCCCCGAATTTTTAAACTCTGGTATGCTCTCCCAATTTCTTTATCCCCACTTGTTTGCGATCTTTCCTCCAACGCCAGGGTCAATAAACTGGCTCTTAGGCTAATGTTCCCATTACGGTATATCTTTGGACGATGGGGTTTATTTCTTTACTGTACCTTACTATATGTGTGATAGAAAGAAGGATGTGTTAAATACAGACGTGCAAAATGTGTTCCGATTTCCTGGTTCAGATCGACTGTCCACAAGTTGAAAAAAATACCTTGTCATTGTAGATAAATCGATTAGTATTTATCATGGCGACTTTGGAATCCATTCACGTTGGTCAGCCAATTCTTTCGATGACAGATTCATAAACAGATTGAAAATATTCGATAGAAATGCAATGCTATTCAAAAATCTGCTATATACAACTGTTTGAAAGCTAGATGAATTGACATTTCACTTGGTCGATTGTAAGCACGTGCGAGAGAGGCCAGAATCAAACAAGGCCACACAAATTTGGTCAAAATTTCAAATTTTCCTTATCCTGCACAAGCTCTTTGATTGTTTACACGAATTATTGTCTCGCTTAGCAAATAGGATGTAGGAAAATGATCGGCATAAACTGAACCAACGAACAAATGCCGTTAACCTTTAGCATCAAGGGAACCAACACAGTCATTGGTTTTCCTAGTGGGAAAATCACAAGCTATCCCAAGTTTCTGTGGATGCCTACTATTCTGGTTGAGCTCATTAACCGGCAGCCCGGCGCCAAGTAATACAAATTCGATTGTCCACCACTGCGGACACTAACAACCGGACAAACTACAATTGTGACCGGAACTCTATTCTAGACCGGAAAACGATAGATGTGGATGGAACAGTGAAAAGAATGATGGACAAGAAAAATGCTTAGTGAACCATCATGTGGTTACAACAGTGCAAACCGGAATGAGGATTCGGGGAGACTGATAAACAAGATGTCAATGCCGTATCTGCAGTCATTCGGGAAGGTCGATCAAAAAGTAGGAGAAAAATAGGTTTGGATTGAAGGAGAATGAGACGCATCGAACGGTTTGTAAACGATTCGCCTTGTTCGTTTGTCTCATGGACTTCTCTTGGTGGCCTATCATAGCTATGTGCATGTGCAAATATTCGGCTGGGTAAACGAACCGTGTGGTCTACAATGATAGTCAGTAAGCAAATTTATAATGTCATCTAAGTAAGACTATCTGAGCTGAAGAATGAACGACTGACTTCTTCCCTGCCATATCGTGGTTGGTTTCTGCATTGCCATTTTTTCCGACAGTTCCCATGCCGTGTAGTGTCACGTACCATGGCCATTCTCCTTTTTCACTTCGTGTGTGATCTGTCTTGCTCTCTCTCTCTCTCTCTCTCTCTCTCTCTCTGTCCTCCATTCGCTTGGTACCTTTTATTTATCTGTGAACAGCTAAATTTGACCGTACGGAGAATATGCTTTGTGTGGAATGTTGGTTTATCAGCTAATAAACTGATTGCTGATTCACTTTGCCCAGTCGTAATTACACAGAAGATACGTCGGTAATTTCACGGCCAACCTGAAATTTCGCTGATCTCGATACACACGACCCGCCAAATCACGGTAGTATGCGACTTTCATATATCCGACTTGCCAGTCGAACAACCAGTCAAATATTCTGTCCAGAAAACTGTTCTTTTGTCACTCATGTTTTAAATTGAGCTTGTGTTGACAAAACTGTTCGGTTGAAAGGGAATGTACGCCCTCTGTGTTTACCACTGATGTGATCGATAAGATAGGTGGAGGCAAGATCACAGTTCGTGGACCAACTAGGAAAGTTCATCTTAACCATGCCGGGTCTGGTTAATATTTCACTTAATCTGCTTCATCGTCTCCGTCGAAGATACATGCTATTCCAGCTCAACGTAAGGGAAACAAACTGACGAGGTCGCTTCCAATTATGGTTTCAACTTTTTCTACTCACTCTCAATCCGATGGTAGACCACAGTTCGTCCCCGCCCACTTCCAAACACACACACACACACCAAAAATGCTAGTAGGTAGTAGGTAAACAACAACATGCGGAGCATCAAATACTTATTGTGAAGTTAAGTGTTTAGTATTTCATTTCGTCAGCCTGATTCAATGATAATTTGTCCTCCAGATTGTTGCTCTAGTCCGTTCCTTACGGTTCTCGATTTCTGGTCCGGTTTAGAGTGCCGATTAAGACGCTTCTGTTGACCGACGGACAGCGCACATTCACTATGACCGACATATCTAGCGATTAGTTAGTTTTCAAATTATATAGGCTTGTTTGACTCACAGAACCGTCATTTTTTCATTCCACAAAAGCGTTTGATGCATTTGGTTGTGTCCTCAAGGCAAATGTGTAATAGTCTATTATTTACCGGTTAGAAATGGCAATGTATAATTTCCCGGGAATTTTTTCAAGAATCCGCTTTGCTTAGAAGACTAAATCCGCATTCCATCAGGGTCAGTTAAAAACTGGCCAAAATTATGGTTGAACACTTGGAAATGGAGTTTATGCGGAAATTAGAAATTATCGTTAAGTTGCAGGTGAAATGTAATCATGCACGTATTGGACCGTGACGACAAACTATCGTCAGTTGGGTTTCCATTGCCCCTCAGCTTTTAAAAATGAAACCGCGTGTGTAGCCCAGATGGTGTTGTTCAAATAGAAACCAGAACCGGAAATATGAAAGGGGAAGTACTTGGGCCATATAGTTGATTATTATTACTCAATTGATTTGAATAACATTTTGATAAGAGAATATTCCGTAGTTTTATCCCCTAGGGCTTCATTGATGCGTATGTGTGTGTGTGTGTGTGTGTGTGTGTGTTAAATAACCCAATTCGGCTTCGGTCATGATTAGCATCACAAAATGAAGAGCACTTGAAAATGGCTGAATGATCGCCTGTGGTACAAACAAACCTAGTAATTAGGCCTCATACGCAGTCCATGTGGGTGTGTGTATATGTTTATTTGAGCTCATATATTCAATGGACGACTGTCTTATTCTCGCTTAACGATAATCAGTTTCCTTGTTTCATTTTCGGGTATAAACTCTTTACCTGACTTGTTCCTATCTAGTCAGTCATTCGTTTGTTATGAATGGTCCAGTGGTGCGCATGAACGTCTTCGTGTCAGTATGATTTATTGCTGATAAACCTAATATTCGTGCTCATTTTCTTCATTGTGCTCGCATCCTTTCGTAACCCGTTTCCACCTTACGTTCGGATAAATAATCGTGATTGATAATTATCTCTGGGGCTGAGTTTCCGAGGCTCACAGGTACGAATTTATTCGCACACACTAGTATACAAACGCCGTCGGGCATAAGGCCCGCCAACAGACAAATAGGTGCACACAAACCAACACGCGAGTAGAACAGCAAACGCACAAAGCGCACATACTCGTTGTCTGTTTGCTCAAATTGGCGCGCAGGTATTTAAACAAAATGATCAAGTGTGTTCGAAACAATGGTATCCCCTGGGGCGACGCATTCCACTGCACTGATTAGGGGTTAAATTGACCGTTGGACGGACAAAAATGCCTGACCGAAATCGGATGTGTATCGTTACTCAAGAAACGAAACCGAACAAGATGGTAGTGATGATGATGATGATGATGATGGTGATGAGGTTGATGTCGGCGAATATGCAACCGGTTCGCCCCCCACAGTTGAGATCAGTGTACCTCTAAATCACACAATCAGCGCGATTGGCCACGGTTCGTTTCATCACCAGGCCTCCACCTCATCAGCTGCACCTACCGAAACAATCTCCTCCGGTTGATATTTCTCGAAATCAGAGACAAACGGGCAAGACAACAACGAGGACCATCATCACCATCATCACGTTCTAGCATGTCGTAATGCATGGATCGGTACTCAGTGCCCCGGTATACACAAGGCCTTTTTTTCTCTTCCCTTAGCCCCTCCCCCTCTCCTTCCACGTTCGGACGAATAGAATGATCAGATAGAAATAGAAACGGCAAGAACACATAATGGTACACAGTTGTATCAACCAACTTGTTTGTGCGAACGAGTAAAGACAGTTAAATGTTTATTTGCCAGGGTGGCGATCGAGTGATGGGTGATGACTGAGTTAATTTGGGAACAGAATGCGAATTGACCGTATTAGCCGGATCCGGACAAATGGAGTTTATGGTTCGTTAAGATATGGTTCGCCAGGGAATAGAACCACCCGCTGAGAGACAAATAAAGTAGGAATATAGACTGGATGACAGTACGAACCAATTGGTCGAGAAAAGGAGAACGACAGAAGGAACGAGACAAATTTCACGTAAGATGGAAAGCTCTATCCTTATCATCGTTATTGAACCAATGCATTTTTTGTCCAGATACGACAGTCAAGAGGTGCTTTCCACACTATCCTATCCGGACAGATCGCATTTTGTACGGTATCTTGGTAACGAAGTTCCATTCCTGCAATCATTTTCCCCTTTTTAGTCATAGTGATGAAGAAATGGAACCGTAGAGTCATTATGCCAGTTGACGTATGTATCTTTGAGCAAGCTGAGTGAATCGAACTTAGTGGTGTGTTTTATCAATTAGAGCCTATTGCGGAACTCAATAATTTGCCTGAGGTACATCTGCTTTCCTCAAACGAGTCAAATTTGTTGAATGAAGAACTCGTTTCCATAGTTTTTATGCTCTTGTAATGTGGATTCAGGGAAACAAAAGCCAATAAACGTTTCAAGTTGAATGACATTGTTTTTCACTGAAGAACATGCCAGAGGAATCCATTGATTTTCTCCAGCTGTTGCATTTTACCGTACGAACTCGAGTCTATGTGTGTAGTGACTGTTCATTTGATTTCACCTCGGGAGGTGGATTTCACTAGATTTGTCTATTTTTCCGTTCCCATCGCAACTTTGTAATTGAAACAGTGACGGAAATTGACTTATCCAACGGTGAGAATAACGATGCCCATACGTTCGGGTAATAAACTCATTAATTTAGGATATGCGGATGATTTTGTGCTTGTCAGTGATTCCTCAAACCAGTCGCAATTTTCCTTCGTGTACTCAGGCATAGTGTGGCTACCTTTTGAGTGAATCTGGCAATTCCAAACGTGAAAACCGCTCCTGCAGAACTCGAACGATCCGAATCCGGACACATTTCTTGAGCTGAAAGATTTGAACGAAATGGATAAGTTTATTCACCTAGGCTTGGCCTAAATCAGATGGAAAATGACTGCGTATACAGAAGATCAGATTGGGTTTTAGCAATCCAATTTTCCGACGTTTAGATTTTTACTACTGTCTTGATATCGATTCTTCTATGCGCCTCCGAAATACGGTCATTAGAATTAGAATATTCACGGAAGCATTCGGTGCTTAAGCATGAACTGCAACACGTTATTGTCTTTTATCTGGTGGAGAAATCGACTCATCCTTGTCCAGATTCGCTGTGCTGCACGAGATCTCCATAACCAGGATGAGAAATTGGAATCGAATAAGTTAAGCTGATGATCTGCGTTGTCTCCAAAGCAACCAGTGGTCGACAAATGAGCCTAAAGAGTCAGTTAGTGTAAAAATCCAAAAGTGTACAGAACACCTTTTAGTGGACTGATCGAAATGTGACCAGTAGAGAAGTTCATGAAGGTCTCTATCACTAGACGCACCAAAATATTGCGATCAGTCTTGCAATTTTATCCAAATCCTCGTTCAAATACACCAGTTTCGACCGCAAACTTTCTTTTTTTTGTCTCTCATTTATTTGCTTGTGATTCATTTTGAGTCTAATTGGACAGCCTCACAAAATGGGAATCAAAATCGGATGATCGCTCGCTGCAAATGTGAAACTAAAGGTAAAAGTAGCTGGCAGTAAAATCCCCTATGAAAAGACCATGTTTAAGTTTTCCTTTGGAAATGTTTTATTCTGGACCGCTCCCCAATCCGTCTGGTTTGTAGACCATGATCATGTACGTGACAAGCTTGGTGAATGGGAAGAATTCATGAATTAGCTTTTATTCCCTATCTTTATCAGGGAAACTGCATAGGATTGGGTCTGACTGTTATTTTTGAATGTTATGCTGTTGATAGCAGCCTTATTGGCACACATTGCCATTCACCAAAGTCCCGACTATGAGATGGAATCTTTCTCAAGGCAAGTATTACAATCCATTTGATGTCCACAGGGCTACATATTAGAAGCTAATTATACATCGAACCTTGCAGGGATTTTCAAATGTGAAATGTTCACATCCACCTGTCGAGATGTATCCAAGTCGGAAGAAGACGGAAGCTTAGAAATGAGACGGGAGCCTTGATTGTATTTGTTTTCTCTGGCATCAACATTTCACAAAATTATCTTGAAGGAGGAATGTTTTTTTTCTTCCTCCTTGAAATTCTATGCTGCTCGTCGTGCACTCCAATGAACTCCTCGATTTTGGACATTCGATTAGAAATCGAATCAAACATTTGTTTCCATAAGGGTTCACGGACGCGCAAGAAAGCTTTTAGCCGGATGATCGGTTGCTTTCAGATAAGATCCAGTGGAATTTTAATGCACAGATCATTAAATTTATCCGCTAGGCATTCACGAAAGAGATTATTTAATCACGTGACTCCTGACATTGACAATTTTTTGTGGATTATTGCTACTCACGTTAAAATGTTGGATAATTGTATTTTCTTTCTTCGTTGGTTAATTTATTGTTAATTTAAATGTCTTGTATAACTACTTTTTCAGATACTTTTTATTTGTTTCCTTGGACAAAAATTAATTCTTATCCCTCCAAGCTAACTAAGGTACTTTATAAATGGCCACTTTTCCCAATCCTGTTTTTAAGTACACGTTTGTCCATCTATTTTGGGCGAATATTTCATTTACACGCAACCCAAATAGTCCAATTGCAATGTGAAAAAGCGATAGGACCA
>LUCM01005630.1:0-84214 GCA_008360955.1 Fasciolopsis buskii | reverse complement strand
CTTCTGTTCTATACAGGGTCAAAGAAGACCACAAGGAATCCAACGGGTACAATTACGCCCACGTTCGATTTGACAGGTAATGCGGCCAACGGGACGCATTTAGCCAACCGGTGGCGAGCATCCGCGCAACACTGCAAAACGACATTCCGTTCACGTCGGCTTCCAGGGATTCAAAACACAATTGGGCTGATATTAAATTTTACACATTCCGGATAGCACGTACAAACTCCAAAGCAACAAGCAGCCAAATTTGCTGTGAAACCCAATAGAAAACAAGATTTATTCATAAATTTTATGGTACTACTGATGAATTGAGAGTTATACACATAGCAACCATAACCGTGACAGTGATTCTCAGCCACTAGTCAGCGAAAACGCCGCCAAAAACAGAAGAACATTGTGTGTTGAATAAACGCTTGACGAAATAGGTACGGATAAGAATTACTTGCCCGGTAGTTCAAACAAATACGAGAGCTTCTGCACGCTTGATTTGGTCTAACGAAAACTCTTCTGGGTGTGACAGCCAAAAGTCAATGTAAGCGAATCGAACGTCCAGAGTCGAACAACAAGGGCCATAAAACAAAGGTGTACTAGAGCAAGACAAACCGCCCTGTGTTAGAGTGACCCATGACTACGCCAAATGTCCGTAAAATTAACTTAACCAGAGATCAGCAGAACGAAACAAAGAAATTTGAATGTGTGGAGCAAGAGATAAACGACGACCAAAATCTGTGTCGTTACGAGAACGTTTGGTAAGAATAGTCCGATGTCAGGTAGAAAAAGAACGTAAGAAATGAGGCAGGAAATTTTTAGTCACTTCGGGTTTTACAACTGGATGGCAGAGGAAATAATTTTATGTGAATTTTGAGCAAACTAACCAGTTATCAATAATTCTAATGTGAACAAAATTGATGATGTCGGTATGCTTCTCGAAGTTTGCCAAGAAACATGCGGATTGCCTTATCGCATCATGCAACGGGCGGTCTAACATGGCAGTCTACAGGGGTCAGCTGGTGCATATTGCTTTTTGAATGTTTGTGTTCGTTTCTTCTTTTGTGCTTTTGAATCAGCTCTGGACTTTCTTTCCTTCCTCCACTGTTCTTTTCCTGCTTTCTTCTTTGTTATTTTTTCTCCGTTCTTTGGTTTTTTTCCGTTGAGTTGCCTTTCTTCCGTTTTCTATCTTTTCCATGCGTCTTGTGGTATCTATGTCTCAGCCTCCCAGTGGTGATCTGTCTTTGTTTTTGATTGTAATAACAAACTATTTCACTTCCCACTCCCACATCCTTACCCGATTTTTATTTGCCATCTCTTTCTTGCTGTCTTTTTGGCACTCATTATTCTTCCAGTTTGCTCCGTTCTGTTTTCCCCTTTTTCTTTTTCTATTTCTGTTTCTTCTTCCCTCCATTTCTCATGTTTGCGGTCGATTACTTTGCTATTGCTCTCGCTCCCTAATTCCTATTGACCTTTTCTCTTTTTTTCTTTAGTCTTTTCTTATTTTGCAGATGGGTAATGTGAGTGCTGAAGATCTATACGGTAAAGGCAACTATTGCTATCAATTTCGTGAGAGTGATGAAAGTTGTATTACCTCGAGCCGAACGTTTGGGATGGCTGTGGTGCTGTCGATCTATCCTAGCATCCCTTATTACGGAGGACCGCCCACCGCCTGTAAAAGAAGGCCGAAAGCAATAGGCATAAAAGTAGCTGAGAGAGATCCTTCGTCTTAGGCGCACAACGAGCGAATCGCTCTCAGGCCCATGAGCAAAAATACGAGCACGGATAGAAACGAGGACCTAACGGCAGTAGTTCAGTCACAAGTTCAGTGCGGTCACTCCACCAAGGTGATCATTGGAATCCAGTGTTCCCCTCCACTCAGTGAGTGCGGCATTCAATTGAAAGCTGTCAGCTGTCTTTCGAATGTGGCACCCGGGTGCTACTGGGCCGAGAGCCAGTCCAATTGAATACTCTAATGTATTCTGTGTGGATGGTGGTCTCCAGTAGTGAGTTCCATGAACCAAATAATCCGACGGGGTAGGATTGCTTCTTAGCCTTCAACCTTGGGCTCCATTGCTCTAGCTTTAGGGGGAGACCGTGTAACACTAACGTTGCACCTAGTCTGACTGACTGTTTGCTAGGACGTCCTTGTGTTGTTAGTATATCTCTTAGGAGTATGGGCTTTTCTTTTCTAACACCTGCATTCCATACTTTATAAGGTCAAAGCATGGAGTCTGTCAAGATAGGCTAAGTTCCTGAGAACGTGCTCATTCTGTAGCCCTCCTTTGAACTGTCTCAAATTAACTTTTGTCCCTCCTCATAAAAGGCCTGGACGTTTGCTTTAGGATGAGACCTGAGTGGGGTTGAGAGCAGCCCTGGAAAGGAGTCAAAAATGGACCTGCCCAGAATTTAACTGAGTTGGTTTAGCTTGAGCATAGCCTTCCGGGCTATGCTCAGTTGACTGTTTGTGACAGATGGTTTGACACGATCGACCGTTGATCTCTCCCCTACGTAGCTGTTTCTGTATATTTTCCCCTAATTTGTATCCAGTGGTGTGGTGTCTTTCTATGTGCATTACCTTGCGCTTTCCTGCACAGTAAGGAAAGCCGTTGGCGAAGGACCACCGGTTTAGTCTGTCACGGCCTACCTGCAGTGCTAGCGTTTTTTCGTGGCTTCTGCATCACGACGGTCCTTCGCATTATTTGCGTACAGTAGGACTTTGGGGTCTATTTGCAGAGAAAAGGCAATCACGAAAAAGGTGAACAGTCTTGAGCTTAGTACATACCTCTGTGGAACCCATCCTGGGTCGCCAATTCAGACAGAAATGGACCTGTTAGCACGGACCTGGAATTTTTGATTGCTCAGGCAGTTTGATTCCCACGTGACTGGGTTTTCGTTCAGCCCCATTTTTCGTAATTCTTCCAATAATCGGGGAAGGCTCACCCGGTCGAAGGTCTCTGGGAAGTCCAGTGAGCTTGCATCCAGCTGAGCTGCTCTATCCGCTACCCGCTGTACCAGTCCATAGCCTCGATGAGGTTTGTTTTGTGCGATCTGCGCGCGTCGTGCAAGTGGCCACCTTCAGGGAATTTTCGCAGAACACCGCCGATCGGGTTTTTGGGACTATCCATAGCACCACAAGTGGAGAACAGCCTCTAGGTTTGGACTGATTGGCAGACTTGACGATCAGAGAGACCACGTAGAACTTTCATTCCTCTGGGACTTAGCCCATCAGTACTGAGTGGTAAAACAGCTTACACAGGCAATGGGTAGTTGGTCTACGCACTGTTGGGGCACGATAAAGCAAGATATTGTTGGAGCTTGGTTGTTCTCTTACCTTTAGTGGGCTTAGCTGTCGCTGCGTCTGTCAGATAGAGAGACTAACTACCTCGGTCCCCCTGCAATCTGCAATGAGCCTTATGCTCCTCCCCCTACAGCGACTTCATCTTCGGAATTCTGTGGTCTGGGGGGAGAAAGCACCAAAAATAACCATGCATCCAGTACGTTGGCCGCTTTAATGTTGTTATCTGCTGTCCTGCCATATCAATTACGTGCATCCGTAATCTCTGGATTGGCAGGGAACACCTGAGTGATCTGTGTATAGAACTTCTCGGGATCTGACTGAACCGGTTTCGGTAATTTTCTGTGGCAGTTAGCAATGCTTTACCTATGGTGGGTGTTAAATAGGCGCCTCATGAGGATGCAATCACTAAGATCCAGCAAACTTTGTGATAGCTGCCAACGGCTCCATGCAGCTATCTTTTTATTGAGGTTTTTGATATGCGCCTGTGCTGCTCTGGGTTCGTTTTTAAGGTTCCCGTTGGTGACCGTGAGACGAACAGGTGCACTGCTTCAGTTACAACTCCTTGGATTCCTGCCTAATGCTGATTGACGTATGATTCGGCTCTGCATTAGTGCGTTGAAAGTTCGCCTGAGGAGATGGACCAGGTTTTATACAAGAGGCTGAAATATCAACTTTGCACTCTTAGCTACTTTGTTTCATTCGCGAAATATCTGATTCGATATGCCCGTTGTGCAAATATCGGTGCTGTGATCCTGTCTTGTGTGATCCTGTCTTGTGTGATCCTTTGGATGTGCTGGGCGTTGCGCAATTCAGTCAATTGCTTTTAATTTCATGAGTGCTACTGCAGGCGAATATATCCTCGGAATCTTCATTTCAGAAAAAGATGCCTTCAATACAATTTCGGATTACCCTTGACACTTTGCGTATTGCATGTAAAATGCCTGCTTACATGAACGCGGCTAGCGCACAAATTTATGATTCAGCTCCATCTTTGGATTGCCTTGTTTTTCACATGTCAGTTGCAAAAGTCTCAAAGAAAAAGTCAACAAAACGTGTGTTGAGATTCCGAAAATGAACGGATGAACATAATGCCAGGCAGAATTCGTAAATAGATTTACGGCCGATGATAGCGGCTATAATGGCGCCAAGAAAATCTGATTACCACGAGCACAGTTAGTTCATTTATTGTGAATTTGTTCTGTTCTCTGATAATATCATCGTTCGGTTTGCACTTTAGCCCCCATTTACGCTCCACTATGGGACATGATAAACCTTTTGAGGTAGAGACCCTTGGTGATGGCAAGTCGTAAAGTGGAAAGTACTAAGGTGCAATTCGCACTTTTGTCAATCCTAAATGTTTTGCTGTAGACTCTTTGCACTTAGCACCGTTTGTATCCCACGGCTAAAGTATGTCCTCCCAAAAATTGCTTTCGTATCTAAATTCATATGACCACTGCCGTGAAAATGATTTTGCTGCTTTATCTTATGCATGTTCTTGGTTGCTGGAAAGTTTGTTTGTCCGCGGCAATGCGCGATTTCGACACCCGCTCTTTTGGAACCCACGTGAACCACATACATTTATCTGTACAGCCGTACAGGTTCTCATTTTAGGTCTTTGTGATCGTATAGTTGAATTTTATTTGAGCTTGTATATTAATTATTATCATAACTCAGTATCGCAGAATTTGCGAATCAATTGTCTTTTGGTTTTGGGATTTGAACTTGGTTAAGAATTGATGGAAAGCTGTTTGCACCGTTCATTAAGATGTCTCTGCCTACCAAGTTAAGTGAAGTCAGTTCTATTCCAGTTTGTTTCTTTTATCCTACTCGTCAGATTCCCATTTGGTTTTAGCACGACTGCTACATTTTTAATATTTCGTCTCTGTTGTAGCTTTCCGTTTGATAATACAGAAATCCTGATAGGTGTAGCTTTCCCCAACCAAGTTCAGTAAAACTAGTTTCGTCACCCCTGGTATTCCCCCGTGGTCTCATATATTCCACCAGTTCTATTTGCTTCTTCTATTATGCAAATCAGCACAGTTGAAGTCCCACAGCTTTTCCACTTTCTTTTAGCTTAACGTGAAAATGCCTCTATCTTTCTGTTTTACTTTAGCGGGTCACCAAATTCCATCACCCAACCTCAATACTTAAACCCAAATTAGAATATAACAAATACAATTTCCATTTTTGATCTCCCCTGAATATTTTGATTACCTCCGTTTCTGCATTTTTATCGGTGACAAATGACCCTTCCAAAAACATCATCAGACCTGGGTGCTTTGCTCCTGATAATTTGCCCTATTCTAATGCATTCCTTTAGTTCTACTTATTTAGTCAGTCAAAGCATCGGCCTCTTCATTCTCTTCATTAGCTATCACCCGTGCCCTTTTCTTTCCTTCTGGAGCTCCAGTTTCACTTTTGCCAGGTTTAACCCCTTTATTCTTTGGTACGCAACAGTTGATATAAAAAATTAACCTCTTGGCCCTAGTCTTCCAAAACGGCCTCCCTTTTTCTTTAGGTACACTGCTCGATTTTAATGAAGTCAGAAATCCGCTCGTTAGATTACGCTCTACCTGACCACCGTAGTCGGATCATTTCCCCCTCATTGCACCATTTTTAAATGATGGTCTATATAAACATGAATACGATACTGCACTGGAAAATGATGGGATACATGGCAGCTTATTGGCAATAAGGCTTTCGGGCTCCCCTCCCCCTTTTTCTAAGTTGCCTGATCTCTTAAGTGCGCCTATTGATTCCCTAATTCAGAGTGTTGTACTGGTATGGATATCACTGACGTCATCGCCCAAGTATATTTTGTGAATTCGCCGTATTTCAATCCACCACTGCAGTCGCACCAGCTACGACTTAGTACGCAGATATGCTCCAAATGTATCACCGAGGATTACGACAATTTTTCTGAACCACGGCAGTCCCCGCATCAGCCCACCGACACCAGCAGTCCAAGCCATAATTGGCGAACAGATATCGAAAAGGCCCTCAATGCATTTTTTAAATTTTTCTCACGTGTACGTTTGCCTAGTACTTTGGTTCTGCCATGTTTTTCATTGAAACTACTTCAAAGTGAAACCAAGCTTCTGACAGGAATTTATTGGCTATTCCACTAAACTTGCTTTTTCTGCATCTTCCCACTGATTAGTTTGTCCCTCACACTGACTTGCACGTTACTCCGTCAACTGCTGACCTTTCGTACGTACCTAATATCTTCGGTTATTATTTTTTTACTTTGAATTCATTTCTGGGCACATTTAGCACATTTCACGAAATACTGACATTTTAATTGTAAACAATATTCCATGTATACCAGGACTGCCAAACTCACACACAGAAGCATATACAACTGCTTTCACTGTTTCCAAATCCCACCCTGGTTTCCCACATTCCGTTCATCAACCCTTAAGCCAAGTCTCATTGGTAAACTATTTCCATGCGAAATTATTCATATATTTTCCCTAATATCTTTCGCTTTCCTGGCACGCCCAAGCACCATTTGTTTCATTGTCCACTTTATCGCTTATAATGGACCACCTTTAGCTACACATTCAAAATTGTTTTGCTTCCGGCAAAATATGGAATGCATTAAAACATGCTGATGCCATGATACGATAATGTAATCTGCATGTTTCTTGGCAAACTTTGAGAAGCATACCGACATCATCAATTTTATTCACATTAGAATTATTGATAACTGGTTAGTTTGCTCAAAATTCACATAAAATTATTTCCTCTGCCATCCAGTTGTAAAACCCGAAGTGACTAAAAATTTCCTGCCTCATTTCTTACGTTCTTTTTCTACCTGACATCGGACTATTCTTACCAAACGTTCTCGTAACGACACAGATTTTGGTCGTCGTTTATCTCTTGCTCCACACATTCAAATTTCTTTGTTTCGTTCTGCTGATCTCTGGTTAAGTTAATTTTACGGACATTTGGCGTAGTCATGGGTCACTCTAACACCTGTCTCTTATACACATCTAGATGTGTATAAGAGACAGNTGCTGACCTTTCGTACGTACCTAATATCTTCGGTTATTATTTTTTTACTTTGAATTCATTTCTGGGCACATTTAGCACATTTCACGAAATACTGACATTTTAATTGTAAACAATATTCCATGTATACCAGGACTGCCAAACTCACACACAGAAGCATATACAACTGCTTTCACTGTTTCCAAATCCCACCCTGGTTTCCCACATTCCGTTCATCAACCCTTAAGCCAAGTCTCATTGGTAAACTATTTCCATGCGAAATTATTCATATATTTTCCCTAATATCTTTCGCTTTCCTGGCACGCCCAAGCACCATTTGTTTCATTGTCCACTTTATCGCTTATAATGGACCACCTTTAGCTACACATTCAAAATTGTTTTGCTTCCGGCAAAATATGGAATGCATTAAAACATGCTGATGCCATGATACGATAATGTAATCTGCATGTTTCTTGGCAAACTTTGAGAAGCATACCGACATCATCAATTTTATTCACATTAGAATTATTGATAACTGGTTAGTTTGCTCAAAATTCACATAAAATTATTTCCTCTGCCATCCAGTTGTAAAACCCGAAGTGACTAAAAATTTCCTGCCTCATTTCTTACGTTCTTTTTCTACCTGACATCGGACTATTCTTACCAAACGTTCTCGTAACGACACAGATTTTGGTCGTCGTTTATCTCTTGCTCCACACATTCAAATTTCTTTGTTTCGTTCTGCTGATCTCTGGTTAAGTTAATTTTACGGACATTTGGCGTAGTCATGGGTCACTCTAACACAGGGCGGTTTGTCTTGCTCTAGTACACCTTTGTTTTATGGCCCTTGTTGTTCGACTCTGGACGTTCGATTCGCTTACATTGACTTTTGGCTGTCACACCCAGAAGAGTTTTCGTTAGACCAAATCAAGCGTGCAGAAGCTCTCGTATTTGTTTGAACTACCGGGCAAGTAATTCTTATCCGTACCTATTTCGTCAAGCGTTTATTCAACACACAATGTTCTTCTGTTTTTGGCGGCGTTTTCGCTGACTAGTGGCTGAGAATCACTGTCACGGTTATGGTTGCTATGTGTATAACTCTCAATTCATCAGTAGTACCATAAAATTTATGAATAAATCTTGTTTTCTATTGGGTTTCACAGCAAATTTGGCTGCTTGTTGCTTTGGAGTTTGTACGTGCTATCCGGAATGTGTAAAATTTAATATCAGCCCAATTGTGTTTTGAATCCCTGGAAGCCGACGTGAACGGAATGTCGTTTTGCAGTGTTGCGCGGATGCTCGCCACCGGTTGGCTAAATGCGTCCCGTTGGCCGCATTACCTGTCAAATCGAACGTGGGCGTAATTGTACCCGTTGGATTCCTTGTGGTCTTCTTTGACCCTGTATAGAACAGAAGCTAAGTAATACTAGCATAAATTTCTGGTGGCATCGTTGTTTCATACGTCATTGCCGATGCACTTTCTGTGTATATTTTCGCATTACCTCATTCTGGACTGGATCTGAACTCATCTTTTCAATTGACAAGAAATCACCATATAGTGTGACTGAAAATTGGATCCAAGCAGCAAGTAGTTTGTTTCCTACAGCACGCAACGGTCAGTATTAAATGTTCTGCACGCTCAATGTGTCAAGGTTGCTCGAGGTTCGACGGGCCTTGAAACCGCAGCTTTCAAGTGGCCCGGGTTCTTGTGGTAGGTTTGCGGCTCGGCAACAGACCGAGATCTTTAGAGTACGTTCGGTGCGAATGAGGCTTTCGTTCAATTTTCTGGTGCGGAGCTATTTGAAGACAAATTCTAGAATTTTCAAATGGGTTACAAATCGCTAAATGGCCGAATGAGCCACTTGCTGCAGGTTGGGCGCTTGTATAAGACGAACGTATGCCTTTCAATACCCTTCGCGAACCGTTCGACCATGGGTCACTAGGTAGCACTCACTTTGCAATGGTCCCATTGTGCACTGCATTCTTTAAGGCTGTAGCGCCAGTACTAAGATCATAAGTCAGTAAGCCCTTTCAGACCTACCGTGCTCGGGATAAAACCAGGGAACAGAGATGTGAAAATGAGTGCGGAAACGAAACTGTGACTGGCATAGAATAGATAGGAAGTGTGAAGGGATGTGAAAAGAGGAAGAGGATAGATGGCTCAAATCTCGCGACCTTTGGCAGGTGCTGCTGCTCACTTAACGGGATATAAAACGGTATTGCAGACTGGTGGATTCCATACAACCCAAAACAGTGACATCTATGAAATCCATGGACATTTACAAGGAGCACTCCTTAAAGTTTGCATGAGGTGAGCCGATCGTTGATCAGGCAAAGCAGTCTCCCAAGCACCAAACCGCTTGCATTCCCAGATTGGACCACATTGGGTAACGCTAGACTTTGGGCCACACCACTGTTAATCGTTGGGCCGGGAAACCGGGAACTAACTGGGACCGCGATGGGCTGCCTCAGCACGTAAAATAATCCGCGAAACTATAAACGTATTTACGCTAACGAACCGCGAATTCACTTTTCATCACTTATTCACCATTTACTCGAGCCTTTCGCACCTAACCTCTACATTACCGTACATAATTAGGAGAAATAAAACCTAATCAGTTGTTTGGGAAACAATACATTTTGCACAGAAGTGCAGCAAAGGTATGTATAGAAGTGTTTCTTTTAGTCATGGTTCCATATTTCCAGTGCATTTCCTTTAACTCTTCATTTCTAGGTTCCGTCTGCCTTCCTCGATTTCACACCATGAAAACAAAAGAATGCGGTTTGCCGAATTCGGCATTGAGAATATAGTTTCATATAAAGCAAATCATGTATCCCCCCGGACAACATAATCCATAGCTAGATCTTACTTCAGACTGCTCCTCCTTTATTGATTTCAGGGACCGTTTGAACATGGTCTGACCGTTTGCCGTATGGACAATCTTAGTGATGCACCGGTCAGACGTACGCTAACGACATGGAATTTGCTGACGATGATTCGGCCGCGTCCACTGGTTATACGGCCAACTATTTGTGGGACTATACGTGCTATCAAGTATATATCAATGTCAGCTTGCTCCAGTGGGCGCAATTTGGTCGCCAGGAGTCAGAGCTTTTCCCTGTAATCTAGCTTAGTGAAACAAAGAATCATCAGCCCAGATCATTCGCTCGGATAAAGTGAAATTTCCATACTCCCATTAAAATTTTCCCAACTAACTGATCCAAACAATAAATCAACCCGAAATGGTCGCAACGTCATATATATGCTGCGTGAAGAAGGCACAAAACTTCAAGTCTATGGTTCGAAAATTCTGACTGATATGGCCGCCGCAACCCTACCCGGAACATTGGTATTATCTCGCGCTAACAAAACGAAATGTTAGACTAAGTATTCATCATAGTGCGTTATTTATACCACCCCTTTCAGTTCCAAACATGATGTACACTTACTCTGGTCATATCACCCCTAGTGTTCTTCCATTCATTGTTTTTACACCAATTTACCCAGTCTTCTGGGTTTGAAGCCACTGTTTATCCGCAATAATTTGCCCCTGAGCGTTATCCGTTATGGGCTTAAGCCCTTCAATTTGGTGATTTTTCCTCCAGTTCAACCTGAAACACTTTGTCATTATTCTCACATTTTGCTTTCTACTGTTGATCCGGTTCTCTGGAAAATTCCACTCATTTCCTATGCCATTCCTCAGACTACATAAAACACTTTGATCCCAGCATCACCTGATGTTCCCCCTTATTTCTCCCCCGTCCGCTCATGCGCACATGAGTATTCCTTGGCTCAATCTCGACTCCCACCGGGTGGTCTATATTGATGCATTCAAACAGCCTGCATTGTCGCACAGGAAAATCCATGTCTGGCTTCAATAAGCTCTGGCTATTCAAGAACTGTGCTGGTTTCCTCCATTTGGTTAGTTGCCGTTATTTTTGTCTTACTCTGTCATAGTGCAGTCGCATGTGCCTTTCCGAATCATTATCGACATCTGTTCACCAGTAATTAAGCCGTAAAGTGCTCGTAAACATTTGTTTCCTTGCGTACGCTTCTCGCAACTCGATAAATATACGCTATTCCGGTTGGCAGGGTACAAGGTGAACTAGTGTGAAGATTAGATGAAGAGATAGTTGCCTTAACTATCCATGCCCTCTTGCGTTAAAAGCCTCGATCTGTGGCCCTCCTGGAGGAGGATGAAGTGGCTCCCAACATCATGCAAACCACTTTTACGATAGAGCCACAGCTGGGCCGTTCCCGCAAGAGTGTACACAACTGAGCCAAACGCTGCCCGATAGTAACAACGTTTTAGATTCAGCACTAGCATTCATTTGCCATTTTCGGCCTTGTCAAATGCTGCAAAATATCAAGACCTAAATGCATAAAACAGCCACGGGAAGCTTTATCCTCGGATGCCTAAATGACCTTTCACTGACCATGCCACATCACGGATCGCATGTCCCGTAGAACCGTGACCTATAGTAGCTCACAAATCGAGCAATTAGATAAAACAGAACCTAACAAACAATCGATTGTTTGTAAAAGTGAATTGGATGCTTTCCCGTCATGGATCACTTCCATTCTTGTTCCTCGGTCCTAAAATACTTGGTGCGTTTCTGGTCCAGTGTGATCAACAACTTCGTCGGTACTATCCCGATTTCCTTTTCTTTGCGTTTACCGAATAACACGGGGTCTTCCTATTATCTTTGACGTTTCTGAATCAGCACTGTGACGAACCTAGATTTTCCAGTGTATTTCATCCCGTAACGTGGGGAACTGATTTCATTTACGCTCTTTCTCGCACTCAGGTCTTCACGGATTTGGGTTTCTTGATGAACGAAATAGATTTATTGGTCCTTACGTGCCAACCTATTTTTCCGAGACCAAACTTGAATCAGCAGATATCATTAGGCGCGAGATGTTTCTAGTTTGCCGTCCAATTAAGGGCCGCCAAATTATGACAAAACACCCGTCATTGTAAATGGCGCACATGGAGACGCGTTTTGCAGCTGCAGATGGCACGATACAACAGCAAAAATTCGCGCAAAATGCTCCTCTTTCACATTTGAATTTGTGAGCTGATATCGCCTCAGAGCCCTCCGCACGACAGTTTTAAGAGATTCTACGCCAAATCAGCGTGGATCTTATGACGAAAAGCCCGTACGGCTCTTTACGATCAGAGGTCTTAGAAACCGGTGCGTCGCAAGCCCCAGCTTGCAGACGAAACAGAGACATTAATTCCAAGTGAGCCGAGACAAGGATGCTTTCTATCATCTCAAACAAGCGTTGGGGCCCGAGTTTCTGCTGCATCACGCAGATCCCACCGCTCTGGGTGTGTCCTCCAACAATTTGTTGACGGCTTATGGGAATTCCTTTTATTCCATTCTCGTATCTTGTTCCAACCCGGACCAAAGTGGGGAACTTTCGTTAATGAGTTGTTCGTCATTTACACCACAGGCTACATCCCGTTTCTCACTCTGAAATCAAGGTCACACGTCAGCTGATCGGTGCTCTTTTCATTCGGCAAATACGGATGGCGTCTTGCGGCATTAGTCATAGCTGCGTTGTGTGTCAAGGGGCCAAGGTTCCATCAGCTCCTTTGAGATGCCCGATGACCTTTTCTCTTACGTCCACGTGGATAATGCTAGTCCACTGTTTGCCTCTCCACTTGCGGCCATCGTTTCATTCGGTATCCAGAGATGAACCTCCATATTTAACGTCTCTAGTGATGCCACTGTCCGCGCATTTAAGTTGCGGCCCACAACATTTTGGCAGTGATGTGCGACGCTGTTGCTCACTGGGGCTGAAGTTTCCCTGCTCGTCTGGTGCCATACGGAAGACTCAAGCAGAGCGAGTGTTCCATGATTATGCCGTTTGCGGTCACTTGAGTATCCCATTTACCGTTCCCCAGAGTGACTCATAAAACAAAAAATGGCACACTGGGTGTACAGTCAGCCGAGAACCACGACCGACTTTCGCATATTTCCTGTTTCTTATCCAACACAAATAGACTTCCATCATCATGGACAAATCATATATAACACATATATATATCGCAAATCGCAGTACCATGATCATGAATGGATCAAAGTCCGTCCTCTCCTCCCCTGGCTGCGTGAAAATAATGAAACCACAGAATAAATGAATCAATTTATATTGAGGTCATCATTTGCAAACAACTGTTTTCCTTTTGGGTTTTACTCACCTATATTGTGTTCATCTAAAGTAGAACAAATTGTAAACAATGCTCCACTAAATAGAACGTTATGCAACTGTAGGACACATGGCATTGGAATTGGGAAGTTAAATAAATCCGGTGCCACGTTATCAGATAAGGCAATTTGGCCAACTTGTCCAGTTAGGTTACTACGATAGTGAGCATAAAAATAGGAAGCGCTAGTCGGAAATTTGGTCTATTAACTACTGTTGTCGTGACTGAGTTGAAGTGTGTTTCTCAGTGAAAAATACATTAAGAGAGTGCAAACAGTTGGTTGATAATCAGTAATACATCAGTCCACTAAGGAACTAGTATAAAATGACATGACTAACAAATGGAAGTGGCCGCGCAATAATAGACTTGACGGATTCGTTCGGCGAAAACCGCTGACCGGTGGTTTTTATCTTCTGGGATTCCGGGTCCCCATTCCTGAATCCATCGCTGTATTCTCTCAACAGTTCCTTCATGTAAATTTCGCTTCAATACTGCGTCTTGGGAGTTACAGCAACTGAAATCAATGATGCCTACGATCAGTGTAGCTTGTTACTGATTAATGAATGCTTGCCTTTGACATCACGTCAATTCAAATGCACCAAAAATTTTTCCGAAAACAGTGTGTCCATTTTGGCACTTGTACATTGACTGGTTGAACCCTCATCAGTTTCTCCCAAGACCTCTAATTGTAACAGATAAAATCTTATTCAAGCCAAAATTTACCATATTCTTGTGCACAGATTTAACCACGAGCTTTAGCAGTAGTGTGCTGTGATCTGCTATTGTCGTCACAGGTAGGGTAACCATTAGAAGTTTGGTAACCCTAGAATATTCTATTTGTTTGCGCAACATAGCTAGCCGTTCAGCATAGTTATTCACTTTTTATAGATTGCTTCTGATGACAGATGCTGTACTTAAGTAATAAGATTGACAACGGAAACCTGTCCATCAGATTTACCTAACATTTTTATTTCTCTGGTGTCAGACACCATTTTCAAAACCTTTGGTCCAAGCCTGCAACAGTTTCCGTGTGGTTTTCGCTCACAAAATGTTTTTTACTGCTAAGGAATAGATAGACATAATGAGACATAGAGTGGAACAGGCGTGAAAGCTGTTCTTAGTGATGAGGGCGACCATTCGATAGGCGGATTTTAAAGCAGCGGCTGCGTAATTCAATGAATATACTCATTCATATCCAGGCTGCATAGGCTGCGGTCTCCTAGCCACCATGATGTGCTGTTATTAACATTAGTGGTTAAGTTCCTTGCAGATTTGCACTGTGAATTGCTGTTGTGTGACGCGATTATTCACACGTCACAATCACAAAACGAAATTGTTGTCGACAGCAGGTAGGGTGCCGAGACTTGCCTTCCAACGGCGGTAGCCGAGGAGAGCGCTGAACATCAATCTGCTTATTCACTCGCCTAACCATCGGTTTATAGCCACCGAATTCTGTAAAGTAAGTTGGCTTTATTCCAAGGAACAACAGTTTTAGTTTTCCGAATCTATCCACATGCTTCGTGGCTTCCATTGATCGACCGTGAGTCAGTTGTTGTTGCAAACGTTGACGTTTGCATGCAGCATCATAGTTTTCTGAAATAAGTCCTTATCTAGAAGTAACCTACCGACCAACTTGTTTAGTCTTATGTTGAACGTTAGCCAATTGGAAGACGGGCTGTACCGCCTTTTAACCACTTCGATCAGCTTACTGGATGTTTTTTTATCCGGCGACTATTGAACTGTGAAGGGAGAGAGAGCAACCGTGATGGCAGTGATGAACCCTGCAAAGAAAAACACTTAAAATTAATAAGAAGCGGTTAACGTATAATAAACTAAACGTTATGGTAACATTCAAAAGTAAACTGGTCACTATTAGGTCTGCCAGCTATGTAGGATTGGGCCTCATGAACTCATGCACATCCATAGGTTTTGAGGTGCCACCAAAATGCCCTACCAGAAATACGGATGGCTTTGGTCTTGCAGTGTCACCCGAAATTGGCCGCAGTTGTTGTGCCTGACCCTTGAACGGGAAGGCATAGACGCGAAGTTCCGATTCCATGGTACCATGAACGGGCACCAAAATGTCCTCCAAACCTCTGCAGGCATTTATTTAGAAGGAAATGAATGTGCATCCCGTTGAAAAAAGCAATGATTTTGGGCACGCTCGGCGTCCCCAAAAATGTCCTCGGATCAACAACAGCGTCCAAATGCAGCTCCCATAAGCCACATACACTATGGCTGCTGTCCTCTTGGGTGTATCGGCACCGATCCTTCGAAGAAAATCGATTATTCTTGGACATTTTCTGTAAGATCTACTTTGATTCTTGATATCTACTCTGTGGCATTTGTTTGGTTGCTTTTGTTTTATGACACACGAGGTGTGTACGTTTCTGTTCTTGCTGCACTTTGCGAGAGTTCTCGCTTTCGAATCCCTTCGACCACAAGGCCGTTCTGTGCTTTGGTTTGCAATCTCGAGTATTTTCGTACTGGTGCCACGTCGGTGCCACGATAAGTATAATAAAACTCTCATTCGATTGGTGGGTCAGGTCTTCTCTATTCTGCTGACCAAGGGGCTCCGTCAATCCTGCTATCAGAATCAGATAGAAGTGACGTTCGGGGTCGCACTTTGAAAGTTTTCTACATTGGTGGGCCCGCATTCAAAAATTGGCGAACCTGGTGAGACTGTGAATTTCTCGTGCTCTATCCCTCTTTCTATTGCAATGATGTATATATATATTTATTCGATATATTATCGCAACTAACTTTGTCCAGGGGGCCGAAGACAGCAAATGACACAGATCTTACTATTTCGTCTGCCAAATTTAAAATAGTAGCATTTATCCCACATGACCCGGAGGTGCGGTTTGCAACCTTGGACTTGCAATATATGGCAGGTAGGATTGCCCATCAGATTATACAGTGCCTTGGAGTCGCGCTTCAAACGTCTTCCACGTGGGTCTGCTTCCTTCAATGGCTATTCCCTGTGACACAACACCTGTTAAAAGCAGTCCTTCTACCAAAGAATTCACCTTCATTTTAAACAGCTGAAACTTAAATATTGCGCAGAAACGCAGCTCAATTTCACACTTTGAACCCTAACCGTCGTTTGTTTTATTAAAATCTCCAAGACCCACCGATTCACTTATACAGACAAATGGGGAATTAGAAAATTCACGACTTTCCGGAAATGTGACAGGATAACCATCGCAGTCGACTAACGGTTGACTCTGGTAGTAGCAGGTCCCAGTAACATCTGTTTCGCCAGATGGCATCTCCTCGTATACATTTATTTGCCTCCCCGTTGCTTTCACGCACTTTCACTTCGTGGCACAGGAATACCACACATAAGAGCTTCAGTAAATTCTGCGAGTCTAACTGCTGAAGAAACATGGGAATATTCATTCAGGTGAAATAAATTAGTCACCACTGATTTCACCCACTCATGTTATGCTGTACCGCTGACGGTAAATAAAAAGACGCGGCACCACAACACAACTTCCGGCGTCATAGGAACTTTGATTAACTTAAACAAACATGGGAACGGCAACAACATAATACAAGTTTAATATTGTTTATCAAGGTTCCCCAATGAAAATTCTAAGCTTTATTGACAGCTGAAAGTCAAAAATAAAGCTGTTATCTCTCTTCGGAGACCATAATGCAATGGTTTACGTTCCTGAGGAAAAATTCCTTCTTTGTTTAAATATGAGTCACATATGCCTGTGATAATAATCTTTTCGGCACACTTTGCATTTCAGTGGCATTTCAGCACTAGTCTATCAATAGGAGGCATCAGAAAAGGAAAATATTTGAGTGTTCCTTTTTGGGAGAAAAAGAGATACACGAGTGTTCTGTGTTGCTTGGGGGTGAAATACAACGACGCGTCTTGGGTAGGAAACGCTGATGTAGCAACATATATCACAGGCAGGCAGGAATGTAAATTGAGTTCTAATGAGACTTCTACTGGATGACCTGCCCCAGCGAGACCTTCTACCGGATGGTGGTATTTGTTGAATACCCAGTGGCATCCCTAGTGCCTCTGCATTCCGAACCAGACCGCGGAGTGTGGCACTTAATTTTGCGGTGATCGCATCAGTTTCCGTGCTTGCAGTTTGATTAACTCAGTTTCTGCGCCACCCAGATTTTATCGATGGTCTCGGCACTAGCATCAAGAAGCTCCATGGTATACACAGGGAGCATCTTCTGCATGCCAGATGAAGGCCTCTGAACCCACATCTCTTTCAAGAAAGTATCGTCATCCTTTGAATTCCCTATGAAGGTTCTCAAATGTCAAAGCAGCTGCCACAGTTTGTGGTCTCCCAACTCGTTCCCTGCACAAAGTCTACATACTTGGTATTTACGGGTCATTGAGATATAACGATTCGTACGGGTTAGGTTCTTTATAAACTGACACATCCTGCACCTCAATAACCACATGAGCAGAGGGACCGCGATAACATAACAGAATGTGCAGTTTTCCCTGCTCACGTAAGCGTAGATTCTAACCACAGAAACTAAGTCGCAAGGTTACTCTCCTGGAAAGGCCTAAGAGTGACGATAAGTGCAACAGCCTCAGAGCTAAAACGCTGTAGATATCCATGATTGCACAGAACAATGATTCCGAGAGAACACACTGACTAGGCAGCAAAGTATGTTGTCAAATAAAGTTGCCAAAGCAAAAGCGGTGGTTAACACCGGACACACTATTAGCGAATCACTGAAATCAACAACAGAAATTATTTTAATTGAAGATTTTGTAGTGGCGCCGACCCTTTGGAGAAAAGCGCTTATTTTCGGACATCGCTTTCATGTTCGATATCAATTTTATGACTTTGTGTGGTTGCGTTTGTATTCTCTCACATGAGACCCGTACTTTTTGCTCGTGCAGCACTTTCGTGAGTCTTCGCTCTGGAGCTGCCCATATTGCCCATCACTTTCCGCCGGAGTTTGTTTCCGCGTATAGTCGTGTTGATGCTATTTTGGCAACACGATATGTGAAGTACATTTCGCGCACCTGGTTGTTAGTTCCTCACCTGTGCCGAATGAGGTGACTTCGTCAGCTTCGACTTCAGGATCCAATAAAAGACACCCTCAGGGTCGCATTCCGGACGTTTTTCAAAAGTTCGCTGGTTCAGCAACCCGAGGCGGCTGACAATCATTCCCGTATGCGAAATAAAAGGGAAAAATCAATTTGTTGCATTTCCCAGTTGAAATGATTCACACACAGCATTGAAGCACAAGATGTCAGCACCAGGCGTCATACAATGGCACAAGAACACAAAGTTTGCGGTCTAGCAGGATACTAACACCTACCAAGGCTGTAGACTATAATGCGGGCTTGTGCTTTAACGTCCCGTAGTCGCACAATGGAATGGAACGGATCAGATGCCCCTTTTAGTGGACAGTCAAAGAGAAACAAGACGCAGAATTCGAACCCGCTAGCGAGAGAGAGGAGACAAACACCGAACAAAAGCACACGTTTATAGGTGACCCGCCATTACATGTTGGATGTCATCTGAGCTCTATCGTTTATAAAGTTTTGTCCGTTGATCCTGGTTCATAGGGAAAACAACTAATCATAGAGCAAGGTTTTGTGAATCCTTTTAAGGCCATATGAAAATTTTCAACCGTGAAATGGTGAAATTGCGCCAACTTTAAAACATCTTGAAAAGTACAGGTGTTTGTAGAAAGACAGTAGCAGAATTAAAATCTGCGATATCGAAACGCTAGATTTGTCACCATCTATAATACAACTAGCCTAGGGTTCCAACGTTTCCCCAAAATTCAGAAAACAATATTCACATATATGTTGCGTTCATTGAAAAATGAGTTTTGGTCGCTACGTGCTAAGATCAAAGCCGTTTGGAACCCAGGTGGTGCTGAGGCTGCTAGGGATTCAACCTTTCGCAATCAGGACAGTCAAAGTTCTTTTTCAATTGGCGGAGACCAAATGGTATTTTAGCACATTGACAAAAAACACTCGTAACCCTATGGCGTTGAACTGGAAACGAAATCCCCAAAGCCAAGTTCTGATTATTTTTAAAATGTCCAGGTATTTGTTTTTGCATTATGCACACTTTGGCACACCTTTGTTCTATTGTATAGCCGTAGATAAATAACAGAGCAAAAGATACGGCACCATTCCAACTGTAGGCAACACTGTTGTCGTGATCTCAGGTCCAGCGGTCATCTTAGTGCCTCGGAATCGCGGAACAAAATCCACTTCCAATTGGAATCAACCAGTCGATCTTTGGATCAACCCAAGGTGCCGTCCTTGGTCAAAATCCTCCGCTGATCGTCCTTCTGAAGTGGACTGATGAGCGGCTAGTCTAAACACTGCAATGAAATTCAGAAAGCACTATTTTACAGCAGAGCAATGGTTGAACCCGCTTCAACAAGAGCTTTCCTAACGTCATGAGCTCTGTTAAATAACATGGATAGAAAGATACTAAAGATACTAAATTTATTTCAAATTAAATTTCCAATCTCTACTCTCTCATATGTTGAATGCCGTATTGTATTTTGAAATCAGGGTAGACCTCGTGTCACTTAGAAAGAGTAAGGTATATTATGGTAAGGTATAAAGTGACAATGCAAGGTAAGCATTGTTCGTGATCCCCACTAGAGTCTATCCTACTTGAATTAATATCTCTGAAAGCATAAATGGCTTATTTAAATTCGAAAATTCTTCGAGGCAACGACGCTGATACACTTCACTCATAGTTTGTGGTAAAGCAATGCACACGTGTGTCCTAACCGTAAGTGACGGATGTCCCTGTATTTTTGCACTGCGAAAGTACAAACGTAGCAGGTCAACCAGATTAACTGTTTCTACCTTATGGAATTTTAAAACCCAGCGAGTCATCGGTTTGGAAAGCTTTCAAAGTTGCATCCACTGGTGGTGCATTTGTGTGACCGCCAGAAAAAATCATCACTAGTTTCTTCATTCATGGTTTCAATCTATGACATGATCTTTAGTGGGTGAAGTTAAGACAGTGAAACAAAGCTATTCAAAGGCCGTTGTACGGATCGATGAACCAAAATACTCATGATTGTAGATTTCTAAAGATTGAGCCAATTATTCCGTTTGGAAAAGGGTGATGTCGTTGTTCTGGTAAACGTAGCTGGTTTATACTAGTATGCATTCCCGTCTGAGCACTACGAATTAAGGTTAATTTGATTTTTACTGACTGAACAAGAGTTAGACATAGAGAGGAAAAATGCATGAAGATTGATTATTCTGTAAAGCAAAATTTTGGCCAAAACAACTTTAGGAAAACTCCTCGAAGACCTTTAGCAAGAGGTTCACACTATTAAATTAGAGTGATGTTCACAGTCAAGAATATATGATGCCAAATAAGGGTTTTTTGTCTTCATGGATTATTCAAATTCTTTGTTCTAAAAGCAACAGTTATAACTAACTTGGGTTTATTGCATATTCACAGTTATCTCATTCTTTCAATCGTTTTATCGCCTTGGAAAGCGAAATCGGCTCAGGCTAAACAATCTCAATGGAAACCAGAAAAAATAAACACGAAGCTACACAGGTTGATTTTAAGCTTCAAAGGAAGTTCCAGTATCTCGACAAATTTCGAGCAGCAGTCCATAATTTGGTCTGAATCTGGTAGCACGTGCGTCGCCCGAAAGGAAGACTAAAAACGAGAGTTAGTGAATGCTAGAGGCTCTGAGCCTCAAACTAAATCGGTCTAAGCATCTCACTTGACGATGGCTAATAATGGAAAATCGTACTGTCCATTAAGATGTGTATAGGTTGTTCTTGTTCGTGCAAGCAGACCTGAAGTGAACTAGACCCGAGCGGACCGACTGAACTGGGTAGAGATAGCAACGGTTATTTTCTCCTAACGACTACTAATGCAAATCAACACATGCACCACTGAACTGAGTGTGCAATACACGTTTGTTCCAGTCACTCGGGCCTCATTTAAATATTGGTTCCATGCTCACATTACCATGCTGTAATGGATGTGCTTTCTGTGAATGTTGGTTGACTGGATTAACTGCACAGCCGTCCACCGATTTGTACACAGTCGTGCTGTTTCATGCTTGGAGAGGAATCGAAGTGTGCTGAAATGATTTCTCACGAATGGCGTGTGTTCATTGCTGTCACACAAGGCGCGATGTCAATCAGTGTCTAAAGAACAAATACATGAGCGCACTAGTAATAAGCATTCGAGACTGCACTGTTTAATAGCAATAAAATAATCTGTGGCTTAATGTGCTATTTTGTATACTGTAGCAGCGAACTTAGTTATTTTAACTTTGTCAGCATATTAAGCATGTTTGGGATTTTGAACAGTTCGTCTTCCTGTCGCTACTGCACGGGAAACGGGTTATTTTGGACTGCCTCAGTTGACCACACGGGACTAGTTAAAGTCTGTCAACATCTGAAAGCATTTTGCCAAAAACTGACAGCAATTCGGACAGGAATTCGCACATATCAGGACCAAATGATGTAGGGAGTGTATCAAGAAACCGATGAGCCATGTATTGATTTTAATTGAGAATGATGTAATGTTAATAAAACAGCGTTGTTGGCAAGTTTTACAATCTTGCCTTGAGAAAGACTACCCACGGTAATCGAAACGTTGGCGCATTACATCTACCAACAACGCTGTGTTATAAACATTATATCATTCACAATTAGGAAGTGGCACAGCTAAATTGCCGTGGGCATGCAATTGGTGCAACGAGTGAAACTGGTCCACTGAGTTCGAAATGGGGGAAAATAAAATGACAGATTCCTTCTATTTAAATTCTCACTTCTTCCGTCATTGCTTAGATAATGGCCGGGTCTCCGATGATAGCCTGGTCTTTATGCCGAATTGGAGGGTCCATTGGGAGCCTTGACTTAATTTGTCCGCTCACTTTACATGTATTATCGGCCCATTCAGCAGCCTAGCATTTGAGTTCTGAGGTTTTGAAAGTCGACATTTCTCCAATCAATAATTCACTCTATGTGCCCCGTGGAATTAAAGTTGTTTCTGCTCACTGGAATCTCATTTGAATTGTTAGGAGCGTGAATGGATGGTAAGTCGATTTATGACTCACATATTGATTTGTGGTAGGATTTTCGTCGGTCAGGAAAGGCTGAGATTGGGAAAGGGGACAGAAGGCGAAAGTGGTATTGGTACTGGTATGGGTATTGTTATTGTTATTGGTTTTGACATGGATATTGGCTTTTCTTCTCAGTAGTATATTTCGCATACGGATGGATGAAGAAAATTTACCCCGAACGAAGCACACGGCCGGTTTCGTGATTTTTGCCGCTTTTTAGGAATGCGTATTCTTCTTGTCATCCATAAACGCTCCTAACGATTCAAATGAGATTCCAGTGAGAAACTAAAAAAGGAGCACAGCGCACTATCATAGGGATGGTTGGACGCAATAATAGCGGATGCGCATAGGTGAAGAGTGATAATAACCGCCAAACCAGTCGTGTGCTTCGTTGGGGGCAAATTTTCTTCATCCATCGGTATGTGAAATCACACCACTGAAAAGAAAATGTTGTTCGTGCTTCGTAGCATCATTCATCATTTTGGCCCGACAGTAAAGAGAACAATGAACCTATATATACATATATATATATATATATAAATTTTTCAGCTTTGGATTATCTGAAGACTTTCAAGTTGATGTGAAACAAGTTCGAAATCGGCGGAGCAGCGAAAATGAAATTCGCCGGTTACGTGCAAGTTGCTGAATCACAGAATACCCTCAGCGAGTGAATGACAGTGGTCGGAAAGTCACTTACGTGACGTCTGTTTTGCTGAAGACAGTGAAAACACTAATTATTGAACTGAAAGGTTCAGAGTAAGAACCAATTAAAACAACAAGACACTAGGTCATGTTAACTGTTGCTCTAACTGACCGAAATGACGATACGGAGTTTGAGCCGTATGTGCTGGTTCCTCGTCAATGATCAATCCAAGAAGTAGAAATTTAAGAAGACTTGTCATCAGTATCATTGGACAAAGCTGAATGAACAATAGGTCGCTGGCCGATTTTGCTTCGATAAGAGATTGCTAGTTTCGGACAGTTTTCGTTAGCATTTGTGGTAAAACAAACATATTCTGTACGCGGTAAATTTGCGGACAACCGTTATTTTATTCAGAGAAACTTGGTGGTTGTTTGCATCCGGAGTAGCAGAGCTTCTAGTCCGTCTAATGAAGCTGGTTTCTTATTCTTTGGTCCCTGAAAGCACTGATTTTGATGGATGAATAGCGGATATCTTATTCGCTGAGGCAACCAGTTACTAAACTACGAATTTATTCCTCATTACGATGCATTCGATGGTAATGGTCATTTGGGGTGGTCATTACAGTGCTTTTTGTTCAAACGAATTTGCTCCCGTTTTCACCTTGCCGAAAGGTCATTTAATACGGCGACAGATTGATTACTAGGGTTCAAGAGTGCCGTAAGAATCTTGGAATTGCAATCTGCAACTTGCATGTTTTCAAATTTATAAAGCACCACTGTCTTGCAAGAAAATGGTCTGTCCGCAGATGACAAAAGAAGCATTTGTCAATGGGCAACTTTAGCTCTCGGCCGCTATAGCTGGTGGAATTCTGACAGCCTTATGGTACACAACTATTGTATGGTTAGCTAAGAGTAGAACATGCGACTAAGGAACAGCTGGACTAAAATGCAATCCTCGGGAGACCTTAAAACCAGCAGGGCAAATAAAGAGTACACATCTAACAGCCAGTGTGTTACCATCTGAGGCAATAACAAGGCCGGCGAAAACCAAGCGGATAATGTCGTGGAGTACGGACGTAAACGTGACGCGTTGGAATCCTGCCACCCTGGTCAAATTTACCATTCAAAAGCATCCCAGATACAACTTACATTTATAACGTAAAAATAAAGGAGGTATAAGGTTATCACTATTGCCAGTATTATTAATATTAATAATAAAAATACCCGGGCAACAGAAGTGAGGATGCGTGCAACGGTTTGGCCAAAAGAATCAATTTTTAACCGGATTGTCTGAGGTTATACTGTAGTCAGTCGGTCCATGTAAATCATTACCTTTTCATTGATATACTCTGATTTTTATCGCTTTCAGACTACACGAGCCGCTGGGGAATAAAATGGCCGGTGTAAGAAATTAAGACGATAGCTAGAAGTTAGGATTATATGAAAATATTTCAGACGAATCTTTTGTGTTGACAAGGACTTTCAGAAATGTCGTTTAGTCTTCACCGATTACGTTGCTGGATCTCGAGAACCCCAACAAGGTAACCGAGCACTTCCATTTCGGAACAGTTGACTGGTTGGAGTTTTCCTAACTTTAATCCAAATTATAGGCTGGTTACCTCGACCTGACTTGAAGCCGATAACTACTTTGTAGACAAGTGCCGAACTGTAGGTATGAGCCACGCATATGCGGCCACGTTAACCTTTGAATTTTGGTGTAGTATCATGCAGCTGAGTTCTGAGTTTCATTGCAAGAAGCATAAACTCAGCAGTGATGATAACATTTTCCCTCCATACTCTACGAATTCCTAGAAGGTGCACGTGTTCCAACGGTAAGCAAATACTGGTCACTTAAGAGGCAATCGCAGAAGACCTCAGAGACTTCAGTATAGACATAGTTGGCCTTATTTATCATACCCTGAAGCACCACTTCACAAGGCAAAAGCATCCAGTAACAAGACAAAATCACTTGTATTTACCAAGTCATTTGTAATAAAGGTCTGGCAAATTACCTTGAACAAACAGCCGGTCAGTTGCAGAGAAGAACAGCAGAATGCAACAGAAGGGGATAGCAACTTTAGATAGGACAGTCTTAGAAATATAAGGACTTGAGTCGGGATCCCGCATTGGGAAAAGTTAGTGCAAAATTTGATGGTAATTTGTGACGTCGTTTACCTCATGGGTAAATCGATTCCGAAGAAGTCACTTTTGTAAACCACGGTCATTGATTAAATGTCCTCGTGGCAAAAAGTACACAACGTCATAATCTGCCAAGTTTGGTCTGTTATCTGTCACGTTTCCGTCAGTTCTACTGCCTGTCGCTGACCACCTCTTCTACATTTCGCAAAGTAAGCTGCCATATTCTTAATTCCTTCTGACTTGTTTGCCCCCTGGTAGGCCTCTCTAGCCCGGGGGATGCATCATTTGATATCCGCTTGTGAACTATGACATAAGCACAAAGTCTCCCATGGAAATGCCTTTTGTGTCATCAGAATTCACCTCAAAAGATCACTTCCTCCTCTGTAATTAGCCTGTCACAAGATTTACAGTACTGCAGGTTATCTACTAACAGCTTTTTTTATCTGCCTGCATCTTTTGGAAGATGACTTCCATCAGGTTTCACTTAGCATCTGATACGAAATTTTGCTTGGCGTGACGATAGCGCCGAAGCATCAACTGCAGCCTTCTTGGGGCTGAAGACGGGGCTTATCCGGGATAATTATCGATGGCTAGTGGTAAGAGCATGTATGTAAATCGGGAAAACATGTCGTAGTTAAACATTTTGGGTGCAAGACTGGTGCTAACTCCTTTTCAATTTGTGCATCCTTCGTCTCACAAGCAGTTAATATTCCGCTGCAATAATCAATTGAATGAATATTTGATGAGAGAAAGGCTTCCAAAAGATGTTTACTTTTATCATAGTGCATATATGGCGATAAGAAAAGGTCTTAGTATGCCAACACAGTGGGTATTACGGTGAACTGCCTTATGTGACAGAGGGTTGGTTGCCGTACTTCTATCTGAATCTTCTTATCTGCCTTGTGTTGGTTGGCTGATCGGTTTATCCTAGTAAGAACCTGTTGAGGAGTTTTGTCATTCCATTAATACATGTAACACCGTTCACTTCGGTTAATGCAGGCATATCTGCGATACTATCTTTTCTGGATTCAGTTTAATGACTGTGATTTTCAGGGCGTTACCGTGGAATCTGACTATCGCTTCATGCAATGCTAATTTGTCCCGTTTCAGTTTAGTCCCACCTCCAAAACATAGTTGCAGGAAGGAATCAAGCCTGCTCTTTTGGTCCTGAACATGTTCACTAAAAATCAAAATGTCATCCGCCAAGCAAAGTGCTTCAGACAAGTTTATACTTGCAACAATCCTCTTTAAAAAAATTCACCGTATAGTTTTCAACCAAAAGGCAGTTGCTTCTAGGGGTAACGACAACAAGTTTGACCAGAAGTTGGCGAGCAACTCGAGGCTTCATCTAATACTAAGCGCTTAAACCCTGATACCAGATTAACTTCCATAAAATACTGCTTTTACATGATCTCAGCTAAAATATTGTTAGAGTCAGATAGTGATTTCACACGGGTAATATGTCCAGAAGTTTGGAATCGAGGCGAATCCGCTGTCACTAATTGACTGACCCATTTAGTCAGTTTACTGACTTGGGCCAGAACACCTTTTCTAAGAGAATGTTTAATTGCTGCTCAAATTGTTCTCGAACAACAAGCGGGACACACCTAGTTGGTGGTATCTTAGTCTCCTCAAACTGGTTGATATTTTAAGTAAACCCGCAAGGCAAACGTTTTCAGTTTTTATCAAAACCAACGGATCACTTTTCCAGATTACATTCAGTATCTTCTGAAATATTGAGCAAACAGATCCTAAAGCTACGAAATCCGATACAGTACAAACTCAGTCGAGAATGGGAACCTAGCGCTTGTCGATGAGAACGCAATTTTTTACTGAAGGTCGATCATTCTTGAGTGTGGTGACTCGGGGTATCGTCCTTCATTTTGGATGGACCTTAGAACCATTCCGAAAAATGTGTCTTGTTTTTGTTGGCTTACGTGCAACGTTTGGTAAACATTCACGGAGAGGATGCTTACCGACGACCTGACTTCTAGCTGGAATCCGACTTTTTATCTTTTCAGCAGCACTGTAGGAAAAGCACCTTTTAGTCAGAATATACAATTTATTCACCTGACTTCCGTTGTGCGAGTTATGGTTTGTGATCATCGCTGTACTAGCGGCATTCCATGACGAAAAAGGATGGAGCTTCTTGTAAATATCATATGTTATCCTAAAGTAGATAGCATTCTCTTGCGATAGGTAGTCTGCTATAAGGTTGGCATTCTGTTTTTGACTCCAGGATTTCCACAAAATTAAGCTTATGCAGGCCACGCGATTCTGATAAGCCCAAGGTTTCTTCACATCTTTCGACTGATTTGTCACCTCAGAAAATAGCAAACGGTACTGGAATATCAAACATGAAGTCTTCATCAGCCTATGTACCGCAGGGCATTCACATTCAGGTATGCATAACACCCTCATCTAAATTAGAACAAAAATTAGAGACATGGAAAGGCTGTAGTGACAAGCAAATGAGTCTCATGGTTTGTTTGGCCATCCAGTTCGTAGATAAAAGCCAAACATTCGCAAGCATGAAGGCGACAAAAACGTTCAAGTCTAAAAGACTAAGACTTCAGTCTCTCAAATATTCACAGGAACAGTGCAAAATTGATAATGGTTCGAAGTGGTTTGACGAATTAACACGACCTGGGTAATCATCCTTTCACATACGATTGCCAACCGCATCCAGAAATAATCTTACTATGTTCGCCAATGCTTCCGATTATCAGCCACTCCTCTCATGTCGTCCACCACCGAACGGGCTAGGGGAAGACTCCGCGGGAGATCATCTAACCGCGCCTTCCCATTATCACTCGTGTTAAGTTCCGATGGAATCTTGTCAAAATTCAGCTGACCAATAAACGTCACCAGCTGAATTTTAAATCGTGAAACAAAAATCTCTTAATCAGCTTAGAGAAAACAAACGTTCGGTGCATCTTTTCAAATCCGGATACTGTTTTGCAAATAACAACCTCGCAGAAAAATGTTCCGATTCTGGTTGCTACCTCGCAGCACTATCCATCCAGAAAAGAAAAAGAATGAGGAATAGTGGATGATATGTTGCAAAATTTTAAGATGAATAATTTACTAGAATAGCAAATGTCAGGAATTCAAAATGTCATCGTCTACGGCACCGTGCTTTATCTTCTGTTGTCTCTGAATGCCATTTCGGGCGGGGGGGAGGGGCAAATCTCATTGACCCCAGCCTAGTAGTTCAGCTGCACCTGCGTCTGCACCAGCCAGTAGTATTTAAAGACTTCATATTGCTTGGGTATATAGCCCATTGGTCGCTTTGACCCATTCATTGACTATTGCCTGCCTCTGTGAACAAAGTACAACGAGAAAATCGTTCCGTGGGCATGCGAAAGACATGTTCAATCATCTTAACCTATTCCGGTCCCTTGCCTCCCTTAAAGATTAGATCCTGGAGTGCAGTACCCTCCACCATAAATATAAGTTACACGCAAAATTCTCCGACCTTATTCTATGTGCTACTAAGTCAAAGGCATTCAAACGCTAAGAGTCTTTGCATATCTTTTGCCAAAAAGGTCGTTTCGGATACGTTTACAAGCACTGAACTTACTTCTGCCGTTTATAGTGGACATTTGAGCGATAACCGAATGGCATGCAGATACCACAGATGCTTCAAATTGTTGATTGCCAATCGAGCCTTTTGTATACGAGAAGGCACTTTATCTGGCACATGACCACTAGGTGAGGTACAACGACCCCAGCAACTAACTTTTCCAGTTTTCTTATTCAAATGTGTCGAGTAAAGGATTTATGGATCCGTCAGAAAATGTCATCAATACAATAGGACAGAGAACGAAAGAAGGCAGCAGCACTTGCCGTGAATGTGCGCTACACTGGAAGTGTCGTCGACTGTTTGCATACAGGGAGAAGAATGAAAAAACCCTTTTAGTAATTTGAAGCACTACAACAATAAACCGAGAACTTCGTCAAATACAGATTTTAAACAAACTACTATGGCCGCGGGTTCATTTATACGTCACTGTTTACAGAAATAATTGAAGGAGGTTGTGTAAGTAAGCATTAAAAGTTCAACCACGAGAAAAGCCCATCGAGTGAGCTGTAGTCGAACCTAGTCCGTAGAAATTCTTTTGAGTAAGGATTCCAGTTGTAAGTAAACTTTCTTCACATAATGTGTAGTCTCTTGGTGGTTCACAATAAAAGCCTTCCGGCACAGTGTATTCAGTTTGTAGAATTACAGACGGAAATGGGAATATGGAATTTAGTAATGGTGTTCAACTCGTTGTGAACTTCAGCCAGTGATGCCTAGGTTATTGACGAGGAGATATGTCCCACGAAAACTAGGAGATAATATCGGGGGTTTCACATAATCTACATCAGCCAATAATTCATAACCGTCGGTGAGGCTTTTCGGTTGTCATTGGTTTTGCATAGAATCACCGGTAAATTTTGCATTTCGCCACACCTAAACGATAAAGGCTGATTGCTTCCCAAACCCACCTTTGAATAAAGGACAGGATGGAAATAATTAGCTCATGAGACCGAACTTGTAAAGAAAGTCGAATGGTTGCTATGCCTACAGCTCATACTCGTAATGAATTAGAATCTCGTGATTCATCCTCTTATTGGTTTCGCTGAAGTCGATCAAAATAAGATGTGAAACGAAGCAACATGTAAATAGCTGGCAGAGCAGTGACCAGAGGGAAAAACAGTGAGGGTACAATTATTTCATGGAGGCAATATGGCAAACCCTAAGGTGGAATGTGATGAATTTGTGCCATCTCAGGAAATAAAAAATCAGTAGGAGCGCCTTACTCAACTTTCTTTAGCGTTTTTCTGTGATTGGTAGCAGCAGAAACGCCTGTTACAAAAATAGTTGTCAAAGCGCTGAATAGTCACTTGAAAGCTACTCGATAGCCAGGTGATATCAAAAAGCCTACATAACGTCAGAGTTTATTCCAAATATATTTAGGCTTCTACAGGGCAAGGAACCGTAGTTCTGGTAACAGTGGCCTTGTTCGTGCAAAGGACTTTAAGGTTTTTCACGAATATAGTGGTTTGTATTAATCGTTAACTGAATTTTAACACTGAAATTTTCACCTAGTCAAGAAATAGGGTCTTAAATCAATCGGTGACGAAGCTCGTCACATTATTTATCACTGCCACGGACTTAGGTCACTGAAGCGACCAAGCAACTTATGATTACAAGGTGCAGCTGGTCAGTGACAACCCTCTGTAGTCAGTATATTAGTATAGGATAATAGCATCGGAGTGAACCGATCAAGACACTACTATGAAAGATGTGCAGAAAGTTTTACATTTTCAGCAATTTGACACGGTCGCATGTGTCGATTGTCGCAGTCACTCCAGCAACTAAGGTGCTTAGAAGAGATAGCCTTGAACTTCACATAGTGCAGGACATTTTGCGTGTCACCTCAGCCGGAAATGTCACGAAGGCTGAAAATTTAGATTCACTTAGCATAGATGGTAGATTGAAAATTGACCAGTCCTTTGGTTTTTGCATGATACGGAAGAAACATGAAGGGATGGGTACATTGGGTAAGAACACAACGGATTGTAAATTGGGCATAGCTGCACCGAGGATTAAGAGATCAAACTTGAGTGATGCTTCAGATTAAATCAGCAATAAGAATGCACCAGTATTTAGGTACCCTGGGTTAGATAGCGCGAGGCCAATTAGTCTTAAATGACTGGGGGTGAAGACGAGGCTTTGTTGCATATTTTGTTGAAGGAATTTCGACTAATTAACTACCACAGCTTAAATCCATCCGCAACATGCCGGCTGATCTACTAGGTCAAACAAAGTGGCTGGAGAATTTCGTTTGAAGAATATCACGTGCTTCTTCTTAGTAGTATATTTCGCATAAGGATGGATGAAGCACACGACCAGTTTCGTGATTATTGCCACTCTTCAGCTATGCACACCCGCTTTTATTCTGTCCAACCATCCCTATAATAGTGCGCTGCGCTCCTTTCTTAGTTTCTCACTGGAATCTCATTTGAATCGTTAGGAGCGTGAATGGATGGTAACTCGATTTAAGAATCACATGGTCATTCGTGGTTGAATTTTCGTCGGTCAGGCAATGCTAACCTTCAAAAAATGCTTGTTCAGAGAAAATTCACCACAATCATTTTGCCTATTTCTAGAACTGATTTGAATTCTCCCGCGAATCAGGTTGCATCTGCTAGTTTCAAATTCCTGCGTGTAATTAGTAATCTGTCAGGGCGTACTCGCTAAACGCACAATTAATCAAACTGGCGAACGTTAGTAGAATCATTGAAGAGTGCAAAACGGTGAACACACTCATGACGTAAACTGTCGGCGAGAATGATTTAAGCGGCGAGATAGGACAGCCGCACGGTACGTCAAGCAGCATAGTTGTGTCACGCATCCGGGTTATTTGGGTAAGTCTTTCGCGCGAAAAACGGTGGAATGTGTTTGTTGTTTGGCATTTGCTGTCAGTCAATATAGCGCACGTGGTCCTAGAACATTAGCAACAGCCATGTGCCTATTCGGTAAATATTGCATAATATACGAGCACACTTTTAAGCTATGGCGTGGAATGAGAGTGCTCGTACGGAAGAAGTATTTCAGATCTGCGTCGCACTGGCAAACAACTCACAGACCCAGCTGTCTTTCTAACAACTGTTTTAATTTAAACTTAAATTAAGGACCGATTTAATTAAAAATTGGGAGATTACTGTCCAAAATTTGGGCTACGTTAGTAAATCTGAATGCAGTTGTTCCTGAGTCTCAACGGAACGTAAACTAATGTCGAGACAAACAATGTGTCACACACGGACGCTGAATGATTTTAGCGTTGTTTGTTATGATCTCAGTGAGCGAGAGAATAAACAATGACATGAAGCCGGAAGCTCGATGGACTATGAAGGATCATGACAGATTTAGTTTTATCACTTGATTTAAAGCTCACGGTGATGGAAAATCTCTGTTCTTTCTAATTGAGCCTCCCTTGCATATTTGTTAGCGGAAAACTAATAAAGAACTGCAGATTGCGACTGAAAACGCAGTTGTTTGCTGCTAGTGAATATGCGGACAAATCAATAAGAAATTTTTAAAGTCCACAGAATACAATCAAGTGAATAAAACGCAGGTGATAAACTACAAGTTGGTCACTATTCAGTTACTCCTGATTGGTTCTTCTTTGCTTTAGAAGTCATCTGGTTGTAATGTAACTTTACTGCTTCTCAACTAATTAGTAAATAATGTCATCTTGTTCTCTGATAGCTTGGTGATCAGACACGAATTTCCTGCATCGAAACTTGAGAAGAAAAATGAGAGTCGTGAAAAAAAATCCTCCTCAAAACCGACCTCTTTGTCCGAGGTCTAATTGGGAAGAGAAGGAAACTAGGTGATTTCTTCCTCAAATACCGTTTACTCTGAGACAAGATATAATAATAGAAGGGGGCTAGATTGTGAAGATGCGTTACATTGCACTTTGAACGATGAGAACTTTCCTGTCCAGCAGAATGATCTACTTCAAATTTTGCACAAATTAAATGGCTTTTGGATTCCCGTAACATGGTTGGCGCGTTAAGTACTATTTCATATAATCACACCAGCTAAGTGCTGCAAATTTTTTATAAGCGGGACTCGTAAGAAAGCTGTCATTTGAATGCTATATTTAGCACTCATAGATCCCTGGACGAAAAATAGACGGTCAAATCGAAATTCACGAACTCTAGTTGTGGACCTTTTTTTATGCAGAATGCGCTGTTACTTTTAGGTAAATGCACATTGACGTATATTTATTTGTTGTTGTCTGGAGGAGGCAATTCGATCTTCGATGCACATGGTGGTAGGCAGTAGTGAATCACCCGAAAACATCTGATTTTCAGAACAACAATCAGGCATTCCTTCACTTGCCTAAATACCGTCGGTAAATGTGAGCTACACATGACTGATTCATATGGATAGGATAAGATCTACAAGCCAACGAATCTTATGTGAACGAAGTTCAAAATGTATAGAAGAAACGATGCACTCTAAAATACCCACGGTATGAAAATTTGTCAACAGTTCCGTAACAAAATGGTTTCGGAAGGGAGCGTAATTAGCCAGAGCTTTGTCTGACTTGGACACTCGATAAGTGTGATGCTCTGTCAGTGTTCACTGCTTTATGAAATTTTCCTCCCGTTTACCTGAGCGGTTGATCATAACCGAAAGACCCAGTATTGATGAATACTTTTACTCCATCGTGCATGAACTATTTGATCACAAGCAGTATGTGCTGATGAAACTAAACGGTTAAATATTGGGATAAGTTCCCAGTGAATCCGGAAACTCTTGGTCATCGTTTGCTCAGATTGAAACTAGATCAAATGCTGCCTGCGGTTTCACATTTGTTAACCATTTTTCCTGTTAGAGTACGAAGAGAAAACAGATAGATTCTGGTGTTGAATTCGTGAATCGTTATAGTCAGTCAAATATTCTCATTCTATCGCCATCGATAAGACTAGAAAACATAAAATTTAGTATGGTTAACGCGTACTACCAGTTAAACGAATCCAAGTCCGTTATGATTGGGCCGTTTTCAAAAGATTTTATGAAATGACCAAGGAACCTAGATAAGAATTAGGGTGCGGTGATATCGAGACCTAGAAAAGATGTGGACACTGGCTTATCACAGAACAGACTGCACTGGAAGATGAAAGGGATTCTATATGACTATACCAAGTTGGCAAAAATGGCATCTCAAAAATGCAACACCAAACAAATAGAAAAACCATCAGCTTACAAATTACGGAGCCCCAAAGCAAAAGAATTGTTTGACTAGACCACATTTGAAGGCACTGGACCTTCAGAAACCGCAATGAAAAAGTTTTGGGTTGCCACAAGTCCATAGGAGAGTACTTCCATTTCATCGTAGACTAATTATCATATCTTAACAAAGTGAATGTCAAATATACTGTGGCCGGTTGGATTAACGGTGATGAACCACGGATTTAAAGGCAGGTTAGCTTGGACAGACTCGGTGTGAGATTCAAATAGGAAAGGACGTGTTTTTAATTAAAACTAACCTTATTGTTTACTAATATCTCGCTCTAGGAAACAACCGATATCTTTGACTAAGTAAATACCAATTAGTATGACAGAAATTGGTATCTCTAAAGATTTTCAACAAACGTTATTTTTTGAGCGCCGAAAATCCTGTCTAGTTTCAACAAATAGATACACCGCCAACTTGGATGGCGTAACAATAAGATGACCTCTAAGATCATCAATGGCCGATGTTTAAACGGCCACTTTGTGAACTGGACTGTTGCAACGGTCACTCGAAATAACCGCGTTGTGTAGATTATGTAAGATTGATGTTGTCTGGCTAACGGATTTACTGGGGGCATAAAATAGATGATAAACATTTAATTGGCTTCACCCGAAGACCTGGTTTACTATGGACCACGCGGTAGGCGATTAAATAGCTATTTTAGATGTACCTCTAACCCGAAGAGAGGGTGGTTCAATACAACCTCCGTGGATAGAAGAATAACGTGGAATAGACAGCATATCCGCTTCCGAACTTTTGCACCAGTCGAGACGAAAGTAACTTTATTCTCTGTTAACAGTAGAGAAATGGAAGTGTGTGCCAAGAATACTTCTGAGGAAGAATTATTCCTGATGAAGAACGCTATCGCTGCTAATGGATATTCGGAAAGCCTCGTTGATCGGATAACACAGAAGAACAAAGATTACTGGAAGAGAAGAAGTCAGTCTACTGTCATCTGACATTTAAAGGTGACACTATTGTATTGTTAAGAAAAATGACTAATGTGGTTCTTAAGACACTGTGCGGTGTTAGGCTGCGCCTTTGACTTGAATCCAGATCAGAGGTGTGTTGGCGATCGGAAGACGAAGTGCCCTGTTTCTGGAGCATGATTTTGTGTTTATTCATTTATTGAGACAATTTGCATTGGCCCATGAACCAGGCGGTTTTCGGTATGTATCGTCATGCGTCAACCAGTATGGTTGAAGAGGAGGAAGTCAAGTCTGTCACCACTGTAGGTGTTTTACTGCTACCTAATACAAAACACTTGGTAAACATAGCGATAGATGTATAGCATCCGAAATAGACTGTCTAGACCAGTGAGATGTCAGATTTCTAGTATAACGGAAGTCGTCGCGATTCGTCTCCTTAAAGAAGTTTGCGTCTATATTATGTGCCCAGAGACTCACTCGTCAACATGTGCCACATCCTAGTGGCAGAATTAGTTAGCACACGGAATTCGGTAATCGGTCCACATCTTATCTTCGCATAGGACGGTACCGCTGCATGTGCGGTTTCCATAGTCAAATTCCTAAACGTTTGATCTTGACTCATTCTATGTTTGAGATACATGGTATTTTCGTCTGCACATAATTTTTACCCCGATAGATTCTACAAAAGTTCCAGTCAGTCTTTTGGAAATATGAGAATTCAGATGCCAAGGAGAACGAAAAATCCACTTTAGGACTAAACATTCAGAAGTCCATGCCACTTGCCGGAATCCACCCTACGGTGGTATTTTAATGCTATTCGGTCGGGCGCTGTGACAGCCATTTATGCCGCGTCCTGTAGAGAAAACGTGGTGTGCATAGATGCCGTGGCTTGAGACTTTGTTGCGTTTATTTATGTTATCCGAATTATATACCATTTTTTATTTATATCCGAAGAAGGAAATTGCATACGTATGCGTGTGAACAAATCTTTGCTTAACGACTATCAGGATCTTAACGAAAATAAACCTCAAAACTCAAATGCAATGATTTCAAGCACAGATTTAACACAAACAGCAAAAGGATGCAACAAAAATCAATGTCACTGAAAAGTTGATAACAAAGCAATCTAAGTCATAAATTATGTGCAATCCTTTGGTTGAGTTATATGTCACTGTAGGCAGCAGAGTGATACATGTCAGTATCCGCACTATGAACGTTTGATTTTAGTATCAAGCCACACACGCTGACAATTATTTTTCACATTTCTTACACCCGACTTCCCCAAAGTGAATCGTTTTGTGAATTCATGAACAGATTCACTTAGACGATCAATAGATTGGTTGTCAGTGATCTCTTCGCTCAATGAGGGGAACTGGTGTCAAAACATAAAAGGTTCTTCCAAATTGCAGTGGAAATAAAACAAGCTCAAAGCGAGAAAACAAAAAGCGCTGCAAAAGAATCAGACGAATGGGCTGGGAGAAATGGTGTGTTGACGAAACTGAGAGAAAGTTGGCAATTAAAACTGAAGTGTACTCAAGAAGTCGCGTTACAGATCAAACTTATTAGTTTAACTCTGTCCAATTCACATTTCAAGACGCACTACTGTTCTGTCTATCAGCATGCGGTGTCAGGAAAATTATGAAGAAACATAGCTTATCTCTTTATGATCACGTGGGGCTTAGTCAACCAAAAGCATCTCGATAAGTCCTTCGATCATGTTTTGGAGGTCGGTATTTATAATCTAGAATAATCTGACGCGGGTGTCCATTTACCCATTATCCGGTATCTCATCGTTTTACGAGAGTTAACTTCGACATCTGCCTGAATGTATGTGCTTCTGTTCGTGGTCGCATTACAATCAGTGACAAATGAACACTGAAAATCATTTCAAGTGGCCCCAGAGAGAAGACAGTTGTCTTTAACGCCGCTCACGAATAGCGCTTGGTTCCGGAAGATCATACCAACTTTTATCAAGTACGCATTTGCCCTGCAAATCTGTATAATTCTGCTCCATGTGATATTACGGAAGCATACTGACGGAAGCTACAAAAAAGACCATGAAACAGAAAAGGCCGTTTCACATATTCTATGGGCATGAAACTGGTCGAATTTCACGGTTATCTTCTTTTTATAGAAGAAACAAGCAATGCTCAGGCAGTTGCACACTCGAAGAACCTTATAAGGTCGTTAAATTACCTGTTGTTTTTCATTAGATAAAGGGATGATTGATCTCTCCCAATTCCTACGGGAATACAACTCGAACAAATTGGCCCGTTTTACTCAATTCTGACTTTTAGATGTCGCAAGAGGTTGACACAGGAGTTGGTACGTACAAGTTTCCAAATAAACTTTGCCTCATACTCTACTAGAATGTACTGAAAAGGCTGAGGAATATATGACCTGTTTAAGGGATAAATTCCCTATATTTGAAATGAAATAAGTAATCACCTAGCTGTATTTTCCATTGCAATTTTGATCACTAACGGCCAGAAATACAGAGGCAGTTTTGGAGCACATGTGCTCGAATGAAAATACATCAACTTTGACAACTGTTCAGCAAACCGAGGGTTTCAGAGCTTTAGCAGTTCTATTTTACAAAATAAAACGAAGAAAATTACTCAGTTTGCTCTGCTGTGGGTGCAATTTTGAACAGGTTTCAAGGTTCCATTATTCCCTCTCACTTGCGCAATGCAGAAGCTATGAAACTAACAGGGGTATCAGGAAGAACGGACTCACATTGACCCGGCAGTAATAATTTTCACCCGGTGGGCATCCCTTGAAAATCCCTAATGAGCACATTGAGAAAACACAAGTTGGCGAACAAGCCGTTCTCAGTGATTCGTACTTATGTCACTGGATCATGATATATTGGGAGGAATATTTTAGGAGGGATTGGATTGGTCAAATGAAAACACGAGTGGGGAGAGCATTTGTGGTGTTACATGCAAAAACCGAATATAGACGAATGTGATGTGTTAATTGTTTTGTGGTCATTTTGCTGACTATTTAGGCCCACCATTTTAAATGACTTCGTCAGGCGTTCGTTTTGCTCAATAGGTCGATTGGGATAACGATCACGATGTCGCCGCAGTTGTATTGACCTTTGATTAAGATAATGGATATTACGACTCGACATCCACCGCCCTTACAAATATGGTCCCATTTCCTAAAATGCCGTTTCCTTATCAAATCGCCTTCACGTTTTCCTAAGATATTAGTTCTTAGGAAAGTTGCCCTAGTTATCACGTTCAAAGGATAATATAAGGGTGTTTACAATTTAATGTTCAAAGGAGCCAGGGTTAACTTGCATTTGTAAGCACAACAGTGTAAGATTTGAGATATGCACTACCAGTTTTATGCACTTGAACTTCACTGCGAAAGACAAACAAGACTTAAGAGTCAAAAGAAATATTTTGAATGACATAAAAGCTTTGTCCAGTGAGAGCGTGGTACTAAGTAGATCAAATGACTGCACTTGAACTGATACAAAGTCGGGTAAAAATCTACCACCACCATAGCAGGACATGCTAATACAATCTGTCCTAAAGTTTGGCATACTCAGAGTGCTACCACGACTGACGGTTTTTGTTTCATTCTGAGTTTTTGTTTGGCCCTGTTACATTATGCACGTCGTTGCCGTGATATGATTGTTTTCTGGACTTAAACTTGTATCGGTATAGATGACCATCAAGGAGTACGTTAGCATTTTTTGCTTCCTAACGATCAGATAGATTACAGTATCAGATATGCCAACATATTTGCGGACTACCGCGGTTGGTCGAGCTAATCAACGCCAGTGGACTGGAACACCACGTGTTTGTACGTGCACGCTGTCGTGTACATTCGTACACGTGGGCGCTCGCGCGAGCATTGCCGTTAATAGACACGCCCGAATTAACTTACAATAACGAAGTGTATAAAAAGTATTGGTTTCATGAACGTATTTATTTATATGTGAAATCTGTGGCTGGTATAACTAAGTATATATACGGACCATACTTCTTAATTTCGGCAAAATAAAATGAATTTAATGTTCCACATTCGTGGTTTGACTCCAGCTGATAGTTCCGATGCGCACAAGTTAATTACCAGTCTTTATCATCACCACGCGGGCCTCAGCTACGAAAATTTGCTGAGTGAAACAGAATTTGCTGACCATTTACAAGGAGGTTACTTACGCGGTCTGTTGTTGACGTACACTGAAACAACTCAGTCCTCCAACGATAAAAATGAGGCTACACGAAGGTGCAGATCTATTGGCATATTGCTTTATCATTCCACTGTGTCTAACTTTTACGGAAAAGGAATTTTTGTGGATCAATTATTTATTGAGCAAGAATTTCGTGGACGTGGATTAGGACGGATGATGATGGCCAGACTGTGTCGGATAGGTGTTGCAGAACACGCTGTGCATATCAAACTGGTGTTTCAAAAAGGCCTCCCAGCAGAAAAATTCTACGAAAGACTGGGTTTCAAAAACCGCACGGCAGGTTCTCCAAGGTTGCATCATTTTCAAGCTTTTGGCAAGTCAGAACTGAAAAAAGTGCTCGATAAGGGCAAAATACTAGAGCAAAGTGTCACCGGTAACGTCCATCCACATGCGCTTGTCAAGATCGTGTTTCCGGTTGGGACATCCAGGGATGACAAACTCTCTACTTGGAATGCATTACGCGCTCAGCCTCTGCATTGTCATGAAGATTTACACAATGCATTGTGTCCCCCGGACCCACAAAATGTCATTCTAACAAACGAAATATTGGGGAATTCAAGTGGGGAAGGAAGCAAGAAGGACAACTCCATAGAACCTGCCATGTGCATGTTTCTGGAAAAGATTGTCGTTTGCAGTTGGGTGGGTCCACTGGTGTCGTTTTCCGAATTTATGGGTAACACGGCTCTGCTTCGACCGGAAGTTTTATACAATCGGCTGCTGCACTGGTCAAAAATTTATCCGAGCTTGGGCGGAGCAATTTGGGAGGTGCCGTTTGAGATAGAGGATAAGAATATTCAACAAGCGGGCTCACTAAAGAGCTCGTTGAATTTGCTGAATGCTGTCGATGGCACAGAACATGAGGGATGGAACATATGCGTTTTGGAGGCAGCCGAAATCCTTCGATTGGCTGAAACTGCTGCAGGGAAAAACGTTGATTTCTGAGACTGTTCCCATAGGCTGGATTTTGTTTCCAATGCTCTCACAATTGATCAGAATTTAAATCATTTTGTAATCACCGATGCAATTTGTGCTATTCTTGCATACGTTTTGAATATCTCACCTGATAAACAGCTTGAAATATTAAAAAATATGAAAAAATGACTTTCTTCTACTTGCATCAAATAACTGCAGTTAGAAATAATACACATGGGATTAACCTGGAAATTTTCTGAGGCTGCTGTACTGGAACAGCTGCAAAACGGGGATAAAAGGAACAGATTTTTCTCACAGCATAGACGCACGTGTGATTATATTCGATTAGTTTTCCCAATTTGGAGGAGTAAAATACTCTTACAGCTTTTTCTAAAAGTTCCATCCAAACGAAATACCGGTGACATGCAAGAGTAAATTGGTGAATGAACTGGATTGGCCTTCTTAATTGCCTTGGTGTTTCTTCCGTCTATTTTTCCATTTTCTGTCACTCGCCAGATGTTTTAGTACGTAAGTTGTTTCAACCCTTGATGCATCTGTTTATGATGGCAGTAATCAGGTTTCCTTAGTTACTGTGATAACAGCCTACTGGAGGTTAGTCATCAATGCGCTTATATTTCTGGTCTCCGATTGGAGCAGAATGTTTACTCGTTTTAAAGCCTACTAACTGGTTATTGCGCTGATTACATTTTCCCTAACCATGACAAATTCCTTGAAGCACGAAGGAGAATACGTTGAAATCCTGAGGTCACCTATCTGATGCCGGGATCATCGTTACATTTGGACACGATGGCGAGGCCATGTTTCCACTCACTACCTGCTGACATAAAACAGGGTTAATTTGAAATCTGTGAATGAAACACACAAATGACAATTTCATTACATCGCACTCCACTTTAATGTGAACTTCTTCCCCGTACTTTAATAATCACCATTAAAGTGAATCATATCCCACATCCTTGAATCGGTTTAAGGGTGTTAAGTTGAATGGCAGTTCTTACAGGCGAAATTATTAGTCTAAATACTCCGTCTTACTGGACAAGAGATTGATCACTGTTCGGCTGTATATGTAAAATCTGAGCCAGCATCAGCGAATCTGCGTATATCCTGTTTAGTTTCTGAACCCGTTGAATGTACTACATTCAAAACCGACAGTGATATTATCATACAGTTCCATAACCACATGAAAAAAACTGTTTCTAAGGTGCTATTTATATGCCTCAGCGTTCACGACTGCGAAGTACAGTTGCAGCACAAGTTATGGCTTTTTATACATTCAATGTTTAGTTTGTGTTGGGTACTGGAAAACTAAGGCCATCCTGACTTACGGATCTCAGTAATGCTCGTATCGATCAGATTTGCTACAACAAAACTATAGATAGGTGCTCCAGTGAGCTATTTTTTCAGCGTTTTGTTGGAAATGATGTTTGCATCGAATGGGAAAAATCTCGTGGCTGAATCCAGAGCCTAATTGGTAAGGAGGACATTAAGTCATTTTCGTGAGTGTCATTATTCTCATTTATGCACATTAGTGGCTAGTTGTAAAATTCGTCTATCGAGAGTACGCCACCAAGGGTATACGCATAGTTAATCAATCCTTTCTGCCCTCGGGTTCGGAATTTCATTAACGATTTCTTCAAAAGACAAAATATAGAGGGCGAGACGTATCGAATACGTCCGCGGTTGCTTTCCTTTCTGCTTGTTGAACATGTTTGCGGATGGAACTTATTTCAGGCGCGAGCGGGTGTCTTTCCATATAGGACAAAACATGTGTATCGTAAATCTTAGTTTCGTAAAACCAGTAGTGGTATGTTATTGTGAGTGAATCATGGAGAAACCCTTAAGGCCACTCCTTTTTCCATTCCAACAATCGCCAACATATTACAATGAATTCTACAGTGGATAAGTGTACAACTGTATTATTTTCTGTAAATAAACGCGTTCTCCCTTGTGGATTTGAAATGCAAAATAGTAGTTTACTGAGATATTCGGCGAAACAATAATTATCATTTGTTGTTTACAAAAAAACTCGCCGAAAGCCGGTTGCTTTGTAACCCTTGGACGAACGAGCCGGTGGAAACTAATCAGCACTGATTACATTTCTATGGTTCAATAGTTTTCGGTTAAATTAAGCGTCTGTCACACCGAAAAGATGAGATTTTCCAATCTCGCTCTTTGCTGTCAGATGGAAACCTGCAGTCATCCGGCTTGCTAACGTACTTGATTTAATATGTCACTCCAAGATTCTATATCAGAACGGCTGGTCTCCCTTGTAGCTACAACGAAACATTGCTTGTCACTACACCCATGCTTTGAGCAGCCACTTGGGAAAGAAGTCATCCATGTTTCTGATAAAATCTGGTACATGGGGTGTTGATGGGCTGTTCTCGATCCGATTTAAGAAAGGGAAATAATAAGTTATTTAAATTTGCACTGCTTCCGGAGGAAATCCCTCGGGGATTACTATGCTATCAGTCGGTTTACCGTTGTTCAGTTCCACTTCGTCCAGCGTTTATTTTGCGATGTTACGGCTTACCTGTAGCCTGTGTACACAATCGACAAATCAGTAGTGGCAGCACATGAAATGGAAAATAAAACTACTCCAACTGCTCTTGATCCGATCATGTACTACCGAGTATGATTCCTAGCATTTGAATCTAGGTCAACGATATTCAAAGCGGCTTGAAGGAACATGTCTTCAGATGTTTATATATCTTAAGTTCTAGTACTTATACGGTAACAACAGGCATCAATAAATAACTTCCATTTAATTACAGGTTTCTCTTATTATATCTTTAAACTGGAGTAAGGTTAGTTCAACGTGGGTGACCTTGAGTTTCAGGGTGATTGTCATTGTAGTAACTGGGATATTCATTTGATTCTAAGAAAATAGAGCGTATGAAAACCATCGTGTCTCTGACATAAACTCCGTGATTCACTCTACCATAATTTATTGAAATTCATTATCAGCGGGGTGGCTTTCCTTCTTTACCTAAGTCCAGAATCTGATGCATTTAAAAAACATACCACGGTTTGGACCTTGATCCTATCCAAAGTACCTGTCAGGTTGTTACGTAGCAATCCAGTGAGCTACATAACAAGCAGATATTGACTTAAAACATATGAAACCTTCTGGATTATGACCAAAATTTTTTAACGGATGTTGGGGACCCATAGATGGCCATTTATTATTATTATTATTGAGTACCTAGTAATGTGTACAACAAATTATTATAAATAAAGCTCATTAGCCCAGGCGGGCCGGTGATGCCTCATGGTTGAGATATACGTGTCGATTAAATTTTTGAATTATTTTCTAGCTTGATTCTAACAAAGCTTGCGGCTGATTACTGGAAAGACTTGCCAGTTCTCGCTGGATAAAGGGAAAGCCAACTCAAATGTTTGTTTCCTAAAGCTGTTTAGTGTGAAATCGGAAAGTGTCCATATGATGCTTGTTGCATGAACTTAGACAGTGACCTCATATTTGTATTACCAAGGGAAATTATCTGCAAAGCAGTTTTTCTGTTGTAAAGTTCGGAATGTGCACACTGATTCATAAAATGTATTGTGACTTTCGACCCAAACTAGGATTCAAAAGTGAGTAAAAGATTGAATGAGACCCCCAGTTCCATTCGCTTTGGTGCTCTATCCGCCTACCCATCACCGTTCTCAATCGCTGGTCTCCCTAAGGTTACGTAATGTTCTTTTGTTTCGATATGTTCATTGAACGAATTGTTCTATTGGAATTTGTTCGAGAATCAGATGCTCTCACTTTATGTTTTCCCGAACGAATACTCTCGCCTTTTTGATGTTCATCGGCTAGTGTGCTCGTTCACAGTGGCTCCACAACTGTGAATGTGAGCAAGCGCGCCAAACATCTAGGCTTTTCGTGCAGGCGTGTAATATATTGTTGGCCTGCCTGATCAGCATATTTCGTATCACATCGGAACCATGGAAGGGCGCAAACCTAGTCTAGTTGGTCCTCATGGTTGACACTCTTTTTCATTTACTAGGACCAATTTTATGGTATCGGTCGGTTCGCGGTCGATTTTGATTTCGAGTGGCCGAAGGATACGTTTGACCGCATCGAACAATTGCCGTATGTACGGAATTACGACGATCGACTTGGTGTCCTTGGCATTCACCTCCTCTCTTCTGCAAATACAGGTAATAAAAGATTTTGGGTATCCCTTTAGCCCCAAATAGCTGGAACAATCTAGATGGCTCTTGTCTCCACAGATACTAAACACTACAGTGTGTGTCAGTCCGGTAGAACAAAATATGCATATATGTTTTTGGTTAGTAGGCTAAGTGGTTGTTTTTGAAACTAGATATACGTTTCTTAGTTGTTGGTTTCCTTTAGACGGTTGTCTTCTTGTTTCCGTTCGGTTGCCCTCATGAAAAAATATGTTGAGTAACGGTGGAGCCCAGTCCCTCGTTTCCTATCAGAATCGAAACGTCACAGTAAACATCATTACTCATTGTATGCCTTCTGCTCACATATATACGCTGGATGGAGATTTAATGTGGTTTTTCAAATGCTTCATCTTATCGTAGAAGTCTTCAACTTGTCGCTGATAACCATAAAAGCACTGTAGAATTGGTATAGGACAAAACATTGGAGAATCTTCCGGGATATTGCAATGGTTAAAGAGATCAACAGGCATGGAAGCATTTGGTGAGTACCTTGAGGCTTAAACTTAGCTGAACCAGTCCTTCTCTCTAGAGAAGCTGCTTTTACTTAAGGACTTGAAGATGAGTGGGGAGATATGTTCTTTCGGGGAAGTCCGGTCATTACATTGTCTAAGTAGGAGTAAACCAAATGGTATGATGAACTGTGGTAGACAAGTCGAGCGTAGATAAAAATAAGGGGTACAAACAGAAGAATACGACGCCATACCAGTGACTGTCGGCCACAGTTTGACAGCTAGTGATAAATGGGTGGCGGGAAAATTGAGGGACGAACCTGAGTGTCAACGAATCAGCGTGGGGCACTCCGGTTTCACGAGTGACTATAACCGTTTCAGGTTGGCAGTTAACTAACGAGGCAGATCATCCAGGCGGTGCGTAGAAGAAACAAGGATGAAGAACCCGTCGCACGAACCCAAGTATACATTCAAGGATTTTATGCACTGTAGGACTCGAACTGTTCAGTTTTGTCCATAAGAAGCGTGTATCTAGTGCAAGCTGGCTATCACTTATCAGAGGCGTACTGGTCTGACTTACTGATCACGTTACGTTGTCTGCATCACTATCTTACAACTGTGATTTCCACATGGAATGTTATAATTCGTTTTGCTTTACCATGACAAGCCCAAATCGTAATAATAACTCGAAAATTGCACCACAACCAAAATGCTGAGCGGAAGTGATGTGTTGCAATCGCCGGACTGAATGAGGCGGCCAAAAATTTTGCTTTTAATCGAACAGGCAGAAATTGAAATGCCACTGAATGTATTACGTAGACAAATAATTGTGTTTGTTGAGTTATTCGGTAACAAGTCTACATCCAATCTTTGCTCCGGCCGGGATGAGATGTTAAGTTTTTTGCAGTGAACTGCCATCTGGGAAAAGATGATCAAACAGCCGGCTCACACTTGTTCCTTTAATGCAGATAAAACAGTTTTAAAGCTCTAATGGTTTTATACTTTTATAATTTGATGGAAGAAACACTTTCGAGTTGATAGTTGCGGAAGAGACTGGTGCTCTCTATGATTCAGGCTTGTTTCGGAAGATGTTATTTGCACAGAGCAATAGATGACTACTATTAAGTTTATCATTAGTGGAACTGGAAATGAAGACGTTTTGCCAGCATTTCAGTGCAGTTTGTTTTTGAAGTTGTTGGAGGGAAAGGGTAAAGTTTTATGGTAAATTGGGTATATTCTACAACCACTAAGTAGTTGACTGGAAGATGTGGAAGAACGGGCTTCATCTTTTGCGTCTTTCATCGAGAATATTTACTTGAAATATGATCATCACACCAATTCGTTGTCATCATGCACGCAGTATGGTGAGAAATTATGCGTGTTGACAGAGAGCAGGAGAAAAATTATGAATGTAACTCCAATGGAATTAACACTTACGAATATCACTGCCTTTAGCCTTCGACAAGTTTCGGAGGCACTTTGCAATTTGACTGAAATATCTTATTTGGAAGAAACAGTTTTTACTCTGCAACTAGCCATCTGTTTTGTCTCCCGGTTCAGAAAGCTGCAAAAGTCAGCAGGACAGGAGTCTCAGGGTGGCTGCAGGCAAACACGTTTGGACATACCGGAATAAGGGTGATAAAAAAATTGTCGGAGACTATAAAGTGCCAAACGTCTTGTCAAAATTCAAGTACCAGATCCATCAAAATTTTAAGTAAATTAAACAGTTTTATATAGTAATATGGTGTGGGCGGCGACTGACTGGTACGCATGTGCGTTACAATGTTTTTTTTTGTTCGACTCAATTTCTGGAGATTCCCGTTTTATTGAGTTTATGCGATAATGCTTTAAGTTGGCCGTCCATCAGTATTTTTCATAACATCGGTATTCTGCTAGAGTTCAGATATTATAATAGTTCTGTCTTGGAAGAGCTTTCGGAAATCTTCAAAAAAGGGAAACTATGAACAGAAACGATATTCAGCTGGAACTCTATGTCATGGATTGACCAGTAGCACTGAATACAAATATCCAGAGCTCGGCTTGCGCCTTGCTCACCTTGCGCCCTTTGAAGATCTTCGGTCGGTTATTATATACTTTAGTATTCCTGCTCAGAACAAAATTCATGGCTTCAGCGTTAAAAGTCATACGCGAAACACTCAAGGCGTACTTCAAAGAGGAGCGAGTAATAACAATAAGCTTGAGAGTTTGCTGAGACGGACAACTTCGAATCGACCATTTGTGGCCAGTTTTTCTTAACAATTCGAGAAGTATGCTAATAATGTTCGCACTAACACCCGGCAGAAAAATCTAGTCCTCCCATCGGTTTGACCAAGAAAGTAGTGACAAGCAAAAAGAATATATATGGAAGGACTGAGAACGAGAGCAACGCGAACAGTGGAGTACAAATAATACTGTTGCATCTATTTACCTATCCATTTATCCATTTATCCATCTATCTATCTATCTATCTATCTATCTATCTATCTATCTATCTATCTATCTATTTACTTATATGTTTATATAAACCGGCGGAGGATTTTGAATCATTCAAAAGTTTCTACTTTAATATCCGTAGGGATGGAGCATTTGCTAGGTGAAAAGAAGCGTCAGTAAATGCCTTGAATTCATTTGCCATTTCCTCTATATCTATTTGTAGGCAGTAATAAGACCAGTTAAATATGGGCAACCTTGGTTGTGTAGGTAAAAGAATCTGAACATGAAATATGAGACCCGAGTACAGCATTCAAATTTCGTACGGTTTTTTGAAGTATCATAGGATTTCCCCTAGTTTAAATTCAAATGTGATAGCAAACTCGCTTATCCAGCAAATGTTTTATCGATTAATTTGCCTGCGATCATGCCTGTATTCGTAAGCCGAAGACAGATAGTTTTCACTATTTTAAACGAAACAATGCCACTAGTTACATCACGTTTAAGGAATAAACTATCCTAAGAGCACGTTTTTCCATGATGGAAAATAATCTTATTCAAACGTGATCTCAAAGTTACATATATTCATGATAAAAATTCACAACAGAAATTAACTTCTGTAGTTCTTTGCAAGTTTATTACAGGAATTTCATGAACCGTCGTCCAGATAAACTTGCATAACTTTTGAACGCTTCAAGTTTTACCGGATGAGTAGTATGATTTAACCATATGACATATCAGGAAACATAATTATTCTGCCCAATAGCAGAAAGCATCTTAATCTAAAGAACCTTTGGTTTGTTGACGAAGGAATGACAATTACGAAAGGACCATTTCTTGAAGTGAATTCTCCGATACTGTCATCACGCTCTCTAATTCCCGTTCGAGCAGTTCACTCTCGCCTGAATAAAATAAGAAAATCCTTATCGGTGGATCAAAATCAAACCCATTCCGGATACGGGAAATTTCGTCATTGTTGTAGCGGAAATATTCCTTTCATCCTAAGAAACTGACCAATTTAGAGAAACTCCCGTATATCCGCAAGAAACCTCGTGCTTCCAGAATGTGGTAAACGTTTTCCAAAGTAGATCGATTTTCTCTTAGTCTGACTTTTTTCGGATAAAAGTACACTTGGGTGGAAGGTACGATTCGTTTAAAATCCCACCCTAACCTGAATCTTGATTCTACTCAACATATGTTTCATGTCATGGCATGTTAATTAAAGGAGGCACCTGACCAATGAATACTGACTTGTAAATTCTGATGTTTCCTGGACTACGAAGTAGGAACATTTTCCCCTTGAAGGTCCTGGTCGCCCTATCAAAATGACTGAAAGATTGCTGATCGATAGTCATGGAGCCATCGGTACTCACTGTTTACGGATGCCAGACTCCCAGCAACGCACGTGCCAAAGTATTGTGAGTTAGTGTCATTTTGTTCTTTCCAATGAGTCTCTGATGCACCACGGTTGAGATGCATACACGGTAGCCGAAATGGGACATCACACTGAATTTCCAACTTATTTACTCAATAAATGGCTCCGAATCATGCTGCATATTATCTAAAAGAGTCGGTAGTTCCCGCTGGGTAAAAGTGACAGAAGTTCAAGTATTTGCTTCCCTATGCTATTTCCCACTTTAGCGGAAATTACTGAAATGACGTTTGTTGCATAAGTTTCGGCAAGACCTATATGTAGTAGTTTTGTTGCACTTCAGATTTTCTCAGCAACCGGTTTGTGATTCCTAACCAATTTTTCCGGTATTCAAAAATGGCATTAAATACAGTAGATGCTTTTTCATTGTTAGTCACGCAAGTCGGCTCTGGACCGTGTCGATTATTTTTACATATATTACCAATGTTGCTCCGCACAGCTCAATCTGGACATGGAAACTAGACAAATACCGTGCGAAACATTATGATTCATCTCAGGTTATGACCATAATCAGTAACAAGTTTCTGTTTAATATAGAAGTCGTTCATCATTATTCCTTGTCAAGGCCAACCGCCGATTTGCTTTGAAACTAAACGGCACTATCTATTAAACAAGTCGTAATTCATTACTAACTGAGAAATGCTCGTTAAGTAATATCTATTTTTTAGAGTTGCAAATGAACAATTAATTCACATGAAATTGAACCTAGAATCTAGATAATCTAAATGCGACTCCTCAGCAGCTTGAAGTCCTTGCATGACCATGAATTAAGGTCAGGATGGGCTCGATGCTTTTTGTTCTCTATGTAGTAGACAACAAAACTTTTTGTACGCTTTCATAAAAACCGCGCGACTAATGTAGCAACCGACAGCAAAACATTGTCCCGAATCGAATATGGAAGTCAGAAACCAACTAGCAGCAAACAAGATGTCATTGCCCAATACCTTGGTTTGTGATTAAAAGATGTGATATACAAAATCATTCTTATTATCTTCGACGTAAAAGAACGATATACTTTGAAATATAGCAAGTGCCATCGGCCAAGCGGAACAGAAATGCGCATGTCAACTCAATCTGATAATTGAAATCACACCGTCCCTCCTTTTGAGTGTTCATTTCTTAATGACGAATGTTGATTGTATGCGGAGCATTGGATTACCCGTTATTTTCAATAATACCCATGCCACCGCTCTCAGAGTTACTGTGACCATTGGTAGACCGTAAAAATTTGAAAATCATGGAAAATCTGCGATACAGTCGCCCTGAAAAGGCAAAAAATTATTGCTTAGGTGATGAAGATATTTCCTGGTAAAGCTAGCTCGTACGATTTCGGAGATTAACAATCTCTCGGGATACTGCTGAATCCGTTGATTTACGAGAGTTTAGTGTATGTTAACTGGACTGCAACAGATTAAATACTGTTTTCCTTGGAAGCCGTAGAAGGCTCCAGAGCGCCATGGTCAAGTTCAGTGAGTTTTGCACAATGGCGCACATTTAAGCGCCATTGAAAATTTATTTGGGATACTGAGTAAAGAAGTCAGCAAGCCACCCCAAAATTGTGAGTGGATTCCAAAGTGCAACTTAATAACTAATTGGTGAGTTACACATCAAAATGGTTGGAAATGGTATCCTAAAACTAAGGAAAATCCACTGTTTGGTGGTAAAATTCATTATAATGAATTACACACCCGATACCATTTGCACTTGTCATCTCGGTAGTGACCGCATAGTCATTGTGGAATAGTGATTTCTGATGGAGTCTCGCTACAGTTTTTAACTTACTACGTAATCAATCACAAAACCTACTATTCTAACAATTCTTCATCACTTTGCGATTATAGTATATGCTTCTACCTCGGCTCCTTAATGCGAAATGCGTCACGCGGTAACGCGTTGTAGGCGTTTCGACAATATCTGCGTATATGTAGTTCATCTAAAAAAATATCTGTCCAACTGATTAATATTCTATCGAAGTCAACGATTTCGTGGCTGTTGTCGGGTATCGGGACGGGTGCATGCTACTTGATATAAATGCACTGTTATAAATGCAAATTTCTACCAGGTCTGGAAAATCACTTATGCATATAAATAGTTGCGGGTTTGGATATTCATGATTTCCGGTTTCCTTCAGCTGTCATTTGCTTCCATTAGGGAATAATTGACAGAAGCAAGACAACAATTACAAACAGCTTAGGGGCACTGGTATAAAGAAGTATGGTAACTGACATAAACTGAATATTTATTTCGATGTTCTGCTTTGGAGAATTGCATTCGCGGTGCGCTTGAGTAAACGACTGGATAGTTTCCTTACCCGGTCCAATTACTGCTCGCGGTGTTCAGTGCATTATGCGTGACACGTAAGTGGGATTTTCATTGTGCGCATACAGAAGCTTTTCACACTAACTAACCGTACATCGGTACGTCAGCGTAAGTGGTTTGCCAGTGGTTGTTTTATTTCTAGCAATTCATAATTCTAACAAACGGCTCCTGACAATGACAATGAATCATCTGAGTCAAGAAAACAGTGTGGTGTGGATTGCTTCTAACCAGTGGGCGTTCGAGAGTCCCGTGAAGCAACATAAGTACTTGCTGGCCTTCAAGCATTTTTGGCTACAACATCTAGATCAGTTGGTAAGTTGTTTGTTCTGTCTTGCAGTACTGAATATAAAACCCAATAACCAGAAGCATTGTTGTCTAACTATAAAAGTTGCATGAATTATTTTCGTTGTCTTAGTCAGTATGCATAACAAAAGCGCAACTCCTCATTATCCATGCTAAAACTAGTTATCAGGATGTCAGCAGCATATGAGCTGCCTTGGGTGCTGTTCCATGTGTCAATATATTCAACTCGCACAATTTCTTGTTTTTCCGTCAGGTTAATTTAATTCCTCAACTCTGGTCAAGTGCGACATTACACTTCACAAAAATCAATCTGGAATCAGCATTTGCTTTTTTCTTTCAAGAAATTTTTGTTTAAACTTGCAAGAGGATCCTTATGAAACTAGCATGCCATGTCATGTTCAAACTTTGTGATTCTCATAAACCTCGTAACTACTTGCGGTTAGTTGGATTGTTGAAATTGTTTTTGACATATTCCCCTTCCATTCACAGACCTCGGGTTCTTCGGTAGATCCTACAATCGGTGAGCACAGGAATGCAGTTACCCTATCATTTTCGATCATCACTGATATATATCCTAAACGGTACTTGCAGGTATTTTCGAGATAATCCAAAGATAGACCACAAAGTAAGTTACAGAGGGGGTTTGTGTATCCTGTTTAGAATACCTGGCTTGGAGGAGGCTTTTGATCTAAGTTAATAGGACATATATAATGTGCTCTTTCTAAGCTGCCATTCACCGCTGATTGTCACTAAGGTCAGCTTCTGGGTGCACTTTGCTGTATCATTTTAACTTTATTGGCCGGGAGGTGGCAGTGCAAAGGTAACAGACTCAGCCCCACTGGAAACTTTGGGTTTGAACCACGTTTGCGATTACGGATACGAGGATGAGCTGAAATTACAACGAAACCTTAGTCTAATCATACCTGAGTGTAAAGGGGACCAAAAGACTTGGATTTTGTGCGTGAAAAATGTAGTCCGAAAGGCAGTCTCTGAAACGATCTAGATCGATTCGTTCGATCGCAAAACTGACGTATCCCAATATATTTCAAAGCACTAGTGCACAATGCAGATCTCAAATTACAGACGTTCAGAGAGGCTAGGCTTATCAGCGTGTATCAGTTAGCGCTTTAAGCACAAAAATTTGGCCATGAGTGCTTGTCTACCTTGGCATAAATCCACATGAACACCTTCCGTCTGCCACCCGACAACGTGGACAATTAGATATAAGACTTTCCACCCAGCTCAGTTCAATTCTGTTCAAAATTTATTGGCTACTAATTGCAGCATTTTACGTTCTTGATCGAAAACATAAACGAAATGCTCGCAGTTCATACCACACATCTTGCTCTATCTTGTCAGATCGGATAAATGGGGCTAACTGCTTTGAACATTTACATTGTTATTGAAATATATTGATGATTACGAGGTTTGGTCACAATCAACGTTTTCGACTATCTAACGTAGTAAGCAACCAGTTCAACTGATGATAACGCCGCACAGATTTTTGTGAAGCTGTCACGGCTACTAAGGGGATCTGAACCATATTTTGTTCGGTGAAACCTCGTTTTTTCAAGGAGCATGATAGTTCCATTGCTAGCGCATGCCTAGCTTCTTTGTGTAACCTGTAAACCGGAATACCCTTGTCAATTTCAAATGTGTGCAAGGTCAGGTTTCTTGATTGCCTGGAAGTGGTTGTGATCTCAGTACCCTATATTTGGATTAACGGACAGTGTGCACAACTGGATTACTGTACCGAAACGCGTCACTTTATGGCGGTTTTATGGCTAACAATTCGAAAGGAAATGGACTCAGTGAAACCCTGCATGCGGTTCACTCACACAAGGTCAACTCTTTGACACCAATCACCTTGTGAGAACGGAAGTCTCCCAATTAACTAGTAGTTTACTTTGGTGACCGTCGAACTTAAGTGTTTCATTTTTCATTGCACCTGGGCCATCCATTTGAATATGCCTCATTGTTCAAGGGGATTGTAATACAGCTTCTTCGTCACACCAATTTTATCTCTTAAAAACTCTTCAGTAGCCTCGATACAATTAGGAAATTGCCAAAATTCCAATCTTTCGGTTGACCTCTTGAAATTTTCAATTCTAGCCGGCTCATGATAAAAAGAAATTCACTCCGAAGATCATCCGGAAGGAGACATCGCTTTTGTTCAACAGCTTTCTCTTTTAAATGAACAGGAGAACGCGCTTGTTATTCAGCATTCACCATTCCATTAAAATCAAATATTCTTACTTTAAACCGGCATTTCATCAAGATACGTGCACTTTCATTCTGTGGGTCACGGCTCTCCCTCACTATCATCAACCTGTTTTCCCAAAAGATACTCGCAACAGTTATGGCTTTCCTTCGCGTTTAAAATCATTCGGGATTATTGTTATATAAGAACCCAACTGACTGTCATCCTTAGTTGAGTTCAGATATAGTCATGCGGCGGATGACTTTTGTACCACCCAGAAGAAGCTTTCATACCGGCTGGCAGGTAGTTGCTGAATACCATTCTATTATTGTTCATCCCCAACGTTCGTTCTCTGTTCAAGAAAATGTCCCACCTGTGCCTCGCACCCCAATCATCTAATCAAGTTCATAATTGTATCATATATATAGGACATACGTGACTTGATTCGGATGATACGGACCTACTGGGGCTGACCCATGAATTTAAATTAGGCAGGACAGAGTTGCCAAAACGAAAACTGGTGGTGTGGAAATAAGCTCTTACAGGCATGGTTATTTATATGAACTTCTAAAAGCAATGGGCTACCTAGCAACTCAGTGTCATCCCAGCCTTTCTCGTTATAGTAATACGATTATAATGAGACAACACGTAGCCTCTGTTAGCTCACAACACAATTATTTTCGGTGAAATTACGTCCACCAATCTTAACGGATGACCACTGTTTGCTTCCACGAAGGTCTAAGGTACTCTCGGTTAAGTTCTGCTTATTTAAGCAAACAGAAAAATTGCAAATATGTCCCCATTATTTTCACACTATCACCTTGTTCTCCATTTTATTTTTATTTTGAAACCTTGCTAAATGACAGTGTTAGAATTTTTAGGTCATTTTGACTCTTGATATTCGGTATCCTCTCGAAATCTTATCTGTCGCAAATGGTGGAACTCTTCTCGGTCATCGAAATTTCCAAGGAGACTGAAAGAGCACCTACAAATTCCGTGACAGTTCACGTGCGCGATAAATTCCAACTCTGGCTGAAATCAAAGTTATTGACATGCTTTTCGTTAACCCAATCTTGGGTCGTAACAGCAGCATATTCCTATGGCAACTCACACGATGGGTTCGTTGCAGGAAACAGAAACATGGTGTGTTCTGCGAATCTCGACAACATTAACCTTATAGTCATCTATTATTTTGATCGTTCAAGGCCAAATTTGTAGAGGACGATGGTTAACGGTTACTCTTTTCTTAGAAAGTTTTCAAGCTTCCCTGTGAATCTAAGGTTGACACATGGGTAGGTTCTCGCTGTTTGTTATATTTTCTGCTAAGATACTGTTATGTGTTTGAAGGATACCTTCGGTTTTCTAATTAATACATCACAAGGCCCAACTCCATTCCCCGACTGCTGGTGACTCCTCACTAATTTTTCCATCCAACGGTTCATTAATTGTAGTGCTTTAGTTAAGGCTTTCGCCCCTTCGCCTTAATGTCTTCTGACCTTAGGCTGGAAATAGGCCCAATATTTTAGCAACTTCTGACGACTTCTTTTACTTTTCTTGTACAAGTGACCGGTAAAATTTGGGCCTTGTTGCCTTCTTTATTCATCAAATTTTTAAACAATTGGATACATCGATGAAACCTGTACGTAGCGCTTTCTTAGGCTATTCATCTGCAATTTATTAATTTTTTTTCGAAATCTTCCCTTCCTTTGTTGATGAAATAACAATGTACATCATTTTTCAGGAAGGGCGCCACAGACAGCAGAGGGCCATCGTGGAGAAGGTGACCGGTGGTGGGAGAATTCAAACCCACGACCTTCATGTCCTAACGCCACGATCTTATACGTTTGGCCACCGCCTGTCTCTACTAAATGTCAAGCTGAAAACATTTGGTTGTTGCATGCCCTGATCCGCATGGCTGTCTGACTAATTCACCCACCGAAGGGACGGGAAAACACCAAAAGCCGTTGGTTAGCAATTCAGGCGTGCTTCAGAATATTGTTTTTAACGATCCCTCTACTCAACGCCAGTGACCTACCAGATAGTTCCTTTTGGCTGATGACATTGCCCATGCCCAAACCGCTTCCAGCAACGAAGCCTTTCAATGTTTTTGAACATTGCCATCCATTATTACTGTCGATGATATAATGTTAATAACACAGCATTGTTAGTAGATGTAATCTGACAACGTTGCGACTACCGTAAGTAGCCTTGCTCAAAAAAGATTTACAATTAAAAGTTTTTGAAAAATCGGTCTATGTTCTTTATAAGGTTCGGCCTGCCCATCCCAACTAAAGTTCAACAACCCAGTAACAGATGTCAGGGTTCTGTGACATATCCAGACTTGTTAGTTAAAAAAATCTGATGTGGAATTCTCACATTTCCTAGTGTGTTGTTAAACTTTTGGGTTGTCATTTATCATCAGATAGCTTTGGTGACACGTGAAGCAAAGCCCCATTTACTGTTTTGCATACCAGCGTGTTTACCCACTAGGTCATTGTGCTTCAAATTTTTTAAAGAAAGACTTTTAAATTCTCTACGGTGCTGCCAATTACCAGCAATGCCTTGCAACCCACTAAGTGAATTGTTCATCACATTGTGATCAACTAATCAAATGCGTAAAGCTTGCTCATACTATAAGTTCAGGCCTCACCCATTATCCGCAAGATAATCTCTAAAAATCTCACCCTCATATTTCCACACGATCAGGCTTTTCGTTTCAGTCTTTCCAAAATTGGCATTTGTCCATTATTTTGCTAGTATCCTGACAAAATGGATCAGCATTTCAGCCGACTCTTTGAGCAACCTATCTAAATTGCCCAAATCTTCAGCCTAGAAAGATTTTCTTCCAGGTTTCATTTTCCTCAATTTTTACGAAGCAGTGGGAATAATTATTATTTTTGAACGCAAAATTCAATTGCTGACAATAACATGGAGATGATCAGCATGAATTTTATTATTTTCCATCCCGTCGAGACCCGTTTCCTCAACGAAGATCTAGCCTGTCTTCAAACCTTGGAACAGGAGAGTGACGAACAGGTTGATTCTCAAATACCGCTTTCATTGGCGATCTAAATATAACTCAGCTTTGATAACAACAAAGTTAAAACATGTGATATCGTCGGTGTAAAGCTCCTAGATTGAACTCCTACTCCCAGTGGAGCAGAAACCTCTAAGATAGGATGCAGGAAGTGGCTGGGCTATTTACCTATGCGTCCATTAATCTGGTGGGACAATAGTCAGTCGCCGCAAAAATCTCAATGTAAACTAGAGGGATACGTTCAGATTCTACATAAATATGCTCTTTTGGTTTATCTTTGCTTCTACCACAGGGTGGTCTCACCTATCGATATTTGACACTTAAGTACTAGCAGATTAGTCAGGTTAGTTTCGATTTCCAGATAATACTGATCGTGTACCGTTCTCCCGATTTCGAGAAACTCGTATTTTGGACGGGCATGTTTGCCACATTGCCCCGAATAAAGTTGGTGGTCGTACAACCAAAGTTGTGATTTTTCAACGCGAAGTTCGACAAGTTTGCCCATTCAGCAGCCCTCCTTTAGAACACAAGTTAAAGGCGATCATGTTTTTGGTGAATTCATCCTCAAACCAGTATATTCATGTTTGGACGAAAAAAATCCCTTACGCAAGTTGGGAAGAACAGTTGGAATTTTGATCCGCTAAACTCGGACGCTGTTATCGGTAGAAGGACGGGCAGCCTAACTGCTTGTTGGACGTGTTGTGGAATTCGGCAAACAAATCAGAAGGCAGATTTCGTGTCGGTTGAGTGGTATGATTTTACCGATTTTGCGAATACCAAAAGTGAAACAATTCCTTTATCTTCATATCCAAGTCAAAATGGGCTGTGTGCATTTATATAAATGCTTTGCCTTTCAATCTACGTAAGTGAAAACACAGATTTGGTTTAGTTGGCAAGCAACCAAGGGAGGAAGTTAATCAGAGTAGCTTGTCACTGTTTTTACATCGAAATAAAGCAGAAGTAAAAAACCCATCCCAATCTGCCTCGTTTTAGTTTGGTTTCACTGTGGCATTATTGACTGAGATATCCCTTTTTAAAGCCAGTTTAACGAAGAGCAGCTACTACTCAACTGATGGCACTATCACTAGTTTTGCTTTTACATTCCGGGTGGTTTTGATAACATTGTCGAGATATCCATTGCCAAATGATGTCTTCCTTATTTGTGAGAGTCCAGCCTTCAGTATCTGTAGTAAAATAGTGTATTGTTCTGAGTTGGAGACAGCGTATGAAATTGTTTTTATAGTGCTATGGAACGAAGTTATGAAAGTTGGTTTACTAACCGTTCCACATTGTTTTGTTGTATGCCTTTCTTGGTATTGATTCATTTAAAAATTGGTTAAATGGAGATGGAGAAACGTTAGAGGGTTATCTTTTTTCTCTGAGGCAAAATCAATTTTCCGCCATGCAGCACTAGAAATGTTCGGAACGCTCACCAGATCGATTTGTATTTCGGTAGTGGAAAACGCGTCGTTGCCATAAGGATAATAGGGGTCGAATACACTGAAAGTTCTGGCTAATGATTCTGTTTCAAGCTCTGTCATGAATGTGCCGTTAAGAATAAAATCAACTGGTCATCCCGTAATAACTCCATCATTCTGGTGTTGATGCGGGTTATTAAATATTAATTGAACATTAAAAAGTACATCGAATTATCGGCTTTTCTTTGCTATCAGTCGAATACCTATGGATATTCCATAGGCAGGACATTTTGGACAATCAGGACTGCCAAACTAGGAATTTCGCTGTCCACAAAGAAATCACACCAACGAAGAATAGAGCGGGACCTCGTTGTGTTTATCATTCGACTACCTGTCATTTGGCTACGAACGCTAATAATTTTGCGGTTTGTGGGTTTAAAATTGGAACTACTTGTTCTTCTAATGTTTTCCCGTTTTTTCCTCAAACTGTGGTTTATTTTTCAAGCAAATTTGAAATTCTACCTAGGAGGTTTTTCATATACATTTTCTCTTGTTTATTGCTACAAAAACATCAATGAATTTGAGTAGACAGCGGGGAATCGCTGTCGGCAGCCTTTGAAGGCGATAATCTCGAAATTTCAACTCTTCATTGGCACTTTGAGGACTGAGGCGCACCAAAACAAATCAATTCATATGCAATAGGGGACGCAAGTTTAACCTTCAGGTACTCAGCAGATGGTCTTTCTAAATAGTACGAGTTTCGCTACTGTTTCTTAGATGACCAATATTTCAGATCTCTATTGGCGAATTAAGGCTGGATTGAGAAAGGATGTGGCATTTGGCAGCAACGTCAGTCTAACCACATACGGGTGGTTTGGATTTTACGATGGATCTTGGGCCTTTTAATTTTGTTACAAAGCCTTTCGTGGATAACAGGTGGAATAGTTTTGTTTTGGTTTCAATGCACACCGACTGTGCCGAGCGAAATCAAGGCAAATTAATTCAACGCTCTTTTAGTGGTTGGGTCGCGCAATAAATTACTGTCTTGTGTATATTCTGCAAATGGTTATATAATCCATTACTTTGCTTAGAGTCAGTTTTACAATGAAGAACTCCTCTACTAAAGGAATTCGGTCTAAAATTGATTGCCTGATTTTTCAGCGGGGCATTAAAAGTCGATAACATCGAAATGATTTTGATTTACTTTAGTGAATGCTCCAATCATGCACCAGTTCAGATGTGACTCAGCGTTCAGTAGAATTGTTTGCCATTAAAACGTGAAAATGGATTTCGGAAAATCTGTTTATGCTCGAGACAACCAGGGAGCGGAGAATGCTGGTCACTAAGCTGTAATGAACAAGTCAGTTCAGATGATTTTGCTTCTGCTACTGAATTCATTGCTTGAAGCTCCCAAAAGCTCTCAACGTTGCTGCGGCTGGATCCTCACCTGTTAAAGTAACCCACTTTTTGGCAGACTGAATTTGTTCTTTCGTTCAAAGTGTACGGTGTTGAGAAAAAATCGGTATGCCGAAATTCGATTTGTATTCAATAAGTTGCGTTCGTATATATATTTATACATGCACATTCTTAACTGCCTACCAATATCATGGAAAAAGCAAAATGTTCCTTTTAAATCAAATTGATATTTATCATACAATATTGTTGGTGAAGTGGGTCAGAGTGATAAAGGAGGGGGCGTTGAACGAGAGTTATTCATTTACAAATTATTAAACAGAATTGGTCAATAAATACGTAGATGTTGGTTTTTATGGATAAGATATAGCGATAAACTTGGCTTTCCGTGTCCGATTTGCATACGATTGTCTTAAAGACTGCCAGTGGATTGATTTTGTGTCTACTGTCAACCAAAGGTTGTAGGATCGTCTTGTTCCTTGCCTATACAGGGCCTTTAATCAGATAAACCAAAGTGGGTTCAGCCATTCTTTTTGCAGTAGTTTCCTTCTGTGGCAATTGTATCGTGTGATACAAGAATAAGAAATAAGATTGAAATGCATGAGGTAACGCACCCCTGGCCCGTTGAATAACAAGCAGCTTAGTGTTTGACCCTATTCACGAATATGCGGTGGGAAATGTACTTTCATTGTTTTCAGGTTAGTACTTTGCCAGCATTCCTGAATACTTTCCTTCTTAAGCGGGGCGGTAACATACGCCTTACCTTTACTCCACTTGTATTCTGGATTGGAATACTTTTCGGATCACATCAGCAGATAAATCTAGCCGAATAAAAACTCGTTGTCAACGTTACCTGGGTAAAATCCAGATACTTATTAAATCTCTTCAGACTGCAAATCGTTTACGCTCTGTGACATAGGCCCTTGAGAAATTCTTGCAAATGATGCGGAAGAAGCTCAAGAAGTGTTTACTGTTCTATTCAACTCCATTCCCAAAATATATCCTTTCCTTTGTGACTGTTAAGCAACCAGAAATATGTTTATTCTCCAACTAAGTCCGGAAACTGAGAGCTGGAGTTGCATTGTTCATCAAGGTTGCTTTGTTCTACAAGGTTTCCATTGGAATGGCTATCAGGATAACTCTATCCTCACTTTACATTAGTAGCATTGATATCTGCCCATCTAGGAAACTGTCTGAACTGGAATATGAGAACAAAGTTACGCTACTGAATGATGATCCACCGTCTGAAACAGTGCAATCGTGTTCGAGATACGTCTTGGACCTTTGAGGTGTAAAATTCTGTTGCGAGACTCGACTGGCTCGAAGCCGGACCATGTTGTTGCAAAGGCAAAACTGGGTGAGGAGGATAGACTAAGTTACTTCGGTAGTTATATCTCACTTGATGATCGCATACTGGATTAAGTATCATCGCACATACAGATGGCTCGACTAGGATTCAGCAATATGTGCCATTTGTTGCGTCTGCCTGACATTCAATTGTCGAATAAAATGTGAGTATAAGCAATGTTAATGTTATGGGGCATGTTATATGGTTACCAAACGATGGTTGGCAGCATAAAATGCGCGAAGAATTCCAAAGTGTGAGCACGATTATCTTCGTAGCTTTGGTAAAGCATGATGAGAGAATTTTGTCAACACTTCAATAGGTAAGCGCAAGGTACCGGTCCTAGAATTCAATCTTTATAATAGGCAACGAACGAAAATAGGTTAACGTGTTTGGGACTTGTTTTACACGTACCCTCCGTACGACATCCTCGTTGCGCGCTAGTGGCTAGTAGTTCTAGGTTGTCAGTTGATAAGACGGAAGAAACTGTGAACGTTCCAATCAGTAACCTGGCTCTAACAGGTCCAGTTAAACTGTTTGTTTTGAGGTCACTAGGTCCCTGCAAGCAGTAGTTAGAAACTTTCATTGATATGACTCGATATCGCTGTCAGTGGCATTCATGCATCTGAAATCATTTCCCTTTTTGGTAGTTGTTCAAGTCTGCTTTGCAGTTCGCACTTCATTTTTCCGTTCTCTGTTTTTTTGATTACTGGGTGCGCTGAACTAATCATCAAAACCAGAGCAAGTAGGTTAATGGTTGTACAAACTGAACTAAACAAACCGTGCGCTAACGGTTAGTGGTTCCGGATCTGAGATTTTTGCTTTAAGCAATTTATTTTTAAAGCGATTGTCAATAAATCCCAGGGCTCAAGCAGAATCCATTACCAAGATTTCCGAGGATAACATCTCAAAAACTAACAAATCTCCATGAAGAAGACGGAGAAGTATACCAAATAAATCAAGACAGGCACACCAATTTAATTTGTCACTCTCTCGTTAGAAAAGTGCTCACGGATACAGACGATTCCCAGAGGCAACGGTAATGACGACCTTGCAGTTCGTCTTTTCCATTTATTATCCGGATACGATGAAGATACCAAACAGAGGTGACCACGAATACGATTTCAAGAAACATGCAACTTCTTTTCCGCATTGAAGCAAAGCAGCAGCCCTTGGAACTTTTTGGTCCAGTGATTTCACAGAAATAGTTCACGTTCAGTGGTAAAATGGGATGGAGGACCGATCACATAGGAATTAAACTTGACAAATTCGAAGCTAAGTTCTCGATCATTCACACCATACGAACACACGTGCAAACGTGAAGTGAATAAGAGAATTATCACAAAGACATAGTGCAGGATCTATTTATAGATCAAAAATCGTAACTTCATGTGAGCTGCTGTTTACAATAAGGACTTACAGTAACGCATATTACATAGCATCGTTATTCGCTACTGAAAAAATTGTCTGCGACTCAAATATAAAGTCATATTTGTTTTTAAAATCTACGGTTAGAGACTAATGGTACTGCTAATTGTTTTCCTCAGAAACAGAGAATTTTCTAGAATGCTTTAGGGTTAACAGAAATTTTCGATGAATTTGCCCTCACCATATCAAATCTCCCGAAGTAAATTGCTGTCGAGCTTTACTTTTTTGACAGAACAAAAACAACATGCAACCGATTTCAGAGACTGCAAGTCCTGACTGGTGGTTGCACTCACTGCTACGGGAAATCCCCATGACTTTCGGAAATCAAAACTTCATGGAGTTCAGGTGTTGAACATGAAACGTTGAAATCTAAAACGACTTGGTCAGTAAAAATGAAGTGATCTCCTGCGGCTGATCTCTGAGGGTCCAGGACCGTTCGTTTGCTTAGTAATTTGTTAAGTAAAATTCTGAAATCATAAATTTTAAGTAAATTTGATATAAATTTAATGGATCATGTCATTATCATTTACGACTTCAGCTGCTTGCTTCATTTACGGTCAGAATCTGAACATAAGCCGCAGTCCAGATGGCTTCTTCAGGGGTTTTAAGGGATGTCTATCGTTTTGTAGTTTGGGCAAGTCTAATGGGAAGCCATACATCTCAAATGTTCGACCGTAGATAACTAGCAGCGTGGTCAAATTCTGGAGAGGTTTTGCTTGGCGACTGGTTCTCCACAAAAATAACACAAGTCGAATTAAGACATTGTTGCTTGTTGTACTTGACCTCCCAGATAACTGAACTCATTATGATTCTTCGATTCACAAAGGTGTACCAGAAATTAGGCATTAAGCTACCATAGGGTCGTTAGTTGTTGCCAAACAAGCGGTGGTTGGATGCTGAGAGTTGTCGAAGCACCGTCAAATAAACAAGCAAAATTTGTGCTGTGCGAAAAAGTGTACAACAACTCATAAAGCAACGGATAATGACAGTATTCAAATGAAAATGTGGAGTTTTTCCGGTTGATTGGAAGTATAACTTGTGCGCCGTTGGTCATCGCTTAAGTGAATCCCACCATATTGATTAGCGAATTTTAACATGCATCTTTTTGGATTCTCCAAGTTTTCATTCAATATTTTTCTGGAGTTGGGGTGTCGGTTGATGAGAGGGGCTGGGACTGCGTTACCTGGATAAAACTCACTCGGCAGCTAGTTGGATGAAGTTGAAATCAGAGTTTCGTACAAAATGGATAGTCGACTTTTGATCTGTGACTGCGGTATACCGGCAACAGGTTGCTCTGATTTTATTTGCTACCTCACGAAATTGTCTATCCGGAAGACAACGAAAAACAATGACGAACTAGTGCCACGAATTGTATTACTTTATATAAGAGAAAAGACTTTAGATTGAAGAACGCCACTGATTATATCCCTGAATCATGTCTCATACTGTCTGCAACCGTCACATTAGAGAACCCTGTCGATACTAGCCCGGTATTCTAACAGGTTGCGGGTGTCTGAGCTTTTTCCATGCCATCGAATGGTCCCCTAGACTTATCTCCCAACCAGCATCCGCCTCTGAAGACAGCGTACAACTAAGGAAACATCCTGTACTCACACGTCGACATGTATCAACGACCTCAATTTGATGAAATTCATCTTTCCTTCAAAATTTGACGCTCAGTTCACTACATGTAAACTAAGACCTTCCGGGAATGTTCTATTGCCCCATTTTATCGGAAGAACGAATTCAGTGGTGTTCAAACACAAACTATCCTCGCTTGACTCGGTCGATAAACACGTCGACCCCATGTACGTTCAAGCTTGTAAATGTCAATCCAGATTTACGCAAATGCAAACAAACTTTATCCGATACATGACCATCTGCTGAGACGCAACTTAACTTATTTCAGTCATTCAGTTGTCCTTTTGTGGAAACAAGCTTGCCTCTAGTCCATCTAGTCTTGCATCTGAATTCTGCACCTACAGGTCGCAAAATAAATTTTAATCTGAATTGACGTAGGCGGTGAATAACGTGTACCAACGAAACAACTTCCGTCATTTTAGTATGAGGATCTTTCTTGAAATTCGGCGCAATCACCGATTTAAACCAGACCTTAGGAATGTTTCCTCCGTCATAATGTTTCCAGGAGATTTTTCATATTTGCTGTTGGTGCTGTGCCGCCAGTCTTGAAGTAGGACAAAAACAGTACGTCTGGTTCAGCTGGCTGAAGCCATTCAATGTAACCCACTTCGAAAATGACTTCCATTTTTGATGGAATACTGGTATCTACTTGTGTCATTTCCTTGGTAGGTGTAGTAAAAAGCAAATCAAATGCTTCGTCCGATGTTCCAGAGGGTATGCAATCGGATTCATTGATTACATTGCTTGCATTTGTTATTCATGAACCGTTATTCCTAACCAATCAGCAAATGCTGGGACTTTAGCCAAGAATCTCAGATTTATCCATTTTCGAGTTGGACTCCCTTTGTGGATATTACTAAAGCTCCTGATCAGCCGAAGACCCAAAGACTTGCGCTTTTTATCTTTTGAAACCCGGAAATTCGGCTAAACTACCGACATTGGGGAAACGTTTCTTTTCTAAGATTTCTGTGGATTGGAATTCTGCTGCTTGGTCGATCCTGTGAGAGACGCTTCTGTGATCTGTTTGAGTGAATTCTGATTATTGCATTGCCATGATAATCAAATTGAAATCTGATAATGGAATTCATATCCAAGATTATGTATTGTTCATGTTCGATGACGGTCAGCTCTGCTGCGCAATGGCTAAGGCGTTCGGCTCACAATCGTCTGCCTAGGACTGGTGTTCCAGTTCCGGAATGATGAATGTACACTGCTGGTGGTTTCTTACAGGGATGAAACAGCTCTACATGGGTTTCATGATTTTCATTGGAAGTTAGTTGTTTATAGTGCACGGATTAACGTTGGTTTTCCACTTGAGAGATCCGGACCAAGTGCAAATGTGGAAATCAAATGTTTGTGATTCATAACTGATTTAGCTTTCTTGGAAAATGGTGAACCTTGAATGACTTAATAAACAGTGCAGTTAGCGAGTCTGAGCCACAGTTTGGTTATCTTGTGCCCATTAATTTGTTTAGAGTGGCGGAGACCACTACCTGATATTTCCAAACAATCTTCGCCGCGTTTTCGTAGCATCTGAAGGAAAAATGGGGGCCATATTCTGAGGCTGTTTGTCTGTATTTGGCTGCAATTCTGTTGTGTACAACATTACCCGGAGTTTGATAATAATTAGATTTTATTCCCATCAGAGTTTGTTCAAATATTGAATAATAACGGATAATATGAAGAATTATCCCAACTTTAATTGTATCGACGCCAATCATTCAAAATTCCATTACCATTGCACTATCGTTGACTTTATTAATTTCTGTCCCGTTGTGCAATGACGACCGTCGGACGAACGTACCAAGATCCCACATTAGACCAAAGATGATTTAACATTGCCAATCACAAAAGTCTATCATTTTTGCCATTAAAATCGACCGACGGGTTAAGTTTTACGACTGATCGCAGAAACTATACCTTCCAGAGATAAATCTTGTTCACGCACGATTTCGTTGACTCGCAATCAGCTTTTTGTGTTCCGGGTTAAAGTGAGCATATTGCATACTGCATTTCCAGTGGACGCCTTTTTAGTCCGAACACCAATGACTGGGGTTTATTTAGGACCAAGTATTCGTTTCACTATAAGAGCATGGGGTTGTTGATCACATCGGATATTTTGAATTTGCCATGTTAAAACGCATTACTACTTCCTATCACGTTGTGAGGCATCTAGACTAATATTTCAGTAACAGAAGGCGATTGTTGTCTTTTGCGACTGTCATTTCTGAATTCGCTTTTATGCTGCTCACCAATTTTCTAATGCCAACTGACGTGAATTTTAAACAATGATGAAATTCATATTCCGTTTCAGTTCAGGGATAGAACTAAAACCGAATATTGAAATAATGAGCGATGGACGAACTCCATCACGTCACAATCAATTGTGAAACCAAAACGATTGCCCCCAAATGCTCTAGTCTTGCCATCATTCTCACTGAAAGGAAATTCCGTCCTCGCTCGTTGGACATTTGGTAGTCCGTTTTTTAAATTGGGATGATTTTATTTCATAGAACCGTGTTCAGCTTTGGCAAATGAACACTCTTCTGGATGTCGGGATGCATTAGTCAAACGTCCTTCTGCAAGAACAGTGGTTATTTTGCAAGGGCATATTTGTTAGGCGCCATTTGTCCTGCATTGCATGCAAGCTTTCATAACTTCCTCCTTCAACGAGGTATCTTCAGACCTGAGTCGATTGCCTGAACTAAGAGACAACTTTATTCGATATGCATCGATCCTTGAGTGGCAAAATTGTATGAACAAGACGTTATGCAAGTAGGGACGTATGCTTGGAAAACAGCGATTTTGGACACTGACATCGATCAATCCTCAGTTTGTTGCTTTCTTTGATGAGCCGTTCTTTCAGCTTAACAGTCAGATAAAAATGTCCCACCGTATCAAAAGTTAATCCAGCTTAACAAATGAGCATAAGGATCAAATACTACTTTAACTGACAGAACACAATAGGAGGCAGGACATCCAGTAGGTCTCATGCGGGCACAATCATACGTTATTTTGGGTGGCTTGAAGTTGTTTTTGCTTCGGCAAAAGCACGACAAGTGACAGCGATTTTCCTTCTGATTCGAAAACTATCAAAATCGGTAAAATGCGTTTGTCTTCGATGAAAGTTTCTGTTGAGTGAATCAATTAACAAATGGGTTGTATTTCGAAAGCTGTAAGTGCTAGGCTCTAGCATTCTCTTAGTTTCTGCATATAGAGTGACTACGATAATATTCGATTTCTCCTGATTCATTAAGCATTGGAACGCGAGCTACTCGTAATCCGGTGATGCTTTCAGGGTTACTTTAGTGGTTACGTATTCCAGTGTGAAATGAATTCGGTATCTAAGCACGCAACCTACAGATAACGCTGAATGTTTAAAAAAAGTTGTTCAGCTTTATCTCGGAAAAACATGCAACAGTCATATTTATTGTTGAAGATTCACATACGCATTCACGCATACAAAAACAATCAGTGCAACATTTCTGGTTAGACTTTATTCATTCTCGACAGTATTGCTGGTGTTGGCTAATACAGTTCTACCTGTCAGTCAGACATTTTCGCACCCCTTTCTTGCCTGTTGGAGTATCAGCGAAATCCCTCAAAGTGAATGTAAACTGCTTGCTACCCAAAACCCCGAGCTCCGAATTTTGCAATTCAATGTGGTTCTTTGCCAAATAATCATAGAGACGCATCTCAGTGGACAAGATGCAGTTTTAATTGCTTTCCAATTTCTAGTTATTGGTTTCCAGTCGAGTTGAGCAGTGTTAAAGTTTTCGATGAAGGAGAAAACAATAAATTCTCATTGTATTAGCTATAAAATATCCAAAGGGATCTGTAAACACACCAATCGACGCGTAACGCCACTATGTCCAGTACTTCCGTAAGTCTTTTAAGCTTCCCCTTATGGTGCTCACTTCCTAAGGTGCACTACCTTCAAACTAAAAACGCCATTCAAATTTTGAGCTCGGTAGGTTTAAAGTCCTCCGCCATTTGCGATTGAACACCCGGAAAAGAAGGGAAACAGTTAGCTCGTCCCCAAGAGTAAATGCTACATGTTGATTTACTTTATAAAACTATAGCCAACAATATGAATTTACTTAAGTGTCATGGTGTAGCACAATTTGTACGAATTGTATCCTTTTTCGTTTTTTCAAAAAAACTTCTGGCAACCAGTCTAATTAATAAAGCTTAGGTGAATTTCGCCGGATTACCATAGTAGACCTGTTCGTATTTATTGCTTCATCCGCATTCCCCAATGATTTCGTTTGAGAAACCAGTAAACTTGAATAGAAATGGCACATTTTGAATGGTTGCTTGATTGTCAAAAACCGAAAATGAGAAAAGCCCATGGCCATGAAAAAGGCCTAGTGCCCGGCCCACAAGAAGCTCACTGATTATATGCATGTTACCGCTGTGCCCGGAAATTGGTGATACCAGCTGTTTAGGAATAATCAGACAGAAATGCAAATATGATAAATGATGCCTCTGTGTGGAAGTCAAAGTGTCACCAGGTTGCAATCCAAATCTCACTCCAACCCACTGAGGCAGATTAAATTGCATTCATCTTGCGATGCTTTGCATCAAAAGTGTTTCAAGATCACCATATTTATTCCATTGATGATTTTCAGATTTCACAATGTTCAGCAGTTCCGAAAACCTACTGTACAACTTGGCATATTGTAGCACCATCCTGAAAGGAGATCGATGCCTTTTAAGCGGAACATGAACGACTGCAATAGTTCGACCATAACAACCGTTACGTAGTACTCACATACTCACATAGGCAACTACCTGTTGTGGTAACCAGCGCACATTGACTATTGCAACTATACTTTGGTACGAAGTGGTTACAGCCACTGTGGTGCTTGTATGCATATCTACCTCTTAATCATGTTGCAAGAATAATATATTTCACGTTACTGTGAGTCTTTATCTTCTCTCCTTTACTTCCTTTATTAATGAAGTAACAATGTATATCATTTTTCAGGAAGAAGGCCGCGGTCAACAGAGGGGTACCAACTGGGGAAGTTGGCCGGCGGGGGGGACGAACCCGCCACCTTCACGCCCAAACGCCGCAACCCTATCCGCTTGGACGACGCCGGCCGTGTGTGAATATAGCCGTCGGACCAGTCGGATATGAAATACTTAGAAAAAGAACACCTCTAATACGATGACCTCGGTTAGTCAATGTAGCTATGAAATAGAAAGCATTCATGTCATGTGAATCAATCGCAGTGTGCATGGATGCTTCATCCATTGTCAAAGTTTACTGGCGAGGTGGTCTACGACCTTCGTCTGTTGTTCGGTACTACTAACAGAGGGTGGAAAAATGTACTCGGGTAGCATGTGGATTGAAGTGTCATTGAATAAAAGAGAAACAAAATAATTGCCCGTTGAATAAGTTATAATAAGTTTGACGAGTATAAATTCAAACGAAATAAATCCGAAAGAAAAATGGAAAGATAATGAGTACAAAAAAATTAAATCGAGTGTAAAATAAGCCGGACGTCGAAAACGGATGAAAAAAGAAAAGAAAAAAGCTAAATAGGAAGAAAATAAGTGGAAATGTTAGAAGAGCGAAAGGATGGCAAGTCGATTTAAGAGTCACAAAATAATTCGTGGGGGCACTTTCGTCGGTCAGGCAAGGCTGGCGTCAGGAAAGGGGACGAAAGTGCCGGAGGTAGTATTGATATTAGTACTAGGTTTTCTTCTTAGTAGTATATTACTCATACAGATGAATGAAGAAAATTTGACCCGAACGAAGCACATGGCTGGTTTCGCAGTGATTACCGCTTTTCACGGATGTGCATCCGCTATTATTCTTTCCGGTTATCCCTATCCCATTGCACGATAAACACATTTGATTAGTTGTGACCGTCAAGTGAATATATGTCCAAAGAGTGTTCATGTGTTGAATAGTATCATCGCAAATCAAAAGCTTATATTAGAGTATGAGGATGTTTCTCTCATATCTGGTTTCAGAAAATATCGAATTAACTGGACGTGCGCTTCTTTCGGGGCAAATTTTCTTTATTCAACTGTATGCAAAATACACTACTGAGAAGAGAAACCAATAACAATACCAATAAACATACCAATAATACTATCGGCCTTTCTGTCCTCTTTCGCAACGTAACCACGAATGACCATGTGATTCTCAGAATTCTCGCTCCTAACGATTCAAATGAGATTCTAGTGAAAAACTAGTATAGCGATGGTTGGACAGAATAATAGCGGGTCCCCATCCCTGAATAGCGACAATAACAACGAAACCTTTGGTGTGCTCATTGTTACATTTCTTTTATCATTCCCTAATCAAAATATAATGCTGGAGACTATTTTGTTTTCTGATTTATTTTGTTTTGTGAATCCCTTGCATATCCTGAACACAGATGGTTTTCCTTTATATTGCTTGGTTCTGCTTTTGCTACATTTGACCACTCTGGATCGTGCATCGAATAAGCCTGCTTTTGCGAGATTTAATTTACACATAAATCATATTTTTACCAAATCCGTTATTCGAGCCACTTATTTACTCGTGCCTCATTTATCTTTCCTAATGTTATCCTACTTGATTTGCACCGATTCACTTGCCGTCGTGGCTGCTCTAAACAATAAGTTGTCTAGTTTCCTCCTGACTGACATCCTTTTCCCACTGTTTAGGTCAGTTTGATATACTACGGAAAACGTGACAGCTCTGTTTAGATCTGGACATGACCGATCCATTTAATTGTGCACTATCACGATAGACTGTGTTGCACATGCGCTTCACTCGGGCGACACCCTGCAAACCTAGCTGCATTCTCATCAAAATCAAGTGAGCTGAATAGATTTGGTCCGTTTTCTGACATTATCTGTACTTTTCAAACGCTTTTAACTTCGTCTCTCAGAGGGATTTCACCAGATTTTATTCGGTTGAATAAAATAATTTTCAAATGGCATCAACCCCATTGTTACAGGGGATGACACTAAAGTTTCCATAAACCTTTGCACTGCATTTTCGTAGGAACTGATTCCGGGTATGAAATTTAGTCCAGTCTTACTGTAACAATTTGCATTTAAAGCTTAAAGAATTAAATGAATTTCACACTATACCCAAAGAGAGATAGCATTAATCAACGTCATACTGGAGTTTTGCTACTCCCGACTTGGTCTCGGTAAATTCAGGTGAAAATAAATCACTAACTTAGTCATGAAAAACTAATTTACTCTTGCCAGGGATGCTTCTAGTCTGGATGTCAAACAGGTCCTGTAGGAAACATTTGTACTTAAAGGTTTCAAATTTATCACTAACTTAGGAACCTGGTGGCGTAGTCTATTGATAGATGCTTGCAACTTAATCGGGATTTGCGACCAGTGAATTTCGTTTCCCTAATTCAGGCGATCTGTAGTGTCTTAGGACTCCAGCCACTAGAACCATGGACAGACCCTTCTGGACCCTTCTGATCGGTAGGCCCCATGCACTGTTTTCTATTCTGTGGTTCATTAACTGACACACGGACATTCACCTGATCGAATGTGCTCCATTATATTTGAATAACTTGGTCCTAATGAGATGGCACTGAACTGGGTGGGTCTTGCGTGCATAAAATTCTTGCGGGGTATTCGCTGAAAAGAGAAGTTAATTAAAACAAATGGAAGTGAGGTGAGTCGGTAAATTCTTGTCATGGATGCCAATTCCGGATCCAGGATATACTCGGAAAGCCCGGTAGTCAGTGATTCAACAAGTTGTTCGTATGAACGAAGCATTAATATAACCTCAAAATATGGTTCCATAATATTGGGACAAACGCATTCAACCACAATTGTTTCAGACTGTTTACCAGTCAAGTGAATTTGCATAAGTGTTCAATGCAGTGATAATTTCTAATTGACAGCCAACGTTGTCAAATGATTCTTGAATCACGACAGCTCCTGACCCACTAACATTCTCATTTATTGTATGCAAAGCAGAATAAACAGTAAACTGAAATATGGCTAATGTGATATCCGATTAACGGAAGTGGGACGAACTTCTGGATTCTGTAACCGCACAGTCTGGCAAGATGTTAGGATGAGCCTAGATTTTGGGTAGTTTATTTTGTAATAAACGTTGTTGCAGAAGCCGTGCTAGTAGCTGAACCGCACAAAAGGGAGACAATGCTTCATAAAACTCATAGTCCTTAACATCGTACCACTAATCTTAAACTACGGACAGAGTTCCAAGTAGCAATAGAAAGAATAGGTATTTAAGGTGGACAAGGGGAGGACCTCCAGGGAAAGGGGAGAAAAGTGTCTCATAGTAACCAATACATAGAATGGAGGCTTAATGTAAAGGCGAACATGATTTCAATCACTCTGATTAAGCAGGAAATAACAAGGCGATTTCTACTCTTCGTGGTCTAATTCCCTGTCCTTCAGTGTCTGTAATTTGGCAGTTTGTGCATCATTCGGATCCAAATCACGCCACGTGATACTGCTAATTTACCTTAGTTCGCTATACTTTTCTCATTCCAAGTTGTCGTGTCAACTTTTTCTCCCACTCCATGAGAGAAAAAGAAAATAAAGCACTTTATGGTAGGCGTGCATTTGCGATGCACAACTAGTGACCCAATCAGCGAAGTCATTCATTCTGTATACAGTGCCTTAGTATATTTCGTGAACCGTCACCCAATACTTGATTTTTGACATTGCTCATGCGGTGACTCCATCCAGTCCATGCCATGCTATGAAAACATCGATAATCAGATGTTCCCGAGAGGCGGACATCATCAGTAGGGAAGTCTATGTCTTCCAACCATAAAACAGAGCTCAGTTCAGTGAGGCACAATACAAAGGACCTTGCAACCTCAGCGAAATACCAGACCAGTATCACAAGCTGCGCAATCCAGCGTAACCGGATTGAGCCTTGGATACGTCTGACAACCTTTAACACTTTGTTACTATCCACAGTCCAGAGGCTAGCCAGGCAACCAAAACGGTCAATACTCGATAGATCCTCCGCATCGAGTATCAAGTTCGGTAACGTTGTCGTCAAGTTTTGTGACAACAGCTTATACTTTGAAGGTGTGTAACATGCCGAATGTGGCTGCAGCCCCCGGCTTTGTGTAACTCACGTTTGAAATAATCTGACGACTTGGAAAATCACATCAGGTCGTCTCCCTAATGTTGGTCCTACAACTTCTCGTCATTTGGAAGTCCGAATCCTGAAAATCCCCTAAAGCATTATTTATTACCCGTGAGATTGCAAAGTTAAGCAAGAGGGGAGACGCAATAATTCCTAGAAGAACAGCGAAATGCACTCCCGGGAATTTCTGTGAAACAGAGGCATATTCTCACAACATTTCGAGTATTAGATTCAGTTATACTGTCATCCAAGATGATTGTATAACTGAATCTAATTTTCCAAAGCAATAATATACTCTGTTAAGAAAAAACCGTGGACAAATTTTGAGAATTTTTGACATAAATCGATTACTTCTAATACATTTCCAAAATGTTGCAGGAAATACTATAAAAGTTATGATTATGAGACCGAAAAACGATTCGAATTCGATTTCCACTCCTCCATATTCGTGCAATGTATTTAGAAATATCTGACTGTTTAAGCACAAACTCCTTTAGTTTGGAGCTTTCGAAGTTCATGTCAAGAAGAAGAGTTTCGTTGGAGATTTTCTCTGACAATGGAAGTAATCTTATCGGAACCGAACGTGAAGTGAGAAATGCAATAGAAACTGGCCCACTAGCAAGATTTCGAGTGAGTCTCTGCAGTGAACAACGGAATAGCACTTCACCCTCTTTACTCTAAACACCAGGAAGGAACATACAGAAACATACTGCATTCACTCAGATGTGTTCTGATTTCAATCTGTGGCGAGCAGTCAGTTATTGGTCAAGCACTAAGAATGCAAACGTAAAGTGAATGGATGGCCATTAGTACACGTCACTTGGGATTTAGGTGGTTCAAGAGTACTCAAATCGATCGATTTGCTTATAATAGAATGCAATTTTTCGGAATTTTAGAAAATAGTTCAGCCATAGATGCAAGCCAACCATCTGACATTAAACGGCCGACCAATAAATATTCACAACTTTTACAGAAATGACAGATATGAACAAACTTGGAAAACATCTCTAAGTCAAGGTTTGTGGCATTACTCGTTACTGGAGTCTCACCGCAAGGTATTTCGTCGATCGGAGTCACTGAGTGCACCGCAAATTCGGATGATGGCTTAGTGACTGTAGCGATCATACGCATTATCGAATGATTGGCGCGACGCGCTCCTAGAAAGCCATGTTTCATAGAATTTTCACAGGATACGTCTGATATTGGTCCAACAGCCAGCGCTTCTTGACTGAGAGGTGGTTTTTAAAGTATTCCGAACGGACATGGACCGCTGTGAGTTGAGTCAATTATACAAACAACGCCTTTGAGCGGCAGTAACCAGTTTGAATCTAAGTTAACTGTGGACAGAGATACTAGACACTGACCAAACTCAGCAATGCCCATCAAAAATCCCGGTCAGGTTTTAAGGGCACCGTTTGAAGATCTGAAAAATATAAACCAAACCCTGACATTCTCAATCTCACGTCTTATTCGTTTTTAGATATTTTTCTAGTTTTGCACCTCCTATCACCTGTTAGTTTATCGATTCAGTTCTTTCTACCATTTCTCATAAATCGGACATTACTGAGTTCGAATTACTCTAGACTGATTAATTTGTTTAAAATATTAAAACGGAAACCACGGCCTGGTTCGCTTTGGATTATCACGGGGGCTCTCTAAGCGTTACTCGAATGTTAGTTCTGCTTGGACGTTAACTGACTTCTTACCCATTGTCCTCTGTGTGTGCTCATGAGTGTAACGGTAAACTTGTTTTTTTTCGACCAAACCCGACTTTAAACCTACCAGGAGATAACTCTTAGCATCCAGTGGAACGAGTCACCAATGCATAAGCACAGGTGAATTCGAAATCTTATCCAATTACGTCAACTCTAAACCTCTTTCTTGAGGGAATTTCTCTGAAGCCCATACATGCCTTTGGCAATTCGACAACAAGGACAATTGACCTAGTTGAACTAGTGTGTTTGACCTTTGGAGAAGTTCAGCCAACCATATGGGACGAATTGAAATACAACAAAGAATCTAATGGGATCACTTCAGGCAGACATCTGGGCTATCTGGTGAATAGATCCGGAAGACTAAAACACTGAAATCGAAAAACGACTCGACCATGTGTTTTGAATTTTGTTCTTTTCAAAATGAATGCGCAAGTTCAAGAAACCGAAATACAGTAACAACATTGTTTGAATAGATGGATATTCTGGTTAGTAAACATTTAACAAACTAGACGAAAAAGAGTCAAAATAAGCAATAATTTATGGCTCTTTAAAATAGGTCACCAGTAAATATATAAGTATGTAAGAATAAGATTAGGATGCATTTCAATAAGAGCAGTTGGAGTTTGGGCTGCACTGCCGGCAAGTTAGTCGGGTCTCACATATACAAGAAGATACTAGCCATTAGTGGACTATTTCGAATGAAACATTGTGAACAGCTTCGAGTTTATGCAAGTTCACCTACAACAGACCGAACGACAGCAAATGTGCTCGGTGAGTGTACAAGTCGCACCACGGTATCTTCTGTGCATATTCTTTTTGTCCTAGCAATCAGACATCTAATTAAGTTCCTCTTCACACTAAGAGGTACAAAGCTGTGGAAGTTGATGTATTGCCCATTCCATGTGGCTTTCCTTTGTACTGATCGCCGAATTGAGCCGTCTTCTCGACGACTTAGTCGTACATCTAAGAAAGCTATTTCACTGTTCAGCTCCATCTCTGTTGTGAATTTCAAATTTGCGTGAGCCGAGTTGAACACATTCAACAGTTGTTTAGTTTTCGTCGAGGGGTTGAGTACATAGAAGATGTCATCCACATAACGCTTGTATAGGTAGAGCGATTGTATTGACGACTCGAGTGGTCCACGTTCCAGCTTTGCCGTAAAAATGTCAGCTAGTAGCGGACCGAGTGGGGATCCCATCGCTACGCCGTCCTTTTGACGGTAAATTTGATTTTTGAATTTAAATTGGACGTTGTAGGTACAAAAGAACAATAGTTGTTTCAAGTCTGCTATCGGAAGACTTGTCGCTAAGCCATTGTTCTCGATGTAGTCACAGAGGTATTCGATTGTCCCAGTGATCGCAACGTTGGCAAAAAGGGCGGTGACGTCTAAAGAAAGCATCCTTCGTCCCTTCATATTTAGTTCTTTTACGGAATCGATAAGCTCAAATGTGTCTTTGAGACTATGTTTTGCTACCTTCTGTCTGACGGGTTCCAGTAACCTAGCTAACCATTTTGCCACAGCATGGTACGGCGAATTGCACATGTCGAGAATAGGCCTCATAGGTACTCCATTTTTATGTAATTTGGGTAGGCCGTACAATCTCGGAATAGTAGTTCCCGTAGGCCGAATTTGTTCGAATGTCGTCGAATCTCTGATATCCCTTTGTCTTAGTCGTCTCAAGATACTAGGCAACGATTTTTCTATCTGATGCGTCTTATCATTCCCCTTCGCCATTTTTGCAAATTTAGATTTGTCATTCAGAATGGCTTCCATTTTCGTTACATAGTCAGACCTGTTCAGGAGAACTATGCCTGCACCCTTATCTGGTCTTGATAACAGGATGTCAGCATTTTTCTGCAGTTCTGTTAACCGTCTCTTATGTTCTGGTTTTAATAACCCACTCGTTGTATGTCTAGCGCCATGATATTGATAGAAAGTGTTCACCAAAGTTGATTTAAATGCTTGCATTTCCATTTGTGATGACGGGGATAAACTCGATTTGTGGTTGTGCTTCAACTCCCTTGGCCCACCCCCGTCCCAATACAAACCCTAGACAACAAAACAATTAACACCACAAATCCCTTCCTCACCCATATTTGTAAACTTCTTATATCGTTTCTGAATAAGGTCAAGAGAGTTCGGAAATATCGTTTAATTGATTGCGATTTCATTTTCATGTGTCTGGAATATGCTCCGTCTTCAGGGGCACACTTGATCTTGCACTTTAAGTTGCATTGTTTACGCAAGCACTGTTTCATAATTCATGAGCAGGGGTATACCTGAATAGCCTTATAAAATGGAAGCTTATCTTTAGCAAACTGCATATAATTCTGATATGAAATTGATTAATTTTGAACTGGTTTTGAATTATCCTGGCCAATGTTACAGTAGATACATGGTACGGGTGCAACAAGGGAACACGTTATAGCTGATTACGTCAAAGTAACATTGGATGGCTTGATACATCACTTTGTGTACACGCGTCCGATAAAAATGTGCTTCATAAATAAGCTTGATTATTTAAGCAAAACTCGCAGTAAATTAGCAGCCTGAATTGAGAAGTGTAAGTACTTACATTGTCTGTTGATTACGCGGTTCGTGAGGAACAGACGTTGTTTGGCTTAGCCCAGTGATTCACAGACGTCCCAATTGCGATGTAATCATGCTGTTAACACGTCGAGGTACTCTTAAATTATGAACATATGTAAACACTGTTGTTTTAAAATACTTAAAAATATACCAGTTTACGGTGACATTCTGAATGAACAACAACGTGAGGCCATTACTCTAAATCATTTCAAACAATGTCTTCATCTATAGTGTTCGGGTCGCAAGCTTTGAGTAGTTAACGGACTAAACCAAGTACAGTGCCTGAGTTTCATCTTAGAGTGTTCAATGAGCAAACCGCATGCAAGATTCAATGTAAATGCCCAGAACTAAGCAGGTGATTTTCTTAATAAATATTAGGAACGCTCTTTTAATTACCACAAACTAAAATGAGGCTAAGGTAGGTGGCCAATTACAGAGGAACCCGAATCCATGGTAATTGATTACTGATGCCTTGCTGACCTCTCTTAACATTGAATCGTTTATAAATGACACAAATTCTTGCCCACCATGTGCGAGTTATTAAAAATGTGCTTTACATTTTTAGAACAATTACAGATCCATTGTCAGTCCGGAATGATTACGTCGTACTTGAAGGGATTTAATGACAACGTAGAATGACTGACATACGAAATTTGAAAGTTCTTTGATGGGACTGAATTCCGGTTTAGATTTTGACTGTAAACTTCGGCAAACGTGGACAAAACTGCAGCGGTGGATGCGCCCATGTTGATGAGCATTTGCATCAGTATAACAATATTATTTCATTGTACATTATATCGTCACATATTTACCCTAACAATTAAGCAACATTTGTAAAATTTACTACCTGTTCACTTGCAGAATCTCATATTTCCTTACTAAAAGACCTCATCGAATCCGTCACTGTTATGTGTACTGTTTCCTTGCCTTGTAGACCTTTTGGTCACACGTTTCAGCGAAACGGAGTTTCGCGGGCGCCGTTTCACCATTTCCTATCTAGTGGAAATTGTAACTCACCACATTCTCGTAACATGATAACTAAAAGAAGGGTTGCTCAAGAAAGTATCAAAATATCTGTTACTTAACTGCATTTATTTTGCAACTTTACGAATATTAGGTTTCTTTTCCTGGAAGCTGAATCCCAATCCTAAATGGTTCATAAAATACCCACTCCTATTCAAATGGTCAAAACTCACTGGAATCGAGCTTATTCACGCGGCACCGCATTTACAGAGGTTCCATATCTATAAGTTAGTTTTATATATTTGTGTGAACTGATGGATTTTCACGAAGGTTCATTCGATGTGATTTGCATTTTCAAATATAAGTTGCTATCTTTATTTCATAGTTTATCAGACAACGATCGAAAGACCTGTCGATATCCTGGGTTCACAAAAAAGTCGAAACTCCATCATCGGAGGAACTGATCTTGCCTCTATAACAGCATCATCTGTTTGGTGTTCCTAGGTTCTCCGTTTCCATTAATCATTGAAAAACAGACATGTTTACCAGACGGTGTAAAATGTGGAGTTATGCATAAAATTGCTTTCAGCAACAGAAATAACAAGTAGATCGCTTGTGATCAGCTTCTACCCCCGGATACCATTAGTGGGAACAAAGTCACCCATTTTCTCGACGTATTTCCAGAGTGAGGTTATTTATACGGGGTTGTTCTCCAAGACTCCTCAGTAAACCTGTAATATTCATTGGAACTATCCATTTTGAAATAGGTAAATGGTTCTGCTTTCGGGGCAGTCTCGCTCATTTCCACGGAGAGTATTTTCGTTTGTGGTTAGTGCAATAAGCGAAAAATCCATGTTCTTGCGTCACACCTGACGGTACCATCATTGCATTACTTTGATAATTGGATTCGTGTTCTTCAGGGTTCAGCTGACTGCGTTGTTTTTATTTACCTTTAGGTTTCGTTCCGCAACACAAGTTTTGCGCTCTAGTGACGAGCACGGCTTCACTACATGGAAAGGAAACAATAGTGAATTGCGTTGTTATTTCCATCGCATTGGCCTAAACAGCAGACGTTGTTTGTTTCTTGCACCAGTTTATGTCTTGCATTCTCATGTAGCCAAATCGTCGTTTGATGAGTCAACATTTTAGGCTTTTGATTTGTTCTTCTCACTAGTATATTTTATATAAGAATGGGTGGACAAAATGTCCCAGGAAGCGCAAGAACGGTTTCGCGATAATTGCCGCTCACCAAGTGTGCATACCCAGTATTCTTCTGTCTAACCATCCCTATACTATTGCACTGCGCTCCTTTCTTAGTTTCTCAGTAGAATCTCATTCTGAGGTTAGACTTGCCTGACCGACAAAAATGCTACCACGAATCACCATATCATTCTAAAAAGGACTTATTGTCTATTCACGCTCCCTCGGATTCAGATGAGACTCCAGTGAGAAGCTTTAAATTTTTCTACTGGGTATTAGTTCTAATAGGAAGGAATTTACATAGCATATTTTTTTCTAGCACTTCTTGTCAATCCATGAAGTAAACTTTCCTCATTTATTGCCGGCTGTTTTACTCGTGGTCGTAATGGCTGTTGAAGGATTTACAAACTGGCCCTTCACGCGTGATGTGTTTGACAGAGAAACAAATCTCTACTTTCAGATGTGGCTAATCAAACCAGGAAGCATTTTCTAAATAACCGTGAGTTGCTTGACATTAGATAAAATCCATATTCATTATTCAGACAACTAGCTGCAACGCTAAACCTTGCATTCCTTATGGTACGTTTTCATGACAACGCATTTACTTTCTGAGAGTTATTTTACAGAAAAACGAATTTTACCAAAATTATCAAGTCTGATATCGCCTTTATTAATTCGCTAATAACGATGGGATCCTCTAATATAATGGACTTACTGCACGGCTTACGTTCTTAGTGACTTTCCACAAATGACAACGAATTTTCCTTACATGGAATTGCTGACCAGACCAAGTTATCGATTTGTTTCAAATAATACATTATAACACCGTTGCTATGAACTGATTAAAGAAAACACGTCTTAGTTACCTTTCAGAACATTGGTAGCCTTATTTCGTTGTTTGTAGTGAAATGATTCATTCTTTACAATTAAAAATTGTCAACTGTTTTATTGATGTTCGGTAGCCAACGGCACCAACATTTTCGTCATTTCGCTCAGGGGCAACGTGCACTAGGTTGAAGAAACTCCCTGAAGGCATTGCTTAGCAGAGGGAACATTGAAGACTTGCAGTGCATTCGGTAACCGACGAAACTCGAAATCAAAATATACAACGTACCCTTTGTTTCGTGAGATTCGTTTGCCCAGCGTTAGATTCTAATTGTTGATATGCAAAAGCTGCCATTTCCTACCGTTAATTGTAATTTACAGGCAGTGGAATACACAAGTACGCTGAATTTAAAATTTTCATTTCGTTCCCAACACCATGCACTGTAAAATTTTTGCAAAAATTGTGGTTATTTTCTAATTAAACCAAAGACGAATGGAAAAAAGTCGTCCTTTCGACAGGTATATTCCGTGCAACTTTGCTCATTCATATAAATTGGGTCTTATCGACCTGAGTCTGGTTTAGACTGAGCTTTTTACGGCTCACCTTAATCGAGAGAATGAACGTGGTGGAAACGGTATTCACCGCCGACGAAACGGCTTTTGTAGCCAATAAGCTTCCCTGGTCAACGTTTAGCAGACTGTGGTCATCGTAAAGTATTCTTCTGTAGGTCATTTGTAGCTGCCTTGGTTTAAAGTAAAACAAGTGTGAAATGTGTGTCTCGGACACGTGACGGAATAGCTGAATTAGGGTATAATCAGTAGCTAAAATGTCCTGAAGATGTTTGTTCTTCCCCTATCGACCCAAGGCTGGTAAAAACAAACGGAGCCCGCTAAACGAAAGCCACTTGAGATTAGAGGATAAAGACGGGCCGAATACCTGTCAAATCCAATATCAAAACTCAGTTGTCCTCGGTAATTTTCGGGAGCTCGACGACAGTTTTTCGTGGTGGAAAAGCGTATCCCATCGAGGCCTGCTAAGTGCGACACAAACTTGATGCAAATTAGTTGGGGAAAAGGAGTTAAAATCAATCGGGAAAGAAAATTCCACATGAGGCAATAACTCATGTAGGATGGCAGGTAACGAATTATTGTGAAAATCAGTGATTCACGCTAAAGTACAGTGTCACGTTAGAAACGATCCCTCAGAATACATTGAAGGAGGTCTTTCAGGTGCTTCATTATAGAATCGTCTAGGAGATAAGTGTACCGAATGTTTTCGGAGTTTACTCAAGCAAACTAGCGTTAATAACATCAGGTTGCTTACCTGATGGAACAGTGGTGTTAACACATTGCCAGTCGAGGTCATACACTGAAACAGTCATGTTATTCAAAAGGTTTGTCCACAGAAACGGACCAAACTCTGAAGGTTTCGATTACGCCTACCCCGTAAGACCGAGTAACCTGCTGGATGCTTCCGATGGTTGTTAACGATAACGGAGGTGTTTATTCAACTCCGTATAAAACAGCAGTTTGCACCGAAAGACAAAACGTGATCCTGATAGCACTAAACATGATCACGTCGGTCCATGGAATCTTTTTTGTCCACACGTCGTCTAGTAAACATGAAAAAATAACCACCTTATTGAGTTAGAAAAAATCAATTTTTACCAAGTTGTGATTATAAATATCCTAAATCACTCAGTCTTCTACTTTATCTGTCCCGGAGTCTATTAAAACTAGTTTTGATTTTGCCCATCTAAGTGGAGAATAATTTGAGTCTGCTGAGGCGTCTAGCCCAAGAAACCAAGGTAAAATATGCCGTTCTGCACATCTCACAAATATTCGTTCCTATTTTCACTTTGTCTCTTCTGGTTTAGCAAGCAAAATAATATTGTTTTGGAAGAAGTTAAAATGTAAAGCAAAATGAACATTTCTGTGAAATATACATGACGAGCGATGTTTCCGAATCAAAAGCTGCTTTTACCAACAAAGCGCTTTTTGACATTTCCAAAACAGACCGATGCTAACTGCATGCTCTTGAACTGGGTTCGTAGGCATTCCTGACTGGCAAGTATAATGAGCTTGATTTGTGTCTAATTAGCTAAGGTCCCATATCTTTACATTATTTCATCCAACAGGATCACTTAATTTATTATATATTGACAATATTACGAATGCTGCTTCCAGCATAACGTCAGCGACCACAACAACGAAAAATTTATGCAATTAGGAAATAAAGTAGATATCGTATTCTTAGTTCAGTTTTACCGATGAGCACATATTCAACTATTTTTTATGTGAAATCCTTCGCACATTATCTTTTGTCTTTTTACTTCCTTTATTAATGAAATAAGAATGTACATCATTATTCAGGAAGGGGCCGCGGCCAACAGAGGGCTGTCAATTAGGGAATCTGACTGGTGGTAGGAGGATGCGAACCCAAGACATTCACGTCCAAACGCCATTACCTTATCCGCTTGGCCACCGCCGACCTGGATACAGATTTAGCAAATTCTCCCTAGACTGAAATCCGAAGCTATTTCGCGTTACCCGTAAACTTCACTGAACCGATGGCAAGGCGTGAGTCGGATATTTCCGTGTTGTATTTCTAAAATGTGCAGTACACTATGTTTAACTGGTCTAGCAACCATTAAAATGTTGCTCAACCAATGCACATGGTTTGTGATACAGAAACAGTGAATTTGTTGAGTGATGCAGTTTTTACTCTCGGATTTAATTCTTGGTCCTATATTTTTGAAAGATAAGATACAAGAGCTAAAACGAACCATGCAAGAAGAATGCTCTTCGGCAAAGGCGGAAGGTAAGGTTTGTAATGGCTTTGTATTCACAGTCAACCTTCTGATGTGAGCTCAAAAGTCGGGCCATATCTTCACTAAAACATGGTCGATATTTTTACGCGTTTGACCAATTTTAGTCAACGCTGGTGCAGTGTAGTCCGAGATACACAATAGAAAGATTTTGCATATATATGGTAATCTGAAGATTGCACCGTAGCTTCGAGCTGTGTGCGGATTTACACAATATAAATATGGCACATCAATCACTTGAGCATATAGTCCACAGTGAACGTGGTTCAACAAATGTGCATCGAATTGCACCTCATGCAAATGATGAGTACTGAGAATGTGAGGATCAGATGTAACAAGTTAAGATGAAAAACGGGAATGAGACAAAAATGACCTATTCATATCTAGTGTGCACGAAAATAATTCACTGTCAATCGATTCACATCAGTCACTTTTGCCTTATTTAATTTGAACTGAGTTTCTTTCGGCAAATCTTTATGAAACTGCATTGCATTTAATTCATGTTTTGGAGACTCCGTGCAACATTTATTTGCGTTATAACAGAATCTTTTCTTAGGAAATTGTAATGGCCCATAAATATATAATGCGCTCGAAGTTGTTTCCTTTGCCGTTTATCACCGCCCAACGTTTCCCATCAATTCCGCGTGCACCACACTATGCACGCTCAATTTTACTCAACCATCCTCTATTCAACTTCATCGGCAGGAAGACTCTCATTAATTCATTTCACGAAACTCTTTTCAATATCTCATTGCGCTTTGCGGAAGTGTTTACAAGAAATTTCGATCATCATCGTTCGTCATCGATCAGCGTTAAACAGCAAGGCAAGCCTCACTGGCCGCTGCCTTTCCCCAGAGTTACACGTTTATATAAAAAGAGTGAATATCCAAGGGGAACAGGGAGTGGATCTACACAGGCGGGAAAAGATAAGATACTGCTGCAGCCAACACAAGAAACACAGTCTAACTGTACAGATTTCCATATGTATAACTGCTAGGTTGTTTTCCTCTTTGTATGCGATTTTTTTGCTATTACCTTGGAGTGCGTGTGCCGGAAGACGGAATGTTTCCTTCGGAGTTTGACCCTGTCGTATTGATTCGATGGATTTCAGTAATGTGCTTTTTTCGCGGCTGTTAGAACTCAACTTTT
>LUCM01005629.1:150029-176357 GCA_008360955.1 Fasciolopsis buskii | reverse complement strand
ACTCACTTTTCCAGCTAATGCATCAAAATCACTTGCCACCACTACAATACTAGAGTCTTTACTCTTCTGAACAAGAGTAACGAGTTCGTCATAAAAATCGTCTTTTTGCATATCGGCACTACAGTCTGTTGAGGTGCATGCCGAGATGACAAATACGATGTAATGAACACAACTATCTTGTCGAATTCCGACTGATCGCTGCAGTCCTACGGCGCACAAGCAACTGTTAACCAGGATCCATTCTAAAAGGGCACCTCAGTCTTCCCACTCAAAACTAGTCCTACACCGCGTTTGCCCACAACTTGAGCTGCTTTCTTTTCCGAGGTGAACGAGAAATATCTTGGTGAGATATTAAGCACAGCCGGTTGAATTACTCTACTCGAATCCTGAATCCGTGTTCCACTCACGCAGCAGACGTCAGTCAAATGTAAGTCTAATGACAAAAACAACATGCCTATTGATCAACCCCTTGATAGACTGCATGCATGCACGCACTACAATATTTTACAATGAACCGTTGCAATTATCAGCCATGTTATTAGTGTGGACATTATGGATATTCAGAGGGATCAAAGAAGCTTGGTTGGGAACGGAGGATTAACAATTGCACTTCATGGACAGTTTAAGTAAGATGATGAAATATATGTATATTATCATGACCTACTAATCTGGGAGCAGTCGGAATTCGTGCGTCCGGTTGCCGTCGGTAAGATGCTTTTAGATTCGAAAGTGCAAAGTGGTTCTAGATAGGTCGACGGGGACGTTAAACGAAAACTCGGGCAGGTAATGCATAGCTTCGAGAGAACAGTGTGTTATCGCTGATAAATTTAGCTGCGAATTAAAAGCTTGGGTTATTTACAAAACACTTCGAGATAATTTTTGCGGCAGAACAGTAACGATCTGCACTTTTCAAATTGCTTTTTAGTGGGCCTACTTTGCTAGAGGCCAAGTAATGGGTATAATTTTGGATGATTGGGTCACGAAGGTTTTTCAGAACTACGTACAGCAGGTAGCACAATAGCTGGGGCAATCCGTAAGATTTTGGTAGCAAACTGGGTGTGCTATACTTTTGACATACATTTTTAATAGACTCATCGTGTAACGTTTGCCTTTTGACTGATATAATTGAATAGGAGCCACCGGTGAAGCGACGGATGGGCACATCTCGAAAGGTCGTTCCCATCCGCAGTTTTCACTATTAAGCTCAGTGAGAAAATAAACCCAGAATGGTGTTACCCCTAATTTGAGACGTGACGTGTTGCCTCCATACCGATGCGCCGCGTTCAGTATGTGCAGGTAAAAACCGGAGTAGAATACTGGGGCCAGCATATTTAGGGAGCGATGAAGTCCCCAGGTAGCAAACTTTGGCTTCCAAGGGCGCCGCTATAGGGAATAAATGCATTCATTGTGGGAGGGAATTATTGAAGTTCAGATTAGAAAAGCAAGTTTGTCCTACCATCACCTTATGCCGTCCCAACCCAATTTAAGATCACACAGAACCGTCTTCGTAAAAGTTAAGCGACTGAAGCGCATTATCCTGAATTTACTTCTCCCTCGTTGGCAAAATGATTTTCGATGAGTAAGGATAACTTGCTATCGCAATTTGGACTACAAAAACAGTTTGGTGACTAGGGTGCGAGCAATCAAATGAAGTTTTGTCTTTCATCAGGGTCGTTGAATGCATGCGAAGTATGTCACTTCTGAGAAAAAACGAACATACATCAGTGAAAAATTGAATATTCGACAAACCATTGTGTCCTCCTGTGGAGCATACCGGGACTGATTCATGTTTCCATGATTGCCGTTTACGTGACGAGTGGTTTGTTTGATGTGTGAAGCAGGAAAATGAATAAATTTACAATTGGAAGTCAATTGCAATCGTGTGCTGACTGAAGTAAAGCTGACTAGAAGATATAAAAGTACTGATTACACATCCCAGTAGGTTTCCGAGATCGGCGTCACACTATGGATTATTATTGTGCCAGGTTTCATTGAAGGAGGTGGCGTGCAATCAATCCGAAATGAAGAAATTAACAGATGGCGGAGAAGTGGTTACGAGAAACCGCAAAATGGGTGAAGAAATCTATAGAAAAATGTATAGGGTTAAATGTTCTGCATATAAATTAGCAAAGTCAAAGTATAAGCCATTTTTACGTGGCATGCAGAGGGATCCCAAAGGAACCTCGGGTGTCATGTTAGTGTTGCATAGTTGTCTCCCGGCGTTGATTTGTTGCCATGGGGATTCCGTGGCCGGTACTTCCAAGCGCTGCGGGCCCCATCATCATTCGCGGATTCCGTCCACCAGAGTGAGCATTCCTACTATGTTGGGTTTGGACTCGTCTGCTTTGAATCGGACGTTATAAGGAGGAGTCTTTAACAAATATTTTCGGCGTGTTTAGCCGAGGGCATGCACGGAAAGACCAGCGGATTTCCTGGACCATGCATGACTTTGTCATCGGAAAGCACACTGAGAGATGGACTCAGCATGTGACCAGGCCCATGGGGGTTGATGACGTATTAGAAAGATTTGCGGACGACAGTCCTAATATCAGTTTCTCAGTACTAAAACCAATAGCTAGGAGTGACATTAAGATGGTCACACGTAGCTTTACCGTTCGTGGCAAACCCATTCTACACACGTGCACACTATCTCGCACCCTCATGTGTCGCATCGAAAGGACGGAATACTTAAAGCATTGCGAACCCCTCGTTGGACCCAGCTTCATTATCCCCTGAATAGCAGAATGCGGCGGTCGACGTTTAGGCTAAACATCATATGTTTAATTGTCTCTCCGAAACGAATAGCCGGTGCAATCACGAGAAGCTTAACAGGCGTTGTCAGCTCCATGCCTAACATTTGACGGCCAAGAAAATCTTCATCATATTAATAGATTTCCCTCTTTTTTGAGATTACCGCTTGCAACAACAACGGCTTACTGCTTCTGAACTTAGGTTCAGAAGGCAAGGAATGTCAGCGATTTGATCGCCTTATCCAGTTCAAAGTATCGTCAACGCTTTCAAGGCTTGTTCATGAACGAACTCTGGCCATTCCGGATTTCACTATCTTTAATATCTTGCGCCTAGGGCCCCCTGTAGACAGCGGAAGCATTCGATACATACCTCTTCTGTTCTCATTGCCAACAATCTACCACACTGTGAACTCCATCCCATGTTGACCTCCATTAGGTTTTCTTCCATTTTATATCTGACGCTGCTGGAATCATGATGGTGATGAAATATGCCAAGTCCATCTACATGCCTGGAGTTGACGGTACCGCAGCAGTGCCATTTTGCACTCCTAGTCCAGACCTTCCTCTCCGCTTTTTAAATCCGTTCTCGCTCCCCGTATCTCGCGTTTATTTCCCGTCACAATCGAAGACCCCGTTATTTTTCACACCACAAAAAGGGTTCTTTGAACGATCATGAGTACTATCGCTCTATTAACAACAAAATTCCATTATGCTTATGGAAAATGTTGGTAAGGAACAAATGTTAGAACTGCTTACTTCTCATTATCTTATCCAGCCCTCGTGACATGACTTTCTGGGCAGCCGATCTAGCTTTGCTTGTCAGTTTCACTTCTTGAACCTAGTTAACCATGATGCTGACACTCAAATTTCGATGCTCACTCTTAACCAAAAGCGTTTTACAGTGTTTTTCATTCCTGACTTTTGTCCAGAATTAGGACGCATGGAACACAAAATCCACTCCTTTTCTTTTTATTACCTTACCTCTCTAATTGGTTTCAGATAGTCAATAATACCGGTTGTTTTACGAAGCCCTGTGCTATTTCCAGTAAGATTATTCAGGGTGGTATCCTTAGTCTTCTTCTACTCCTGCTGCATGCTAGTGATATCTCTTTTTTTTCGTTAAGTCAAAACACTCCTGCTTGCTAAGGGCAATAAAATAGTCTATTTTAAATCTGTTTTATTTACCCACTTGCAATTGTTATTGAAGGCCTAAAGTTTATTGGCAGCAGAAGCCCCAAGTGGCTTATGAAGATTTTGCTGACAAGAATTCTCCAATGAGAATGTCATGCCCCAACAGGCTTCCTGTCAATAAATGACTTCCCTTTTTTGTAACATACGGTTAAGGACTAGGAACTTCAGGTAGCTATGCTCTTTCAACTTTGTGAAACAGCCGATCACCGAAGGCCACCGTCGCTGAAGTAACCGCTGCAATGATCCTAAGGGCAATCTGCGCTCAGGATTGCAGGCTCATGAAATTCAAATCCCACGATGGACCCAAACCTAAATGCACCTTAATTACCTTAACCGCATGCATGGAGTTGATCGAATCATAATTCAGAGTGTGTTACGGGCGTTTACCAGAAAATTCCTGGTCCCTCCTCTAGCCTACGCTATAAGGTCAGATGCGGGCTCCTTGGTCTGGAAATCATGGCTTCTTTGAGTTTGGTTAAACCTCGCGTGCCTCTTTACCATTTGAAATACCAGTAATAGTAGAAATCTTAATGTTGCATAATTTTCGATTTGCGATATGCATATGCAAGGCGGCATCAAATTTGTTTATGAATGATAAAATTGAAACTAGAATAACTGAAATCAGGAGACATTGAGTATATGCTACTTTGGGTTACTCTGGAGGCAGGCTTAAAATCTGCAACGCAATACGGGGTGCAGAATTACGGAGGACAAAAATCACAACCGGACAAGCCATGCTGCAAGCGTAAGCAGAGCTTTCTGGGACTATTCGTGGGTAATTGACTGCGAGTCATTTCGCGTTTCAGTCCAATAAATGTGCGTATTGTTGACAAAATTAGACAGGAGCTCGTTGGCGGATGTCGAAATATGGCAGGAGGCTATAACGTCAAGGGCGTTACGTGATGGACAGAAACGTTAAGCTGGGAAATGTAGATCAATTGGAGCATCATAATGAGATGGAAATCAGTCCAAAAATTCCTGTATGTAAGGGGAATATGAATGTCGCATTTTGTAGCAATCAAGGGCCGATAAATTGCTGAAGAACGCGGAGGGATAATATCAAGTGCAATTAACTAATTTGAGAAGATTTTGCAGAACGTTTTACAGAGAGAGGATATGGAACTCTGCTAACTTCCGATCGCATTCCTCTGCGGCTGGCGACAAGGTGGACTGAGTGAAAGTTTTTAAGTGCACCAGTGAAGCTATCATCTATGCTGTCTTTTTTGTTTTTGCAAGTTTGATCTTAAATGGCAGTACGTGTGGGGAATTTGGCGAGGCGCAGAGGGCACTCTGTAATTATTAGTGACTTTGTTTTCGACCAGTCATAATGATCTGCCTGAGTAGGAGTTTCCAAGGGGAGCAGCTACTTGGTTTGAGTTGAATGGGGCAACACCTGAGCGCCAGATCTGGTTAGCGGCGTCCTAGCGTGAGCGAAAAGCTAGTCTATTCGTATTTTCCCGTTGGTGAGCGCGACTGGTAACAGCGCATATAGCCGGCGTGCAGGATCTGAAACGCGAGAGAGACGCGGTCTCACTTGGATGTCAGCCTAAAGTTATGGTGATTACTGAAAAGTTGGGGGAGAAATGGAGGCATCGCCCCATCTAAGGTTGGTCATGTGAATGAAAAATCAGACCAAGAAGTTAAAAAAGCAAAGTGATAAGCATGATTTATGACGGAGTATAGGGAGTTGAAGTGAGTTGGCCGCAAACGCCATACGTAATGTTTTTAGGCTCACCCCGTCCCAACTAAGTAGCAGAAACTGTTGGATGAAAATAACACTGGCCTGGATGTCCATCGGAAAGAATTTTCCACATATGTTTTTCCCAAACTATTAAACAAAGTCCATATCAAAATCTATCCCAGTTTAAAGCTTATTTAACGAAGTTACTAGATGCCCAGATTTTAATTAAACTTACACAAGGCAATATTGGATCAGATGAAATCCATCAACGTGGGTTTAAACTATGCTTTATGACAGAGTTTTCATTGCGTTATCCACACGGGATTCTCAGGATTTGGCCCCACCGCTTGTAACCCCATTTTTGTGCGCCTTCGCACCAATACCCTCCCTGACGTCCTTCATTTCTCGTAGTGGATGTACCCACTTTCAAAGGAGACTAACCGCTCCATGACTCGTAATGTGTTTCTCTGATATTATTCAGCTTCAGACTCCATATCCCACCATTTTCATGGTTGCGTATCCTTTTTTTGGCTCAGCAGTTCTGAGTAGGTCATTCTTGATAGCCGGAAACCCTTGAGCAGCCGGAAACATTTACCTGATAACCCAGGTGCGATTACCAGATTTTGCGCCATTCAAACATTTTACTGCTAGTCTGCTGCTATTTCCTTCTTAGCCGATAAACCCCCATGACTGCGGTTAGCAGTGACTTGGTCAATAAACAGTTCGTGCTACATCTCCATCAAAAACGGACTCAGCTGACATGGAAATAGATTAACGTCTTCCGTAATCCACCTCGTTCTCCGATTCTCGACCCACCATCCTCAATACCCTTCGGCTTCAAGACCTGCTACCCTTACTCGGTCCGTAACGCAGAGCAGGCTGATCATGACAATCGTCAACTTCTCAAGTGGCCCGGCGAAGCAACACCTGGTACTCCGGAATAGTTGCCGACATATTGGCAACTTTGTTCTCATAACAATAATAGCAACGATACCACTCCTGATTTCAGGCTGGCCGCGATCAACTTACCGCGTTATCGCCTCGTTGTGAACCAGGGAACAGGTTTTGAGTTTCACCGAAAACCCCCGAGGAGTTGAATTAAAGCTTCTACGCCGGCCCTTCCACCTTTATCCCGCATCCGCCGCCATAACTTGAATTTTGCATTGCATTTCCTACTTCTTGGTGGCAACATCCAAATTCCATGATTGTTGGTCATCCTTAGGCCATAGCTAAGAGCAATATTTGCAATATTTCCTTCTAGGTTTCCATTCACACGGCCAACCGTAGAACTGGTCAGGCCTGTATTTCTGCCTATCTCTGCCTCCGGTTCACTACTCACCGTAACCCTAAGGCGGCGCCCAAGCCAGACTAAGTCCCTCTTTTATGTTTCAGAACCCGCACCGTGACCATACGCGTTAGTACCGGTTCCATCCTTGCACGGGCAACTCCAACCATACTAACCTCACATTGGGGCTACAAAATTGGTAGCCAGATTTGGTGTTCATGCGTCGCTCCATCCAATGCAAAGGTGACACACCACGCCGCTGATCGCCTTGGATACCCCAAGTCAGCTGGACCTTCACAAAGCACGGTTGCTGATGCAAATAGAATGGCGTACATCCACCCTCCCTCACTTACAAGCGCTGTGCGCTAAGGCCGAAAACCCCGTTATAACAGAAAGGGCTGCACAAATGTTATTCAAGGCCATTGTGTTAATGGACGTTTTTCAGTTCCTACCCAAATTCGTTTTCGTTTTCATTGCTCTTTTCAGACCGTTTCGTTGCCAGGCGCTTATGAACGCAATCAGCAGTCTTAGGAGTTCCATAGAATATGCTTGCCCGAGTCTCCACAAAATCTCATCCTTAAAGAAGTCCCTCGAGGTCTTGGAATCATTCATCCGTCTTTATCTTAAAGATTTTATTGGCCTTTTTTGCTGTTAAATGCGATCATTTCACCCATCTTCCATGAAATTCCCTATGGCTCTACTCATTTCCATCTAATTACCATATCCACATTGCTCTTCAGCTCATCAATTCAACTTTTCCGCCTATTGCATAACGTCCTTGACTTTTGGGTGTCCACGCCACATTCCAACATCCGTCATTGCACTCCGACAAAATTTTCTACCAGCGATAAGCACATTTGATGTAATACGCCGTGAAAAAGGCTCGCGGTCCGCCGCCCACGAACAGTCTAAAAGTTTTCAGTGTTGTGGAAAGATTTTTAACTGACATACTCACGCATTGCGTATTATGTTGCAGATTCTGATCGCAACACCCAGCGTCTTTTCCAAGTAATCCAAGGTAGAAAACACCTTTTTGTGTCCCTCCTTTGTTCTGTTATTCGTGCTTCCTTTGCTCCATCCTTGTAGATATTTGAACCTGCTTTGGGCAGATCTCTCGCAAATCGAGAAATATATACCATTAATATCGCCAGCATTGTTTTGTGGCCGCCGAACTACCTCCAGGAGAAAATACAGCGGCCATTCTGGAGGCCTTCAAATTTCGGTGACGTTTTATTAGGGGCCACATTTGAGGAGACATATCCGACACACCCAGGTCGAAAGTCACCAATTTCATTTTTGGAAACTGAGCTGTACGAAAATAGGAGCATGCTGCTGAAAAAGACGTCAGGATTGCGCCTTCGATTTAGCGCTGGATGTATAACCCATGCATATTATTATGACAGTTTATTAACTTGGATTCGAACGGACTTGAGACATCGAAGTACCCATCATTTTAGTTCTGCCGGTGTAGACCTCGCCAAAATCTTGTTGGGGGACTGAAACAAGATAGAGCAAGAATGTTACGAAGTTTTTTTAATTTGGATGCAGTGAAACGGATATTGTCACATACCCGCTGCTCGACTCATGAGGCCTTGATGAATCTAAATGTTTACTACAACTGGGAGGCCACGGAATTGATCCGTCTATGTTTTCGCACATAATGGTAAAGCCTCTACTGTCTTCAGAGTTGTCTGATCCACGTCTGCATTGGTATCCACGATGGGGATTCGAGGGTTCGACCAAAAGACCATGACGTCCCTGCAAGCCATCTGATGATTGCTTGCTGATTCCATCAGCTTTACAAGCCCACGCCCTCCATCCCGGCGTCGATCACTGCATGCTGTCTTGTGGACATCCGATGTAGTTCCTGGGGCTTACTTTGAGGCATTGCGGTCCGGACGCTGCTGACACCTGTTTGGCAAAGCGCACTTAGCATCCATCCAAAGTTTTGGACACAGGCTCTGGGTCCTTAGCCAGGAAAACAGCGTCCTTACCTACCGTATCATTGGACTTCATGGCGAACAACCCCAAAATGTTTGAGAATTTCGCCTTTTCGGAACTGTTTGACGTGGATATGAGCTCGTCTGCTCCACTGGATGCGACAACCTTCAGTTATATTTAGTTATATTTAGTCAGGACCAGTGGCTGGAGCGAATTTTTCATCTGACACGTAATTAGGATTCTGGGTATCTTTGGGATGGTCATCTCAATCAGAGAAGAACTCGCCCGGAGTGGCCATTGCAATGGACTCCGGTGGCATAATTTTTAGTGCATATCTCTTCCGGGCCTCGGCACCGTAATGGAACCGTTAAGAATATGGCAGCCCATGCAGTGATAAATTTATTGCAACTATAACACACCGCAATTTAAGTAATCACGAAAGACAGATAGCATGCGGTTAAGTCCGTTCTGATATTTGTAATACCTGTCACTTCTCCGTGTCAATCATCCGCTTGCCCGTTTGTGTTAAGCTGATATTCCCAATTAGAACAGATTAGGAATATAGCGTGTTGCTCCGCCAATTTATTTTCCTTAAAGCTACTTACATCTACAGTGGCCGGGAATTGGCTAGATACCGCATCCCAAGTCGTAAGAATCACGTTGATAAGGAAAGAGGACATACGTAGATAACTGAAGCGGGTAAATGAATACAAGTCTGCTGGGCCGGGTGCTATCCGCTCGACCACAATCAGGCCGACATCATCGCTGCTCCAGAACAGCATAAAAAAGCAAAAGACCAAGGGGTTGAAGTGTCGCAACCGTTGCAGCTGTATCTTACGGACATCCGGGCTCCGTCATGGAAAACTTCCGGCCGATGTGCCTCACCCGTAAACTCTTTAAAGCGGTATTGTTAATCCGAGCCCATGAATTCTGGTCTGAGCACCCAATACGACGCCAAACCTAACAAGGCGTCAAAGAACGGGTCTTGTCTCACCAAAATTTGAGTCCCTTGGATGAAGTTACCCGAATCCTGGATATGGTAACGTGGCTTCTGCAAGCCGTTTGACTTAGAGACTCTTCGCCCGCTCGTAATTATATTGCGTTCATTTGGTACCTTTGGGGAGGGCGTAAACCGATGGGTGAAGAGGCGCCTTATCAGGTGGAGATTTTACGCCAGGAAAAGGGGCAGGTGCTCAGCGAAGACCGAAGTCCCAAGCGGTGTTTCGGAGGGACTGAAGCTGAGGACTCTCGCTCTTGCTCTTTAGTGGTCTAAACTGTGCCAGCTATTTTTTCACCGTCGGTGTCCAGGTAGTAGGGTCTACGGGGAGACAGGATCAAGGCGGTGATATGGGTTTTCCCCCAGATCGGGCTGACAAGCGAGACTCGCACCTAAAAGCGAGCGAAAGCCAGTTGTGTTCCCGAGGCATTGAAAGCTTCACAGTGTAACATGACAGAGGACTTTTTAGTGTTGGCGCGGAAAACAGAGGAAGGACCTGGCGATAATCATCACGTCTGATTTCAAATGAAAGGGTAAATGTGCCGCAGCCGCTTGAAAGGCCGGGGGTTTGATGTATAGACTGATGTCAACCTTGTCCCGCAGTACATCAGCGGTGCTCATATCTTTGTACAAGGCCATACTGAGATTTCGGTGGGAACCCAGTGTATGAGGATTGGTCTCTCTTCCCAAAAGGGACCGCAGATTGCTTTGAACAGGTACCGCGATTATTCTGGAGAATGGCTGATAGGCATGGTGGAAATTTATACAACCAAGGATCCTGCGACTTGGGTCTCTACTCTTTGGACAGAAAGAGACAGCGGGGACGTGATGAATAGTTTAGGATTGTAACAGGCCTGACATATATTAGCCAAGGAGGCTTTTTAAAGCAACAAGTTTACTGTCGCACACGTGGTCATAAGGGGAAGCCTGCGAAAGAACGATCTAGGCCGTCCGTGAGACCCCATTTTTTTAGTAACAGTCGGAAATATATGGAACCGACTGCGTGTGGACCTGAGAACCATGAACAGAGTAGCTGCGCTTAGGCAGGCGTTAGATCATAAAATGAAAGGCCGTTTGTCCCGAAGTTAGGCAATCGGAAGTAAAGCGTCGGCAAGTCTGCGAGTGTATATTCACCATTCATAATTTAACTGCAAACGATTGCGGCCCTTAATATCTCGCACAGCCAGGGTTAGGTTGAGTGTTGTTTCTTACTCACTTCAGCGAGACCCATTAAACTGGACCTGGAAAAGGTAGGTGCGCGACTAGAGTGCATACTACAGAAAGAGTTCTGGACACTTCAATGCCACGGTCCAAAACTTGCCTTTTGGAAACTGAGCTGAACTGGGATTGACCTTTAACCACAACTGCGGTGCACTGCCCCGCGTTTGCCGTACGTCGGTCGGCGTCACAACACATTACATGGTTTCCTGACAATAAACATGCCTCGGGAAGTGGAGGATAATGGACGAGGTTCACTATCAGGAGTACTTACCAAGGGCAAGATCTTTGAAGGTGACGGAACACCGGTGGTACGCTTTGTTACACTCATTCCAACGTGTACATTCCTCCAGGATGCTGCGGCTTACTCAATTTCTTATGTCAAGACGACATTCACTTACATGGGATATGTTTTGACAGCTGGATTTTTGTGGCTGTTCTTCCACTGGTTTCCTCATTGGAGGTTGAAGTGTACTCACAAATGCTCATCATTCTCCGAAGCGCATAAAATTCTGATTAAAGTATGGCTTCTGCTGGTAACGACGGAATGTGATCATTTTAGGATTCTTCTGGGAGGTATTTCACGCAGACTGTGGTGAAACCAAATTCTGACAATAGGTTAGGATTGCCGTTCACAGTTGTTCTAATAGTGATTTCGCAGATTTCCTAAGTACCGTCAGGATGATGAAATGGTAACTCCGGACTGAGTTTGAATTCTATCCAACAGAATGAAATGCAGCCAACTTATTTTGTGTACAAAAAGTTGAAGTATATATGGTCTGAGAGTCTTAAGCGGTTCGAACTCTTAAGGTGAGCACAGCACGTTACAATTCTCGCTTTCTGTTTTACTTTTTCGGTACCGCAACACTTTTTGATAGAAAGTTCCGGATAAAGACCAGTACAAGATTTATCAGTGTATCTTTGAGGAGTATGGAATAGGGTGTGTAGTCTGAGGAAATGCACCTAGGGAGTGGGGTGGGGTGGGACTGGCAACAGGTAACCATGACACCTGTTATACAGAACTACATAAGGCCCCAGCAGGTAAGGTGTTCGAATGAGCTGGCAAACAGTAAACTGCCGTTCACAACCAAAGTGACTTGCGAATCTGAGGTTCGGAACTCCGAGACCTCTAGGGTGACAGTTAATTCATTTGATTCACTGCCACTTATCTCAGCCTATGAACTAACGAAACGGGGAACAAGCAGAGAATTCCTGCGTCCTCGCGATTCCCAAGAAACATATGCACCACGGTCGTTATTTCCTAAACCTATACCGACACGCTGAAACGCATTAGGACAGCTGAGGATTTAACCGTCAGCAATTGAGGCAGTTAGATTCAGTCGATGGAACCCAATTTACTCCCCAACACGCGAACAGACAACTTGCAACCTTGTAGCACCGAGCTGTGAATTCAGTTCAGTTCAGTTTGGACAACCACCAATCTTGTACCAACGTGCTCTGGTTATGGTTGCTACCGCAGCATTGTCTGATGAAAGGAAAAAACGGGGAGTAATAAAAGGTTAACTGCGGAGTAGTAAGTTAGGGAAGAGAAAAAGGTTTCAATTGCAAGAACAACACTAGAGGCTGCTGTGAACCGTATCACCTGTTGTCTCCAACGGTTACTTCGGGGGATCTCGTAGACCCCAGCGTGGTAGTCTAACTACACCTGCAGTGGTTAGAGCTTTCATACTTTTTATCCGTGTCATCGACGGGACATCTTGACCCATGCCTCAACCATTACCTACCTCGAAGAACAGCGCACAACAAGGTAGGCGTTCTGTAGGCATGCGCACAGTGTCTCACTTACCTTAACTTATTCTGATTCAGCGCCTGTTCTAAATACTGGACTCTAAAATCCAGTATCTGACAACTACCTTCTGAGTCACCCAGAAAAGTTTCCCACATTTTACCAACTCCGCGAAAACGAAGGTATTCAAGCACCGAAAGTCTTCGCATATCTATTCTCAACGGCCATGTTCCTGAGCCGTAGAATAACTTTACTGGTGCCGTGTGTACTCGACCTTTGGTCGATAACCGTATGTTACGCCTATGCTACAGATTTCTCAAGTTATCAAATTCGAATAAGGCTTTTTGTATGCCCGAATACACTTCGTCTTATATACGAACGCTAGGTGAGATGCAAATACCCAAGTAACTAAATCTATCCACCTCATCTAGTTGCTTCCTTGCAAGAAGAAGGTTCGACTTTGAGCTAATCAAGTTCTAAAACAGCATTTTAAATTTCTAAGGTGCGAAAAACATCCCGAACAAACCCACATCATAGTTCAGACGATCGAGAAAAACTTGAAACTTATTTGGATCTTCATTCAGTGTCACTACGTCGTCCGAATATTCTGAGTCACAAATTCTTGTATGAGCAAATGTCAGCGGTACTATTCTCCATAACCTTGTCAGTGACAGTTAAAAAGGAAAGGTGAAAGAGGACAACCCTGACGAACCCCACTTCTCTTTGCGAATTCGAGTAAAATCGCTCTAAGCGCAAACTTGGTTTCGGATGTTCGTATACAAAAATCGGATTAGTGAGATGAATTTCCAGTGAGCGACAACGCCACAATTACACGATTGACTAAGTCGAATGCCGCTTTCAAGTCAAGAATGACAGAAATCTTGGGTCCACTGAATGTGTGTCTATGTTCTAAGATCTGCTGCGCAGTGAGAAGTCGGCCAATGCAACCCCGACTGGAACGGAAACCAGCTTGGTTTTCATGCACACACCTTTCGTGAACACTAGATAATCGGCGAAGAATGATGCCCGCGAACAGTTTGGATTCGATCCTTACTAACGTGATTCCACGGTGGTTTTCACTTACGGATTTATTACCGGTTCACACCAGTCCTTAGGAGTCAATTCCCTTTTCTAGAATGATCTGAGCAGCTCTGTTAACTCCGATTTTAGAGCCTCTCAATCGTATTTGAAGAAGGGTAATGAGTCTATCTGGCCCAACTGCCTTATACATTTTAAGAAAACTTATCTCTCTCATCACCACCATCGATGGAGGGCTGGTATCCACCTACATTGGTTCCCTTGCAGGCATAAGTGGAAGGTCCACTGTGCCTATGGGCCAACTAAACCGCTCCGTAAAATATTCTGCCCAACGCGCCAGGCAACGGCCTTGAGAGTAAATCAGTTGACAGTAGGATTCCTTAATCACTTACGCTTGTTTTGCGCGGAGCAGTGTTCCTAATCACGCGGTAGGAATTGCGACCACTTCTGATAACGGCAATTTTTTTCATTTCCCCACACTTTCTTATCCACCACTGCTCCCGGTCATTTCTAAAACTCCCGGTCAGTTGACGTCTCGGATCTATGCTTTTCAGTGCTTTTCAGTGTATTTCGGGGGGCGGATCTGCGAGTATCTAACAGAGCGATTGAAGCCGAAGATACCCATCGTTTCCGAGGTTTACGTGGCAAGGAAGCCGCTAAGTGCAGACCTCCCTTTATCTGCTCTCAGTGTTCGCTTGGAATCTGGGCATTTTGTTGAAATGATAACCGCATTGAGAGTTGCGTCTGAAATTAAAATCGAGGACTGTCGCCTAAAATCAGCTTTACATAGAATCTAGTACTCGGTACCGTTTCATTATATGAAACTTAGTAGACTGCGCTGTTTGGGCGACGTGTTGCGTATGACGAACACTCGTCTACCATACTGTGCCTTATTTTGTGTTCCTCCTAAGGAATGGAAGAAGCCATGTGGAGACCAACAGAAGACATGGCCATGTGGGATGAGAAAATGTACAGCGAAGTTAGATAAAGTAGGTGTTTCATGCCTTCGTGGTTGGGGTCGGAAAGACTGGTCGACTTGCTGGCTGGAGACACTGAAGGATATGGCAGTGAACGGTGAACAGTGGCGATCGTGCTGTCATTTTCTATCGAATCAGAATGATTGGAAACACGTGCGTTTGTACAGTTAGACTGTGTTTCGTGTGTTGGCTGCAGCAGCATCTTATCTTTTCCCGCCTGTGTAGGTCCACTCCCTGTTCCCCTTGGATATTCAATCTTCGTATAGAAGCATGTAACTCTGGGGAAAAGGCAGTAGTCAGTGAGGCTTGCCTTGCTGTTTAACGCTAAACGATGATGATGATGGTGATACCGGACAAGGGGTTTTTGCACTGGTGTGACCACGGATTAGGCACAGAAAAATGCGTCTCGGAATAAGGCATGATTTAAGTCCACATCCGTGGACCGATCCGCGTCACTGGTGACTGATGACAGTGTGATCAATCTGAGTCCACCGCCGTGAAGGTGAATAAGGGCGCCGGGTGAGCCCATATCGTTTTTTATGACAAAATTTGGTGTTCACGAGAGTCAGCCTGTGATCAGAACAAACCTAAATGAGACGGTCTCCTTTACCGGTCAGTTCGGCTGGGACGAATTCGGCCTCCGATATGCCGTTCCAGCTCCGCTAGGTACCCAAATTGGGCGTTAAGGTCTCTAGAAACCACCAGAGTTACTGTTGAACAGAATTCGGAGTAACGAGAATAAACCGAGCTGCAAACAAACTTCTTAACGCGGAGTCGCAATGATTTATTTTTTCAGCCGCTTTAGCAGGCAATTTCGCGCAATTGAACAGGGTCAGGCTACTGGTAGGAACGCCGAAGAGGGCAGCAGTCACGCTTGAAATTTGCAGGGACTCAAATTTACTTGAAGTTTCACGATATCACGTTTGCGAATAAGCCGGGCTGCGTCAGTTTACCATTCACCGTCAGTAGACCTAGTATTGGAAGAGAATCCGGTATTTCGTTTATCTTTGCTCATATTGGAGAAGCTTGTTCCCGTTATCTGCATGCTGAGCAAGAGAGGCTCAATGCCCAATAAACAAGCCTCTGATGAATTAGGTTTTTCAGTTTCTGTATTAAAACATCTACTACCATTACATTGTCAGAGCCTTTACTCTTCCAAACAAGAGTGACAATTTCGGCATAAAACTTGTGTCAGTGCTACGGTCTGTTAAAACCTTTGTCGAGGTGGCAAATAAGCCGCGCTTAACATAACTAATCTTTTGTACACTGACTGACCCCTGAAGACTGACGGCGCATGTAGCTCTTGAACGGGATCCATTATAAAAGAGCCGCTCCAACCTTGACTAAGATCATCCCGCTTCGTCTCCTGATGTGCACAAAAAATATCTTGCTGAGATATTAGGCGCTGTTAGTTAAATTAAGCCGCTCGAATTCTGAATTCACACTTTGCTGACGCAACAGACACTACTCGCCAGTAAGTCCATTGTCAGCGCCTGATTGAACATCCTGCTTGAGATAAGCCATCTTGTATGGTTTGTTGGTTTATGGCGGCACGCAAGTCGTCACATCACTTTGAAGAGGGGCCTCATTGTGATGAACATCGGCTTGGCTACTATTCCTCCGGACGCCGACTGATCCCTGCAGTCTCATGGCACACAAGCGACTGTTGACTGGGAACCAGTCTAGAAGGGCTGCTTCAGCCATCTCACTCGAGACTATCCCTACACCACGTTGACCCACAGCTTGAACTGCTTCGTCTCCTGAAGTGCGAATAAAATATCTTGACAGGACGTTTGGCGCATTAAGTTGAATTACTCTGCTCGAATCCTGAATTCCTGTTTCACTCACGCAGCAGATATCAATCGAAAGTAAGTCAATCCACCGTCAGAGCCAAACACGCCTATTGGCCAGCCTGCATTAAAGTGCGCACATTGAGAAAACCCAGATGCAGAGGCTGACGAGGCTTGAGAAGATGTGAGCTAGCAGACGGAAAATCACCTACTACACTACTTGACAATAAAGCGTTGCGAGTATCGGGCGTGTTATCAATGGAGATACTATGGGTAGGCAGAAGGGGCAAACAGATTCGGTTGGGGACAGAAGAGACAGGTTGAATAAAAGAGAGGGAACTCTGAGCAGTAGCATACTTATCACTACCCACCCCACCTGCGCTCGATGCAATGGGCAGCGCGGTCCTGATTATCCTGCGCGACGACCGATGCAGTATGGAATTATTTGTAGGCGTGTAACTCATGGGGAATAATGGACGGGTACTGCTAGGGAGTCCAGCTGCTAAGCAGAAGAACGATTAGGGTTCTCAACCAAAGTGTTTGATTCTGATAAGAACCTGACCGCAAGGCAGCGGGAAATAGCTGAGTGGGCGCCCATCTACTTGGATCAGTTATTCTTCCACTCGTTTTTCCGACTGAGCTGTTAACTCAGATTAACCCCCAACTCGGAGGACCAGGAGACTACTTCGTCAGGCCTCTACCCATTGATCTTCCAGGCATGATTGGATCTTCGGCTTGAGATAAGCCATCCTGTATAGCTCGTTGGATCATGGAGGCACGCAAGCCGTCACACCACGTCAAGGTGTAGTCTCGTTGTGACAGGACCAAAACGTGAACATATCAATGCATGTTTGGCAGTTGTGCGAATTGAGCTGATCTTGTATCCATATCAGGAGATTTATTAACCATGTCTGCTGCATTGAACTGACGGCGAGATGTCATTTTGCGAGAAACCGAAAGCAAATTAACTGTGTAGAACAACAAAGTCCTATGTGGCGGGCCCGAATAGGCGTCTTCACAGACAGTAGATTGACGCCGCACCGCATTATAGGTCACACTGTTAAATCAAAGGCTCCGTTTAGAATAACTTCTGATCACTGTTCACTCAGTCTTCCAGCAACATTTTAACGGGAAATCTTACCAATCTTTCTTCTTCCAGTTTTTATGACTTCCTTGATGCATGGGTTTATTGGAAAGGGTAGGATTACAGGGCTGCGCTGCCCATTGTTTTGAGCAAAATGGATAGTGATAACTGTGCAGCTGCTCAGAGTTCTTGAACTGGGTTGGCGCCCCACTGCCTTGTGAGTGAGACTTTTGAGTTAGGGGCTCTGGTTAGTTCCCCACGAAAACCCTCTTTTGCATGATGGACATTCGCGAAACATTGACTGCCCGCATATCTGCAGCACTCTTTCTAGAGAATCTTTTTAACTTCCGTTCTTCCGATGTAGCTATTGCGCGAGATGATGATTCGTTGCTCGATGGGTTTGCCTTATGATGGCATAAGTGTAGGGGAGAGTTTGCACGTATTATTGATTCAGTTAGCTGCTTTTAATGTATCCACGCTCAGTCAGACAGAGGGACAGGCATTCCTAGTTAGGGCTTTTGAAACGTTTAAAGTTGACTTGTGCTGTATCTCCAAAATGCGCTTACAAGATCCCACTCCCGCAGTCACTCCTTGTAGCTCAGATGCAACCTCATTCCCTTGCTTCACTTTTGCGTCTCAAGTGATCGATTTTCCAGCTCGTGGTCAGGCTGACGTGGAGAGGGCTTTGAGCAGGGAGTCGAGTATTCACTGTTCAACTGTATCGCAGTAACCGGCTGTTTATGTGCAGTTCGGTTGGAGAGTTCTGTACCTGTCGATGGCAGTCAACGGAAGCGTCGTTGTTTCGTCATCGTATCTGCGTATACACACTGTTTTCAGCTCTCTAGAGGCGGAAAACGAGTTATGGAAGAGTTATCTCTGTTACTCCGAAGTATGCGTTCAACAGAAAGCTGATGATTTTAACAACCAACTTGGGTACTTTGCGGAGATGGAATGGCACCACTGTGTGGATTCAGTTAAACTGCCGAGTTGGGGTCCGCGAGATCCCCTCAAACGATGGCTGGAGACATATATGTCGGTTTGTCCCTCAGTCGCGTCAGCAAGTAAACGTGGTCCAAGGCGGTGTGTCTGTTTGTCGATGTATCTGATGATTGCAAAGTTTCAGAAAACTTAAATGTTTTGTTCTTTGCTGGGTGAGGACCTTCACGTTTCTGTATTTAATTTTGTCTAGTTCATGATCTTCATTGGCCAGATTAGCAGCAATGGAGCGTGTCTTCTTATCGCCAATTTGTGCTCGAATCCGTATCACAAGTTTCTTTCCAGTTTGTCTAATGCAGTGTTGTCCGCAGCTTTTTCAGTCAATCTGATAGACGACGTTGACTGGACTTCTGTCTGCTATTTGTTCCTTGGTGCGGTAGAATTTTCCGTAAGATTTTTGCTGGTCTGTGATCTGTTTCAGTTTCATGTGGTTTGGAGACAGCTCTATCAATTTGCATATGCTCCTCAGCTCTAGTTGTTCGTCACATGGGCCTTCCTCCAGTTGTTGTGATATCTGCCTTGCTAAATCCGTAATTGTCGATAAAGAAAGATATTGAAGGGAATCAACATTATCCTTTTCAGTCTCTGCTCCTTGAATTTTTCCTAGAACCCTAGAGGATTATGGATCGAATACGCCTTTCCTGGTGATAAGTTTTTAATCGTTTCCTTGGCAGTTTGGCCAGAGTAAGCTGACGTTTGAGGTTAAGCCACCACTGGTTTCAGGGAATTCCTTCCTTGTGTTATCAATAGTCCCAAGAAGTGTACAATGGTTTAATCATTGACACTTATTTGCTCTCGCTTATTCTTACTTGTGGATGCTAGTTGATTTTGAATTGATTTCGGCCGCAAGTTCTTTAGTTGAATCGCCGTTAATTTATCGAGGAGTCGATGTATCATGTATCAGTGTTTTTGTTTTTTCTGTATATTCCACTATTTCCATAATAACCATGACCCGTTTCTTGTTCTTCGCACAAAGTGAATTACAATAAGGAGATAAACTGTCTGCCGGAAGAATGATTATTTCTGGTTCGTCTTTCACTTTTCTCAATATGGTCTCTTCTACGTTTGAGATAGTTGTCGTTGGTGTGCTGCAAGAGCTGAGATGATAGTTTGTCGGATTTATTGTTTTGTCTCGTGGTAAATTTCCGTTGCCTAGAATGTATATTCTAATTCGGTCAAGTATTCTTTTTAGTGGCGTTTCCGAAGTCAAAGTTTAGCCTCCGGATCAGTAGATCCATTTCTTCCTTGACGATAGCCGGACGTATTCTTGATCTATGCTTCACACTGCGCAGTTTCATTATTACCGGCCAATCTTTTGAGATTTTCGGATAACGAAGTCCTCTTTTCACCCCACTGTTCGCGATACGGCTGTATGTGATTGTCTTGATTCGTCCTATTCTGTGCTCACCTATCACCGATGTTCATTTCTTTCTCCTCTTTGATTATACCCAAGTACTTCCGCAGCCGTTTGTGCACTTCGATAGTCATTGTGCATACTGTTCATTCACCGAAAGGTCTGGTAATGTTCCATGCTCCCGAATGGTTCTTAGGTGATCGGTGACTAACGCTTGCAGGTAGGACGTTGGCCCAATAGCGTTCGTGGAGAAAAATAGCTTTTTGCTAGGGGAAACCTGTCGACATTCAAAAATTTCCCAATAGCTGCTGTCGTTCTGTTAATCCTGAATCACAAGGAAGAATGTCATTTCCGGGTCTACTGTATATACTTACGCACATACAGTGTGATTATTGATGTTGTTTGAATAGAATCGTGATGAAATACTGAAAAATGATTCCATATGAGAGTAAAAAAGAAAAGTTAAAACAAGCCATCACGAACAATGGTTATATCAATGAGTGTGATGGTTTTTCGTCCGGCTGGCGTCCTCCCTAAAATGACATCTAGGCTTGTAGATTGCATTGGAGTATCGTGTGCGGCTTGTTGATGAAAAAGGTCATAACATTCCTGTACCGGTACGGTTATTTGGTGAGGTCTTTTAGAAGTGGTCAAGTTAGCCTACTGGTCATCAACTCGATGGGAATAGTCCAGCTGTCTCAAAGATCGAAATTACATGCTGGGGGCACCGTTTCCTTACGTATTCCACAGAATTCTTACGAATCTTCATCATCGCCATTTTTCAACGTTAAATAACGGCAAACCGTACTGACCGTCGTCTTTTCCATCTTTTTAACCGTTACTATGGAAAACATGGATTTGCATGGTGGACGGGAAACGAACCTTCAGGAATGGGAAAAAGACTATCCTAGTGGCCAACAGTCGAAATAGTCTAACTGTACAAAAGCACATTTCTCCAATTATTCTGAATTGGCAGAAAGTAAGAACACGATCGTCACAGTTTACAGTTCGTTACCGTATCCTCATGTCCAGCCAGTTGGTTGGCGGATATTTTGGGCCCCAACTGCTGAGATACATGATACTCCCACGTCATGAGTCATATATACGCAACTGAATTATCCTGTAAGGCAAAGTCATGCGAAAGTAACTCTGAGGTAACCGGATTACTTAGTACCTTTTTATGCTTTTCAGGACCACTGGTTTTTCCGTTGTGATTTTAGGTTTTGTTCTATTTATCGTTAAATCTTCGCCGTGGTTGCATTTATCATTACCGTGCTCATTGCGTCGACAACAGTGGTGCTGATTAGAAATTATTTCACTGAATTGATTAAGGCGTTGGTTGTTGGATTCTGAATTAACCTGGTCTCCCAAAACTCATCTAGTTCTTTCTGTCCGGAAGGGAGATGTACAGGAATGATACTTAGGTGGCTGGTTCCATCTTTGGACGATGAGACGTTTCGGAAATATCTTGAGTTAGCTCACCATCTATTGTTCATTTGAACGGATACTGCTGAAAATCGTTGTAGTTCTTCGTATTTTCGCTTATTGTTACATGGACCATGTTGTTCTTTCCAGCCCTTGGGATGAACAAACGTACTCTGAACTTTTTCCGGCCAAGCCACTTCCCGAAGATGTTGTTCATCGGCGACGTTGTCTTTATGGACCCAATGTGATCGAAGTTCATTTGACACCAATTATCAACTTACTACTGAATGAGGTAATCTGTCGTTTGAGTTCCTCAACGTTTAAGCCTTGTTTTCAAACTTTTGTCGCCTTCCGGCGATCCTGAAGTTGATGCTTCTTGATTTTAAGGGTTCAGTAATTTTGGGCACTCTTTTTGGTAATAGGGGGCGAGTCCATTCTGGAAGACCTAATCTTCTCATATTGTTTTAATGCGCTTGTTGAAACCGGTAAATCCGTAGGTTCATTTCAATTATAACAGCATTAGTAATCTTTTTTATCAAAACTATCTTTTCTTTGCAGTGCTTGAATCCGTTCTACTGCTTCCAGGCCTTCAGTTGTGCACTGTGGTTCTCTGATGATTACTACATGTATGCCAGCTGTATTGTCCTTATCTCTGCAATTTCAATTATTACTCAAATATATGAAATGCGCAAGGTAAGCCTCGGTTAAGAATATATTCAATTCTACCCCATCGTGATTTCTGTTACAGATGAGTGGTTAGCAGTACAATGATTCATCTCAATAGTCAGCTGACATCGTAGACTGGGGTTTTGGTGAACATCGGGTTATCGATCAGAGGTCGATCGTACACAGCAGCACTAAGGTCGACCTTAATATGTGGCTCAGAAATATGCGGTTGAGAACAGATTTGCGAAAACTTTCAATGTTTGAACACCGTAGTACTGGTGTTGGTAGAATTTTCGCACTTCAGAACGGATATGGAGGTATGGCGCCCTATGCTTCGGTCTTTACAAGGGGCATCAAATCTAAATAGACTAAGGGAGTTGCAACTTGTTTTGCCCAAATCTGAGTCTCATAGGTACTCAAAAAAGAGCGACGTGTGGGACAATTCACCAGTATTGGTTAGCCATGAATAATATGACTCCAGACTTCTCGACTAATCGAGCCGCGGACAAGCAGTGGCAGTGTTGAATTCGTGGTGGGTTTTCTCCTGGTAAGCGTTCTCTTTAAAAATACCCCATTCATTGGTGATACTGGGACGTGGCAAGTGTCCCGCCATCTAAATAACACCAAACCCCTTGAGTTCCACTGATCCAGCAAGATTTACCAAAGCAGGTTCATGAACCGATCAGCTGGTTATCGACTGTTTCGGAACAACGTTGCTCCTTGCAAGTGGTACTTGTTTGCGCAGAGGCTAGGGCTACACTCTCGCTGGGTGACCGATTGGTACAACAGTCCACAGAGAAACCATGTACGACGACGGGGAATTGTAGATAAAAGAGCTAACGTGTGTAGCGAATTCTACACAAGCGTCGCTCTTCCTCTTTCTGGCATTGTTTTCGTTTTTCGTCGCAGCTATATGAGAGGACTGAGGGTGTATTTCTTAGTCGATGACAAGCTGTGCATAGTGGAACTTAGGTTCGTGCAAAGCAAACAGTTGTCGCTCTGAAAGACGTGGTCTGACTGTCAACTCAGGGTACACCCCTACGAATTTCATCTAAAATGTGATCAATGACACTTTCTATCACATGCTCCACAACCTCTTGAGTACAACAAAGCGGGGTGACATCGTGGTTTTGGTAGGAGACATGAATACTAGAGCATGTCGGCTGCCCTCGAATGATGCACATTTAAGGGGTCTTTTTGCTTTCGATCGTTGTTGGCCCTGTGTTCGGACCCTGGGTTGTTCCTTGCAAGTACGAACTTCAGATGCCCCAATCGCCGACACGTCACCTGATGCCTGCTCTCTTCGAGTTAGCGACGGTCGCAGATGAATTACATCGCAATTGGCCATAAATGACGAGAACGCTTACAAGATTGTCGTACTGAAACACCCCCTGGACCGTACAGTAGTCTACGTCGGGCTTCCCATGTGTTTTTGTGGGCGCTGAAACCGCACGATGCTGTGACCATCAAATTGCAGCAAACTATCTGGCCTGGGCTCGCCTACCATTCTTTCAAAACGCGCTGACCAAAAACCTAAGATTGTCCCTACCTAAGAACGTGCAAGCCTTGTTCGCTTATTAAGGATGCATTGCATTTTGTTGGTTTAGTAAACTGTGGCCTTAACGGTCGTGCTGCGGTTTCCTTCACACCAGTCCATCCCCGCTGGCGCCGGGCATAATATAACACGGCTCAACGCAATCTTGTGTAGGGATTGTAAAATCTCATGGTCTCGACAAGCTTTAGAGGCGAAACACGCTACTGACATTGGAAATTCTTGTGAGTTGTGTCGTCTTCTTCGGGCTATCAGTGGGAAAACTAGCTGTGAACGAAACGTTCTACGAGGCTAACGGTTTGCCTGTCCACGATCAGTGGCATCATCTTATATGCTGTGAGGAACACTCCATAGCACAGTCTGCCAGGCCTTCAGCATCAGTCCCTTCCAATAGCTATTCCGACAAGTCCCGTGGCTTGTTTCTGCACATTTACCGATTGTGGCCGAGATCTTCAAGTAAATCAAAGCCCTAGGACGTCATAAAAACGCCAAAGAAGGTCATATCAGGCTTCGATGACCTTCCCCAGTTCCATTTAAAGATGCGCAAATGAAACCGGTCAGAAGACTTTGCATTTTATTATCCAAAGTTTGCTATTCCGAGGAAGTCTCCTTTTCATGGTGGGAACCGATTGTTGTCTCCATCTTTAAGAAGGGCTCGTGCAGTGACTGCGCTAATAACAAGTACAGAAGAAAAACAACCGCTGCTGACAGCCCTTTTGTTGTTCCACTGCGAATGACTTTGAACCTAGCATCGTTGAAGTCTTTCTAGGGGATTGGGCTTTGAGTAGTTGACTTCGATTCCCGACCACTAGTAAATGCACGACCAGTAGAACACGTTAATCGGAGATCGGTACTGTAATAAATAAACAAAATAAATGAAAAAACGTACAACGTAATTTATCCAAGTCTCTGAATCAAGTCCAGATCTTGTGCTTGCAACGGATAATTTGTTATATGATTGCGCAAATGTGGAGCAGATGACTGTATGCAGGGGCACGAAAAATTGGTTGGATAGTAAAGACAGTGACTACGGGTCCATCTGTCAGTGTGACGCGAATGTATGTGTCATTAGGCGGGTGGCAATCAACTTCGACTGGGTCCTGTATTTTGGTGCGTATGTGCATGCATGTCTCCATGCCGATAGAATAGCATTGTAGGCATCTGTGTATACGTGCTTATGAATGTCGATGAAAGCCAAATTTGTCAACGGAATGAACCGGTGGAACTGTGTGTGTATAGTGCTTCGGACATAGATGGTGGTTAATCCTGGTGAATAAGCAAAGTCGGGAACGCCGCTATCGCTTGAGCACTGACTACAAATACGAGACGCACAATAGGGTTGTGGGGGACCGAGAGTCAAGTGGACATTGCGCCTGAGTCCGCTGTTTCATTGGTTATTGGTGGTTGCGGGGCGGCGAACCGGGCCAGACAAATAGCGAGCAATACACAGGCGTGGATGTATCCCGATCTTGCCAGAGAACGCAAGACAACATTGAGACTGCGTTATCCCAGCCGACATGGTGGCGTGGTCAGAAGACAAGATTGCTGGTATGCAAACAGGTTATATCGTAATTTATGCCAACCAATCAGGATGACCTGTCCGGATTCGACAAGTGAGCGACGTGAATTAAATCAGGCGTGACTTGGGCAACCAATGAAATAATGGCAGGCGCAAGTGTGGAAAGAAAGTAACCTATAAATATCTGGCTTTCATTTAATGAGTGAGATTTTGAGTCGGTTAACTGTGGCTGTTCTTACTTGAGCTAATGGCTACGGACGATAGCGATCTGGAGCTAGGATTGGCTGACTGGAGAGCGGAATTTGGGAAGATTAGTCGCTATTCAACAACACGTATTAGCCTAATCTCGATAACATCAAAGCTGCTAGCGTTTGTCATCCTTCGTAGTTTGGACAATACCTGTGAAGATCAAATTTGCGAGGAAAAGGCTGGGTTTCGCGCTGGTCGTGGATGAGTCTGTCAGATCTCTATCCTCCAACATTGTTTCACCTCCCATATGTTTACAGATCGCGTACTATCTGAATCACCGTGGAAAACGAAAACAGTGGGCAAGAATGAAAATGGAAAAGGAAGCAACGTGCGGAGTTCATCGCACATGCTGATTCTTCCATTCCTTCTCTTCACGTCCTCGACGGTCCATCGAATTTCGTAATTCCTCCGTGGGCTTTTTACTACCCGATTCCACAAACGGAAGCGAAGCACTTACTTAGGAGACCCTTCCACGAGCATTTGACTAACTGGTCTAACTCACAAGACAGCAATCCGATCTGAAGATCATGTAACCCACTGGGGACCAATGATCTATTGTTCATTCTGTCTGCCCTTCGAATGGGATCACAAATCCTGGGTGCCAAGTACACTCCGGTTCTGTGGATGCCGATAAGCACACAACTGTATGCTTCGTACACCGTCCGCGATTGGTTTGGACTGAGAGTGTAGCCAAGTCCCCTGGACTGGTTCCCTCTCTTTTATTCAACCTGTCTCTTCTGTCTCCAACCCAATCTGTTTGCCCCTTCTGCCTACCCATAGTATCTCCATTGATAACACGCCCGATACTCGCAACGCTTTATTGTCAAGTAGTGTAGTAGGTGATTTTCAGTCTGTTAGCTCACATTTT
>LUCM01005629.1:128064-138327 GCA_008360955.1 Fasciolopsis buskii | reverse complement strand
TTAATGCTGAACGACGATGTTGATGATGATGAAAGAATGTAGGGTTTCAAATGAACTGCGTAGTGATGACGGAAATGGACTCTTGGGTTTTTGATGCAATACAATGAAAGCTTCATTTGTACTCTTACATGTTGTCAGTCATTAACAGCCAGTCTTCACAAAGGGGATGCGTTATATGTTCAAGAGTATCCTTTTCTTTTCACTTCTGTGTGGTTTGTCAGCGGCCTATTCAGTTTGGTTTGTAACCTGTCGCATTTTACCGCACTAGGTTTCTGAGATAGGGTCACTTTTAGGTTTGTTTTAGACTGATGGCATATGACGGTTTCACACTTTTGATGTTTGCACATTAGATGACAGTTCCGTTTGCTTTTCCTCCTAGGTGAGAGCGTTCCTGTCACAAAGACTCCATTACCACAGCAAAAAAAAGATGAGGTGTTCAACGTACGTTCGACTGCCCGACATGTACTGTTTGGTGGAACGTCGGTCATTCAGACTCGTAATTATGCCGACGAAAGGGTACTGGCTATGGTTATTCGGACCGGTTTCCGCACTGCCAAAGGGGAGTTGGTGCGCTCGATTCTGTTTCCCAAACCACTCACGTTCAAGTTTACCCAGGATGCACTAAAGTTTGTGGGGGCTCTTGCAGTGTTGGCTTTTGTTGGATTTGGAATATCTGTCTACTTTATGGTACGTGTCTAGCATGCACCTGCAGCATTTTTCTGATTTGTAGTATACTCACATGGATATCGAGTCTCGTAGAGATTCGACGTGGTTTTTTGTTTACTTTGTCAGAACGAGGTTGCACCTTGACCTAATGTGACGGCTTGCGTGCCTCCATAACCAAACAATCTATACAGGATAGCTTATCTTAAGCAGAATATTCAATCAGGCCTGAAACGTCAATGGGCATAAGTCTGATGAAGTTGTCCCCTGATCTTGCATTTTGGGGCTTTATGCGAGTTGGCAGTAAGGCAGAAGAATCAATGGAAGATTAATTGATTCACACTTTGCTGCTTTGTCGTCAGGTTCTTGTGAGAACTAAAGGCTTTGGTTGAAAATCCGAATTGATCTGCTTAGTCCCTCGACTCCCTAGCAGCACCCGTCCATCAATCTCAGTCACCCGTCTACAACGAATTTCATACTGGATCGGTCGTCACCCAGGGTAATCAGCACCCCGCGGCTCATTGCATCCAGCGGCTTCGGTAGTAATAAGTATCTTATTCAACCTGTTTCGTTTGTTCCCAACCAAGCCTCTGCCTGCTCTCCCTAACGATAATGCCACCACTGATAAGATGTCCGATACTCGCAACGGTTCATCGTCAAATAGTGTCGTAAGTGGTTTTCAACCTGCTAGCTCTCGTTAGCTTCTGAATCTCGGCTCCATCAATGTGCGCACCTTAATGCAGGCTGATCAACAGGCGTGTTTAGCTGTGATAATGGACTCACTTACTTTNAGAATACCTTATCTCAGTGTATGAAACTTGGTAGACTAGGCTGGTTGGGTCACGTGCTGCATATGACGAACACTCGTCTACCATAACGTGCCCTATTTTGTGTTCCTCCCAAGGAATGGAATAAGCCATGTGGAGGTAAACAGGTGACGTGGCAACATGGGATGAGAAGATGGATGGCAAACATGGGTAAATTAGGTGTCTCACGCCTTTGTCGTTGGTGCCCTAAAGACTCATCAACTAGCTTGTTGGCGACACTAAAGGATTTGGCAGTGAACCGTAAACAGTGGGGATCGTGTTGTCATTTTCTATCGAACCAGAAAGATTGAAATAGGGCGTTTACACAGTTAGGCTGTGTTCAGTTTGTTGGCTGCATCGGCATCTTATCTTTCTCCGCATTTGTACTTCTACACCCTGTTCCCTTCGGATATTCACTCCTTTTATAGAAGCATGCAGCCTTGGGGAAAGGCAGCGGTCATTGAGACCTGCCTTGCTGTTTAACGCTGAACTTTGATGATGATGATGATGAACCTGGTTTGGCCTCCCTGCCTAATGTTTGGGGGTCTGGCGGATGATGCATGATTCTGCTCCGTGAGTCACACGAGAGAATTCCATGGCTGATGGCAATCTGAGAATTCTAATGGACTCGGCAATCCATTTATTCCGAACGGATTCTGTGGGCAGTCAGCATCACCGTTCAGCGTTAAGCATCACCGCGAGCCCCACTGACCGCTGCCTTTTTCTCAGAGTTGCATGTTTCTGTACGAAGGGAGTGGACGTACACATGCAGGAAAAGAAAAAATGCTGCAGTAGTCAACACACGGAACACAACCTAGCTGTACAAGCGCACACTTCCATTCATTCTAGTTCGTTAGGAAATGATAACCAGATTGCCACTGTTCACGGTTCAGTGTCATATGTTTCCGTGTCAATAGCCAGCTACGTAACAGGTTTTTTCGGATCCAAAACCTGACGACCTGAGACACCTACTTTACCAGTGTTCGCTGTGCATTTTCTCATTCCCTGGTTTCTCGTCATGGAAAAATCTGTTTAGTAAGCATTGTATCCATCTCCTCACGAACATAATCCTGCTTCGATCAACTAGCACTCAGGAATGATGCATGCTGGTTCCCGGCCCGATGTGAGTGGCAGTGATCAAATCTTCAAGGTGTGACGTTTACTGTAACATTCGCACATCATTCGTAGACCCACAATCTTTGTTTTTCTTGATATGAAAACGGCGGTCGGCCCAGTCGGTGGTTGAGTTCTGTGGCTCTGCCTTTCACCTAAATGTGTACCTGGGACATTCATTGCCCTATTGTAATTGGTATTCGAATAACGGAAGTCTGTTTCACGCTTAAGGCTACTTTTTTACCGGAGTTTCCTATGCGATATGGTGTTTCTCAGGGTTGCTCGGTTTCAGCTGTCTCTTTTTGAGAAGAGTGGCGGGGAAATGAGCGACTCAACAAACGCACAATTTTGCGCTACTGTTTAAAAAACCCTGCATCCTGCAAGTTTTCTCGATCATCTGAGCTGTATTACAACTATGTTTATGGTACATTTTGCACCTTCGAAGTGTATGATCCTGTTGCAGGACTAGATTTGTTCGAAACAGAACCTTGTTTTTGCAGGGGAGAATTGAGTGAGGTAATTATATTCGTTTACTTAAACATCTTTGTTTCATCTAGTGGTCGTACGTCTGATGGAATATCTTTATGCACGCAGTAGGCTCGATTTGTATTCACCGGCTCAAGGCTTCTGTGTCGTTGGCGTGACATCCGGTGGAGTATACGTAGCACTAATGAGGTTTGCTCTGCTATGCGGCTCAGAATTATGGTCATTGAGGGCAGAAGGTATACAAAGAGTGTTGGTGTTTGAACATCGTTGTCTTCTTAGTATTGGTAGAATATGGTGAGTGAATTTCATCTGTAGTTCCGGGATTAAGCATAACTTACTGAGCCCTACAACCCAGTCTTTAGGATAGATTAAGATGGCTAGGATATACTTTGCCCATGCCCACCGAGCGATTGTCTCGTGCACTGTTGTGCGAGGCAGGTAATGGTTGGGAAATAGTTCGATGATTCAAGGTTATTATTTTGCTCTTTTGAAAATGATTTTTCTTGTGCCTTCTGGTTCCAGCAGTTTTTCTTTTTCCGGAAAAATGAAGCAATAAGCCAGCTCAGTATCTCAACTAAATGATTTTCGTCGATCCCCATGCACCTCATCTTCTGGCTGCCCTTCGTTCCATAAGTTCATTCGCTTTATTGGGCTTATCCACAGTTTTTTGGCTGCTGATCTCCGTTCGTATCTACGCTTGTTCCTGGTGCTATGTGTAAAGTTTGTTTTCTTTCTCGCTCCAGAAGCTTGTTTTACCCTGTCCTTTTATCCTGTTATGCCTGAGTCTGCCCAAAACTGAAGTCATGTGTGATGGAGTTTCGTTATACCAGTCATTCAAAAGACGTCCGACCAAATAGCGTGTGTAACGATGAAGACCGCTCGTGCCTTATATGCTCCGTTCATTGACCACTTCGAATTTGGCGGTCAAAAATGAGAACTACTGGATAAAAATCAGATTGTTCTTTTTCCTGCCTGCACACTGCGCACGACTGGTTTATTACAAGAACTTGATTATTTACTGCTACTTGCTGATACCTTGGCCTACAATTTATGTCAATACTGATATTCTCATTGCTCAACCAGTTTCACTTCTTTTTTATTTTTTCCTGATAGCACCGCTCGGGTTCTAGCGTGAAGAGTATTGTCTTGCGTTCGCTTGATCTCATCACTGTTTGTGTCCCACCTGCTTTGCCGATGGCTATGACAGTCGGTGTGGTGTTCGCACAGCGTCGTCTACGAAGCAAGCGTATTTATTGTATCAATCCATCTCTAATCAACGTTTGTGGTGTAATCAATGTTACCTGTTTCGACAAGGTCAGTCGGATCTAACGTCAGTTCTTGATTCATCATATAACCCTTGGGGTTGCGCCCATAGTTGTGTATCCAGGTGATTCGACTCAATCAACCAGTTTTGATGTCCTTTTCCGTCACTTTGAGCCATAATTCTGAAATCCTAAACAATGGAATCAGTATTTATATATTGTTTGAAAATGGACGTTTGGACCTGTGATAGGGGTTCTGAATTTATGAACAGTCTCTGTCGACTGTAGTGTTCCTCGGGTCCAAAATAGTATATTCAATCATTGTTTAAACACTATTGTTTTTAGATGGACTATCATTCTAGCACCATGGTGGGAAGTGATGGCCACATTACCGTAATTAGAAAACACCAACTTGCGACGTCTGCTGTTAAATGAAAAATTGCAAATGAATTTTCCCTTATCTCTTTGTGTATCGCCTTGAAATTCTTTGCACTGAGCATTCCCGGGGAATAATGAAAATAAGATCAACTGGCAAGCACTGAAGGCCAGATTAGCTTTTGCTGTCCGTATGATTATAGTTGTCCGAAGTGCACTTCCAGTTCACAAGAAATCCTAGTGGCTTAAACTGAGAGCACATTTGTGTGTTCAGATTACGTGGGGGCGTAACGTTTTTGAACCAGTTGCAATATTTTCGTTTCCTGCTTCTCATACTCTTACAGACGGGTACCCTTACAGAAGATGGACTTGACTTGTGGGGTGTAGTTCCCATGTCAAACGGTCGTTTTTCTGATCCCCATTTGGAGCCAAGTGAGTTTGACCGAGGACCGTTGTTGGAATCAATGGCTACCTGCCACTCGCTCACTCTGATCGAGGGTGTTCTGTCCGGAGATCCCTTGGATTTGAAAATGTTCCAATCCACTAAATGGGTAAGAATTATTTGTTCATGCTCGCCATTTTTGCTCAGTTGTCAGCAAATTATGCCGTGGTGTACCTGATTATCATTGCCTCTGATTGTGTTTGACACCAGTGCCACTGTGGCGACGAATTGGCTCTTCGGGAAATGTTCTCATTTCCTAAGGGGTTTTTCGTTAGAATGCCAAGTAGTTTGAATGTGGGTGGATCAGATTTACCCGAGGCACAGTTGGTTTTCTCCCGCTGGTATTTCTCAGTGCAGGAGACCTCATGCTTGTATATTCCGTAAATGAAACGGTAGCGCGCGAACGGATGCTGTTTCTTGAAAAGTCCATTCGGAAAGGGTTCGCAAACGTCAAACACAAATGAGACTCCTTAGCAGCATGTGCTAGTAAAAAGAGAAATAATTCGCCATGTGATATCATCGCTCAACTCACCATTGAGAAACCGTGGAGGCTTTCGTGGTTTTTTAATAGTGAGTTGAACCATGGTATCACGTAGTGAATCACTTCTAAGTGGATTAATCAGAGCATAACTGCAATCAAGCACATTTCCTATAAAAAGCTGCGAAACCTGTTACACACGCCGAAGCGAGGTGGCGTCGTGACTTTAGTCGAAGGTGTTAATGCTCCAATAGGTCGACTATCCTTCAACGAGGCACATCTAGGCAGCTGTTTCGGTTTCAGTTCCTGTCTTTCGGAAGGCGGGGACGGTTGTTGGCCCTGTGTTCCGAATATCGATTGTTTCTCACTAGTACGAACTTCAGGCACTATAAGACTATTTGCTGATCAGTGGAGCACCTGAAAAGTGTACCTTGTTCCTCACTAAGTTGGATCATCATACCTGGGGCCGTTTTAGGACTTATAACCAGCTTTAGCCATTTATCGTAGTCTCCAGTGAATTGGTTGCTCTGTATTCCCATTTCATTCTAACTTTGCTTTGAGGGCTTTCTACGGAACGTTTTATCTGGTCTGCTGGATAAAGAGGTCAGATTCCTCCCAGGGATCAGAGTTTTCGACTTAGAATCTGCCAATAATATCGCCTTTTTGGGTGACAATGAACAGACAATTCAACACGCGTTGGGCCGCTTAGCAATTGAGATATCAAGGTACGGTATGCACTTTGCATCTTCAAAGTGCAAGGTGCAAGACACTTTGTAACTGACAGGGGCCTGTGCCCCCGCTCGTCTTACGCGCTGATCAGTTAGAGGTGCCCACTAGCCTCAAATACCTCGGGAGCTTAATTACGGTTGATGGGCGAATTTGAGAGGAGATTACGTCACAATTTGTTAAAACCAAAATAGCCTTAACCAGCTTCCTACATGATATTCGGCTTTTGCTCAAGTGAAGAGTGTACAACACCGTTCGTCGTATTCTGCCTTATGTTCCCGAGACTTGGTTCCTTCGCGTTGAGAATAAATGGCGGCTTTCTGTGTTCGACCACTAGTGTCTCCGAAGCCTTGCTCGAGTCTTGTGGTGCATCAGGTGAGCAGTGGCGAAGTGCGTGGCCATATATTAAGTACCGACGTTAATCTAACCGAGGATATAACTGTACGCCGCCTTTGGTGGGTTTAACATCGCTACGATTGGATGGAGTGACTGGGCGAGTAATGTGGAGGTCAGGACTCTAGTACCAAGTGCCAATTCTCAGAACACATCATCTCAGTGTATAAAGCTAAGTAGACTACGCTGGTTGGATGACGTGTTGTGCATGACGAACACTCGTATACCACACGGTGGCCTATTTTGCGCTCCTCCCACGGATTGGAAGAAGCCATGCGGAGATCAACAGACGACGTGGCAACATGGGATGAGAAAATGCACAGCGAACATGGTAAAGTAGGTGTCTCAGGTCGTCAGGTTTTGGATCCGAAAAAACCTGTTACGTAGCTGGCTATTGACACGGAAACATATGACACTGAACCGTGAACAGTGGCAATCTGGTTATCATTTCCTAACGAACTAGAATGAATGGAAGTGTGCGCTTGTACAGCTAGGTTGTGTTCCGTGTGTTGACTACTGCAGCATTTTTTCTTTTCCTGTATGTGTACGTCCACTCCTTTCGTATAGAAACATGTAACTCTGAGGAAAGGGCAACAGTGATTGTAGCTTGCTGTGCTGTTTAACTCTAAAACCTGAACCTTGATGAGGTAACAGTCAGAAACTGTTTAAGCTTACACGTTTCAGCGTTGTGCGGCTATCTTCGTTTAATGTACTTCTTGTGCGAAATAAATTGAAATTCCGCTTATTGTGAACCCCAAAGGTTCGACCGTTGAGCTGAACACGATGGATTTGTTGAGTTGGCTGTGCGTGAAGGAACAGGACAAGTGCATGTATCGAATGTTAGCGAACGTCGCCACGCACTGGGACCGGCTGAGAAAGAACCAATTTATTTCGAAATGCGATGGTTTGCTTAGTGAGGAAACCTGATCTGCACCACACGAGAGTCAGAACATGGGCGATTTCACCGGTAGACTTTGGTGCTAAACTCGATCGAAATGCCGACCGTAACGATACTTTCCTCCGTGGTTATCGAATGGAGAGGATCAAGAGTCGGAAACAAGTGCCGGAAGATCACCGTTTAAACGACGAGATCGAAATCCATACGGGCGCACTCTTTGTAGTCCTTTCCCCCGGGGAAACGAATGCACTTCATTAAAAATGACAGTTTCAAATGTGTAAAGATCAGAGAGGTCATCATATTTAAGACAGAAGAACAGCGGCAGAAGATACCTGAGGTGAAAATAATTGGCCAAAGTGGGATTAGAGGCAAAACGGAAAAAAACACGGCTTTTTCAGCTTACTTCTATGCAAGATTACCAGAGAATTAGCGAGGGGAAGAAAATTTGGAGACCAGAAACTACAGCAGACTACATAAGCATAGAAACAAAGTGTTCCAACACCGCAGAGTGATAATATTGGGTATTCGACAGTGTTTCGGATAATACGTCCTTGGATTGTCTGAACAGTTACCAAGCACCTGTTTTAAGCTTGCATAAAGCGGTGGTGCGAAATAATACAGTAAGTGGTTTCACCGAAGAAATCCGAACGCCTCAAGCATACAGCACGATCACATTTATGGCACAACTTCTCGAAGGATCCGGGTTATCCTTCAGTGTAAAAGCGTAGAATGAAAAAACCCACGTATGGCAAACGAAATCCTTTAATTTGGAAACGGATGTATCAAAGCAAGCGATGGAAAAGCAATTGTTTCGAGGGCAGGAAGGCCTCATCTATTCAAACTTTTTCGTATTTCTCCAACTTACCCTATTTGTCTATGCATAATATCCCCATTGACAACATGACCGATACTCGCAACGGTTCATCGTCAAATAGTGTCGTAAGTGGTTTTCAACCTGCTAGCTCTCGTTAGCTTCTGAATCTCGGCTCCATCAATGTGCGCACCTTAATGCAGGCTGATCAACAGGCGTGTTTAGCTGTGATAATGGACTCACTTTCAATTGATGTCTGCTGCGTAAGTGGAACACGGATTTAGGATTCGAGTAGAGTAATTCAACCGGCTGTGCTTAATATCTCACCAAGATATTTCTCGTTCACCTCGGAAAAGAAAGCAGCTCAAGTTGTGGGCAAACGCGGTGTAGGACTAGTTTTGAGTGGGAAGACTGAGGTGCCCTTTTAGAATGGATCCTGGTTAACAGTTGCTTGTGCGCCGTAGGACTGCAGCGATCAGTCGGAATTCGACAAGATAGTTGTGTTCATTACATCGTATTTGTCATCTCGGCATGCACCTCAACAGACTGTAGTGCCGATATGCAAAAAGACGATTTTTATGACGAACTCGTTACTCTTGTTCAGAAGAGTAAAGACTCTAGTATTGTAGTGGTGGCAAGTGATTTTGATGCATTAGCTGGAAAAGTGAGTTCGCCGAAAGCTTGTTTGGTTGGGCGCTTCACCTTGCCTGCTCAGCGGACAAATAAGGTGAACAGGCTTCTTCAGTTTTGTGCAGACAATCGTTAATCGCTGTCTAACACGAATTTCCGACACGGTTGGCGTCGGACAGCGATATGACGTCCTTACTCGACGGGTAGTTTTAGTCAGATCGACTGTATCGCAGTGAGATACCGTTGGCGCCGCTCCGTCAACATTTTTGGATCATACTGGATCACGTGCTTAGAATCGAAGCATGCACTGGTTTTAATGCGATTTTTACTGCAGCTCAACGGTCGTCAATGCAAATCGCAAACCCGATTAGGCGAACACCATCTATCTGATTCGGCTGTTCGCGCCAGTTATGAACAAAACTGTCAGACCGGCCAGGAATTTCGACGAACAGCACCGTTGATAAGCAGTGGGACCAAATCAAATAGTAGGCAATTCATTTGGGTACGGGTTTCTCCCGTGGTCCCAGGTCTAGGGGAGAAAGCAGCAGGTGGCGGGGCTTGGCTTGGTGTTTGATGCTTTTGCACATTTCTTGTTTCAACTGGCCAGTGAAATGTCATAGATAGGCAAAAGTTAAGTTTCACAGTTGTGCCTTTTGTCGTCAGCCCGGTGGGAGAATGTTTATCAATTTTACGCATGTTTCGGGTTTTTTTACCACATCCAGTAACCCTGCATCAGCCGGCTCCGATTTTGGTTGCTACTTCATAGCATCATCTACTGAGAAGTTGGTAACTCAGTTGGAAAAGTCGATTGATTGTGTGGCTTGCTCAGCTACATTATATATATATATATATATGTATTCCTTATTCGTATTCAACAATGCTTCCTAATATTTTATCTTATCGTCACGAATTGTGATTTTCTTTTCATGAAATCCCGAGTTTCACGTTGCGATAACTGCGCGCTTAAAAGTTCATCTCCGCTTTTACAACCACAAAGTTCCTCAAGTCTGATCTCTATCTTTACAGCTTTGCTTACTCCAGAGATAAAAAGAGAATGAGGAGTAGTGAAAGGGTAACTGCCACGTTCTAAGTTGAAAACTTTGTAGAAGAGTGAAAATTCGGAGTGCAGGAGTGCAGGAGTGCATCTAACTGCGACATGGAGCTGCATCATCTATTGTCT
>LUCM01005629.1:110541-120978 GCA_008360955.1 Fasciolopsis buskii | reverse complement strand
GAGCTCATCCATGGTAGACAGGAAAGACTGGACCGTTGGGCAGAACATTTCAAGGATCAGTTTAGCTGGCCATACTTTATCGTATCTAGTCCGACGTCTGGAGCTGTGAATCCTTGGGAGGTGTCACTTGATCTCCCAACGGAAGTGGAAGTGGAGTCGAATATTCGGCTTCTGAAGAGGGGAAAGCTGCCGATTCCGACGACCTTCCCCCATTTCTTTTCAAATTGGGTGGAGAGGTGCTGATGAAATCACTTACCTCCTTGCTTCGTGATATTTGAAACGAGGAGTGTATCCCACTATCATGGGGTGAGTCACTGATTGTGCCCATCCTCAAGAACGGGAAACGGAGTGATTGTAGCAATCCTCGTGGTATTAGTTTATTTCCGATAGTTACTAAGGTGTTAGCTTCGATGATGCTGCGCCGTTTGACACCGATTCGCGAGAGTAATATCCGCGAACAACAGGCCGGATTTCGGCCAGGTCGAGGTTGCATCGACCAAATATTCACTCTTCGACAGATACTCGAAACGCGCCACACGCACCGCCGCCCTACGATCGTAGTCTTCCTCGACTTGAAAGGTGCTTTCGACTCCGTGGATCGACCGGCACTACTCAGTGCTCTCCACCGGAAGGGTATGCCAACTAAGTTTGTGAACCTGTTGCGAGCATTGTACTCGCATACCTATGGTCGCGTTAGGTTTCGGCATGTGCTTTGCACCTTCAAAGTGCAATGTACTGTGCAAAGTACAGGACTGGACGACAGCAGCGCCGAACTTGATACTGGATGAAGAGGAGCTGACGATTGTGGACCGTTTCACCTACCTTGGTAGCTGCATGTCTAACGATGGTAGCTCGGGATTGTAGGTAAGTATGCGTATATCCAAGGCTCGTGCAGCTTACGCTGGATTGAAGCACGTGTGGCGTCGGCCTGATATTTCACTGAAGTTGAAAAGTCGTATGTACTGTGCCGCAGTGCGCTCAGTTGAGTTCTGTTGTACGGTTGTGAGACGTGGAGTATGCGTGTGGGCGATGTTCGTCGGTTGGGGGTTTTCGACAACCGATGTTTACGTAGTATGGCTAGGATTGGATGAAGTGATCGGGTGAGTAATATTGAGGTTAGGAATCTGGTATTGGGTGCCACTTCTGAGAATAGCTTGTTTCAGCGTATGAAACTTAGTAGACTACGCTGGTTGGGTCACGTGTTGCGCATGACACACGAACACTCGTCTACCATACCGTGCCCTATTTTGTGTTCCTCCTAAGGAATGGAAGAAGCCATGTGGAGGCCAACAGATGACGTGGCAATGTGAAATGAGAAAGCGTACATCGAAGTTAGGTAAAGTAGGTGTCTCATGCCTTCGTGGTTGGGGTCAGAAAGACCGGTCGACTTGCTGACTGGAGACACTGAAGGATATGGCAGTGAACGGTGAACAGTGGCGATCGTGCTGTCATTTTCTATCGAATCAGAATGATTGGAAACACGTGCGTTTGTACAGTTAGACTGTGTTTCGTGTGTTGGCTGCAGCAGCATCTTATCTTTTCCCGCCTGTGTTGGTCCACTCCCTGTTCCCGTTGGATATTCACTCTTTGTATATAAACGTGTAACTCTGGGGAACGGCAGCGGTCAGTGAGGCTTGCCTTGCTGTTTAATGCTGAACGACGATGTTGATGATGATGAAATTCTGTATCTCGCAACAATGCAGCAGAGCTGGACGCATGGCCGCATGACCCTTCATCTTCGGCGAAATATCACGTCGACAGCACAAGTGCTTCAGCTGTTATTTTTCCGGTTATTTCAATCTACGAGTTACCACCATCTTTTTAAGGGCTTTTTATTTGACGTTTTAGGTGCCGTCTCATCATCTTCCTCTCCCAGAAGTTTGAGCTTGTCGGTCTTTCCCACAGAATTCAACGATCTCCATCTCTGATTGATAGCCGACTTAGGGAACGCACACGGAGCCTGGTGCAAGGTGCATCGACATTTTCATTTGATCCCAATGTCCATCAGAGACCTCAGCTTGCGCCATGGTTTCGTTTCTTGACTGGTGTCGACATCTGTATCAGACATTGTACGGCTAACTTGGTTTTTGCAGTTTGCGTTGATGGCCATTGATTTTCTGGCTAAATTGTGTGAGGCTTAGTGCAAGGTCCGATTCCACATGTGTTAATTGGTGTAATTTACACTTTATCAGGACCTTACCAACCGCAGCTTACTGTGACATGACTGATCTGAATCAAGAAACTTATAGTAAGATGGCTGTCGCTGTGCAAAGCGAGGTGTTTTTGATATTCCGTTCAGTTCGGTCAATACAACTACTAACTTTGCAACAACTTGCCCTGGTCTCTGTTTCTACTCATAACACCATCTACTCAAGAGAAAACAAATAAAATAATGCGGAATAGTGAAGAATTGACTGCAAAATAATAAGTTGAGGAATCCCGACCCACCTTCCAATCATCACTTACCTCATTTCATCGAAGAAGACGTTTTGTTGGGGCGTGCAAAACATATTCTAACCAAATTAATGTATTCAAATCCAACGTTTCTATGAATTGAACCCTAAGGCCCCAATACCTTACACAGTTCCCAAGTTGCTAAATAATTCTCCCTTTCGAATACCGACAGTCTTCGCACACAGATGAAAGAAAACAGATGGGAAGTCTACTGATGATGTCTTTGTTTTAATTAATATCGCAGAGTTGTTATTTTGGTCAATGCCACCTTGGGTGATTCTCAGGCATGCACCTTTCGCGAGTACTAGATAGTTGAGGAGGGAATAGGATGCTAGCCGAACTAATGTTTATGGTATTGGCGATAGCTCCAGTCTTTTTCATCTTTCTGCGCTTCCCTGTTAACTACTGCTCGCGGTCATTTTCAGTCTCTTGGTCAGTTGACATCTAAAGACCTAAGCATTTCACTGCATTTGGCATCCTAGGGGGGGGGGGAAGGTCTGCGACCATCCTACATAGTAATCGAAGTCAAGGTTTCCATGATACTGGAGTTCTGCATGATAGGCGCTACTGAGAGGGGAAGGCCTGTTTGGTATGCTGCTGCTTGTCATTGTGAAGGTAACCATCCTGTGATTCGTGATCGGTCTTGAAGTCGGCAATTATGATGTGACCATACACTGAAAGCGAAAGGTGAGCACGGACCAAAGCATGACTTTTTCCTTGGATTTGAATCAAAATCGCCAGTAGTCTTCTGTTGATCTATGCCTCCGGCGACCGATAGCAATGTTGTCAGCTTGGGTCTAACATTTTGGGGGAAGAAGTTCACCAGCTGTACAGATATCGATTTTTACAACAAAATCTTTGGTCCGAACAAACTCGGATGAGGCGATCACCGTTGTCACCGTGCGACCGGCGGAGATAAATTGGGTCTCATAATTGCCGTTTTAACTTTGTCCAGCGGGCAAATCTGGCGTTAAAATCACCACCAACGATCACAACTTCTGTTGAGCGCAAACTTCGGAGTAATCAGGATAACTCTCGCCATAATTCGTCTTTTACCTCAGGTGAGCTGCAACGATCTTGGCTTCGCTCATAACAGCCAAAAGTGAACGATTGTCTGCGCAGAGCCGGAGAAGTCTTTCCTCGTTATCTATCAGCTGAGCGCGTTAACTCAGCGCTCAGTAATTCAAACTTCTGATGCGCGAAGATTTCCACTTTTTCCATTGAAATCATCCGCTGGCATTAGGACATCAGCGTCTCCGCTCTGGCGAACGAGCTTGGAGATATACCACTTGCAGTTAGTTGATTCATATCCCCTGAATCCCGAAAATACGCTGCACCGATGTAACAGACATCAGTTATCATCAAGTTTATTGTGGGCACTAGGTACGGTTGCATGGGAGTATGCACATTCAGTGAGGTGGATGTGAGACGGTTAAATGAACGCCACATCCAGACTGTCGGCAATAATACTACTGGTCATCAATCGCATGTACTGCCCACACAGAGAGATACTTACTGCCGATGGTATTAGAAAACAGAACTGAAAAAAGACGAATTTGATCATCTCATTTTCGGCTTGATCAATGCCTCGTAACGTTTCCCGAGAGCTTCATCTTGAAGTTTATGTGCACGTTCTTCCAATTGCCTTAGTTATTTGAGCAGAGTGAAGCTATCCAGCTGTTGTTACAGAACACCTTTTCAGCGAAGATCGGAGATTGCGTTTGATGTCTATAAACAAGCGCAGCATACAAGAGAAATATTCAAGGGAAAACCAAAAGGATAAAAGTGCTCCCAAATGACCGAGCGTCTTATGGTCTCTGGTGAAGAAGCCCTACGCACTGCTTGGAAGTGACGAAGGTGTTTCCAATGAAGTGCGAGGACAAAGTCAAATGCTCAGCGCTGTCCTTCAGATTGAACAATTTGTCGTTAAACTATCAAACAGTGCTGCTGAATTCTCATCCAGCAATAAGCGAAGTTAGGTTTAACTTGCGGAAAACGTGCTAGTGAAGCGCATTTGGAAACCATACGACGTCTAACTGTAGTCTTTACTTCTCTGTACATGTATATTTGAGTGAGTTTTGTAACAGTACCAAGTTACAAACTCAGTAGTAGAAAGTGCTAGCCTTTTCAATGCAGGGTTCGGAGTCAATGAGCCCCCTACTACATATTGGCTTGTGGTTCATATCACCAATCAAATTATGCGATGGTCACTGCTTATATGGAACAATCTTAGATTGTGATTGTAAGGAAATGGTTTTGTAATTGACTTTTCGCCTAAGTCTGATCGAACTGTTTAATTGACTATCAGTGGGTGCGTGACGCTGGACCGTGCCAGACAAATTACGATCAATACACGGGCGTAGATGTAGTCCAACCCTGCAAGACACCGATCAAGTGCGAAACTCGAGATCAAAGTGAGATCGCATCATTCCATTGGCTACCAGTGGATAATCGATATAGTGTCATGATCTGAAGGTAAGAGTGCGAATGTGCAAAAAGAAGGCCATTTCGTGAACTCTGGCCCAAGCAGTCGGGATTGGGGTTCCTGATTCTTCAAAAAAACGCTATGAACTAAATCATGTAAAATGGAGCAAACAAGATGGACCAATCAAAGCGCGACCCGGACAACCGATGAAATGATGATAGCCGCACAGGCGCAGTAATACAAGTAAGGCTACCTATAAATATGTGATCATGCTTAATAAACGAGAAACGCTGTGTGCCGGCTGACTTTATTCTCATCTGAGACGGTGGGGATAAATGACAGCGATCTAGAAATGGAATCGGCTTAATGAAGATCAGTATTCGGAATAAAAATGACGTTACACGATAGGGATTGATATTCGTTAGTACTTGATGGAAATTCTCCATAGCTGCGTATCGTGTTGTTTTTTTAACCAGCGTCATGTCATGCACTGTTTAAAGACCTTCGTGATTGTATTCGCTCTGGATTCCCATGGGCCACTTTCAGTTGTGGCGATGAAAAAATTGTAACCAATCATTCTATCGTGTGAATATTTTTTGCGATCCACCCTTTTCGTGCAGAAATTACCTTATGAAGTCGGAATCCTTCGACAGTTTCCATTTACGTCCAGTCTTCAACGCATGTCAGTAATCGCTCGAGTATTGGACAGTTCTCATTTCAGCGTGTACACCAAAGGTGCTCCGGAGACCATCGAAGCTTTGTGTCGCCGTGACACCAGTAAGTCGTCGATATATAGTATTCAAAATCTACAGTGTTGGTATCGTTTAGGCTGCAAACAAGCATCAGCAAATACCTTGAATTTATTTGCAGATTTCCTTTATTGTATATCGTTAAAGACTGTAATTTGTTCAGCCAAACATGGATGACTAAGTAAACGTTTTTAGGACGACCTTAGGACTTGTCCTAGTATACCTTCATAAATAATACCAAACTCACCTGTCCAAGAAACATGCTTGTTTCACCAAGTATTCTGTCTACGATTTTGCACGTATTTATAGGCTGAATACAATTGTTTGTCAGTCAGAGTATTTTGTATTAGTTGATAATCATGGTTGATAATGAACAGAGAAATTTTCATCTAGGGAGGATCATAATTTACATCAAATTTGACCTTGTGTCGATTTCATTTGGACACGCTGCGTTAATCATTTACATTGTTGCCGCCACAGTGAAGCATTGAAGGAGAAACAGCAAAATCTTTTGGTACCGTAATGTCGGGAATGAAAAACTGATTTCAAAGCATCGGTGGATTTAAAATTTTATACTTGAACTTTTTCAGAGCTTTGAACTAAATCCGACCATCATTTATAACATATGAAGCAAATAAACTATGCTAGAAGCACAATTTTCATTGGTGAAGTCGATCGTATCGGAAAGTGACCGCAAAGTTACTTATACTAATATTAACATTTCACGACAGAGTTCTTTTCTCTAACCCCGTCGCAGATTATTGTCCGTGCTTCATGCACTATCGTCCAGATAGATTTGAATATTATTTGAACGCTCAAATTTCCAAATTTGTAGTGTTAATTAATCGCCCAACAAAGTGAGAAATATAATTATCTCGCGCAACATTAGAAAATTTTGGTCACTTCAGTTGGTGAATAAATGCCACTTAGGGACCCAAAAACCACCTACAAAAAGGATATTTCTATATGGAAATTTTCCGACGAAGTTATCCCACTTTGCCGTTCCCGTCCAAATTGTTCACTCTCAGAAGGATAAAATTAGAAAATCCTTACCAACAGATCGAAGAGAATGCATTTCGGATGGGGGGAATTTCGTCGTTGTAGTAATGGGGATGTTCCGTTCACTTTACAAAAGTATCCAACGTAAAAAAAGATCAATGTCTCCGCAGGAAGACTCGTGCTTCACTGTGCCAGAATTTGCTTAACATTTTATGCTGAGTAGACTGGTTTTCTTTTAATTTGACATAAATCGGGCAAAAGCACACTTTGATGGAGGGTGTGCTTCATATGAAAACCTGCTGCGACTTGAATCTTGATCCTTTCCAAAATACGTTTTGTGTTTTGGAGTGATAATTAAAAAAGGTTTTCTTACCAATGGATATTGACTTAAATATTCTAAAGCTTCTTGAATTATGAGTTAAAAGCAATTTCATCTTGAAGGTACTGGATGCCCCATCGAAATAATCAACGTTTTGCTGAAGGATAGCGGCAGGTCCATCGATTACCACCGTTCATTGATGCTGGATTCCTAGCATGACAGAAACCAGATTGTCGTGAATTAATGTCACTTTTTTCTTCCTAACGAGCTCGTGATGCATTATGTTTAAGGTATACATGCGATGGCTGAAATGGGATATCAATTAAATTCGTAACCTATTTACTCATGTGAGAACTCCAAGCATACCGCTTATTATCGAAAAGATTCGTCAGTTCTCGCTGAATAGAAATACAAATTCAAGAATTTGTGTGTTTATGCTGTCTTTATATGATGCTTGTTGCATGAGTTTCGACAAGATAGGTGGACTCCGGCAGCAAGCGTCATATGAACACTTTCCGCTTCAGCTGGTGATATTTTAGAGGAACAAATATTTGAGTGTGTATTCCTTTTACTCAACAAAAACTGGCGAATCTTTTCGGTAGGTTTGCTTTTATGTTGCCACCAAATAGGTTAGAAATTTAGCCCTTGTCCTATTTTGCCTACTGTGTCTATATCTCAACCATGACGTATTACGGGCCCCGCAGGAAGAACAAAATGAAATTTCTTCACAACATCAATAAACCGCATCAGTGATCAGTGGCAATCGGTGGGCCCACCTTTATCCCTCAGTAATTTTTTGGTTATATTGATACAGCAGTAACTTCAGTATAAAGTTAGTTTTACTTCATGAACCAGGAACTTTTTTGAATTTCTACGTCAGTATCCATTGTTTAGGTATCCCATTGAATTACAACACCAGGGCGTGAAAAATATTTTGAATTGGATCAAGATTCGTGCCGTTTTTACATGAAGCACCCTGGACTCAAGTGTGCGTGAACAAAGTCCGTTCTAGGCAATATAGCATGTTTTTCAAGTTCTGGTAGATTGAAATAGCTTATTTTAGTGACACTGTAGTTCTTTCATACTGTTCACTTTCTTAGAATCAAAGAAGTATCTCCGTCATCACAACGACAAAATTTCTCCTATCCACAGTGCATCTTATCTTGATCCGTTTATATGGTTTTCCCCATTTTATTCTTGTAACAGTGAACAAATTGGACAGGAGCGAGAAAGCTGGACAACTCCTTCCAGAACGTTTTTTTGGATTTTCGACTTTGTAATTGTTTTTCATATCACCACATACCATGCATCCATTGAGAAAATTAACGCGCCGCCAGATTGGGATCCAATTCATTCATAGCTCATATTCGCTGACACTTGAAACGTTTAAATATTCTTCCATTCCATCTTGACAGAGGTGCATGAAATATTGGTAGTAATCTGCGTTAGGGTTAGTGGAAAAACTTCTGTCGTAACATTTTAACGTGGATCTGAATACTTCTTTGGTCATCTTTCGATGTGGTCGATTTCCCCATGAAAAACAAGGTCTTGATATTGCTCATTTGTCCAATGTGATGTGAACGGTGGCCTTGTTTAGTTCAAAACACTGGAAAATTTTTAACAGCAAAACTATAAATTGCTTGAGGTTTTTCAATCAGTTCGTTCGTTTTGCCACCAAAGGATCTCACTGCTTCATTGTCACGGAAACAATGGAAGCTTTTAACGCAGCGCGCTTAAGCGATTTTGAAGCAGCGTCAACCTAAATGTTAAACAACATCCTTCCTAAACGAAGTTTTCTGTTCGTGTTCAGCCATAACCATTAAAACTTGGTTAACGCAAAATACAGATTTAAAAATAAGTATCCTCAGCCTATAGAAAGGAGTAGAATAATCAATAAAATTCTGCAGTTTTTTTATCGTTTATGGATTCAACCCACAATAAATCCTAACACGCTTCCGAAAGCATTTGAGACTTCATTTTTCGTGATCAGATGCGTCTACCAGAACATTCAAGGTCACTTAGGTATAACTGCCCTTCCTAGCCTGAACACGTAAAGTAAAGTATATATGAATACCTAGTTTCTTGGCCATCTGCAGCGAGCTTGCCGGAGATTTAGATGATATAGCTAATGGTTCACTACTCTTGTCCGAGACCATTCCAAGCGCAACAAGCTTGGTGTAGTGAATTCCATTCTGGTGGAATAGCACTGACCAAAATTAACCAGCTTAACGCTGTTTTTATTCAACGTGTCTCTTCTATCCTCAACCAGTTTCGGCCCCCTCTACATACCCAATGTATCGCCACTGATGACACACCCGATATTTAGAATGGTTCATTGTTCATTCCAGTAGAAAGTGGTTTTCAAACTGCTACCTCACATCTTCTCAAGCCTCCTCAGCCTATGAATTTCGGCTCCTTCAATATGCGCACTTTAATGCAGGCTGATCAACAGGCGTGTTTAGCTGTGATAATGGACTCACTTTCAATTGATGTCTGCTGCGTAAGTGGAACACGGATTTAGGATTCGAGTAGAGTAATTCAACCGGCTGTGCTTAATATCTCACCAAGATATTTCTCGTTCACCTCGGAAAAGAAAGCAGCTCAAGTTGTGGGCAAACGCGGTGTAGGACTAGTTTTGAGTGGGAAGACTGAGGTGCCCTTTTAGAATGGATCCTGGTTAACAGTTGCTTGTGCGCCGTAGGACTGCAGCGATCAGTCGGAATTCGACAAGATAGTTGTGTTCATTACATCGTATTTGTCATCTCGGCATGCACCTCAACAGACTGTAGTGCCGATATGCAAAAAGACGATTTTTATGACGAACTCGTTACTCTTGTTCAGAAGAGTAAAGACTCTAGTATTGTAGTGGTGGCAAGTGATTTTGATGCATTAGCTGGAAAAGTGAGTTCGCCGAAAGCTTGTTTGGTTGGGCGCTTCACCTTGCCTGCTCAGCGGACAAATAAGGTGAACAGGCTTCTTCAGTTTTGTGCAGACAATCGTTAATCGCTGTCTAACACGAATTTCCGACACGGTTGGCGTCGGACAGCGATATGACGTCCTTACTCGACGGGTAGTTTTAGTCAGATCGACTGTATCGCAGTGAGATACCGTTGGCGCCGCTCCGTCAACATTTTTGGATCATACTGGATCACGTGCTTAGAATCGAAGCATGCACTGGTTTTAATGCGATTTTTACTGCAGCTCAACGGTCGTCAATGCAAATCGCAAACCCGATTAGGCGAACACCATCTATCTGATTCGGCTGTTCGCGCCAGTTATGAACAAAACTGTCAGACCGGCCAGGAATTTCGACGAACAGCACCGTTGATAAGCAGTGGGACCAAATCAAATAGTAGGCAATTCATTTGGGTACGGGTTTCTCCCGTGGTCCCAGGTCTAGGGGAGAAAGCAGCAGGTGGCGGGGCTTGGCTTGGTGTTTGATGCTTTTGCACATTTCTTGTTTCAACTGGCCAGTGAAATGTCATAGATAG
>LUCM01005629.1:67634-110056 GCA_008360955.1 Fasciolopsis buskii | reverse complement strand
CAATCATGGCGGTAAAAAGGTATTTTATGAACTCCCAACACAACAGTCTAACTGTACCTACACAAATCAGTCCGTTGGTTATGATTCACGCCATTTTGTTGCGTGGTCAACTGTCCACCGCGACTCACCACCCAAACATTTCCTGCCTCGTACACCAAGAAAGGGGATTTTTGGGACGCGCAAGCCCTAATGTACTTACGTTCGGTGCTTCTTTCAAAGGTTGGACCGTAGGGTCCAATCTACTATATCTAATCCTTGAATTGCAGACGAAATTCTCTCACTATACTCTACCAGTACTATGAATACAGCGGCATCTTCTCCCCCTGAGCCATATAGTAGAACCGACCTCACCACTGCTATGTATACCTGACAGTCTCATCCTGTAACACCGTTTTACACTTTGAAAGTGCAAAATGCACCCCAAACGTAGTTGTGCGTTTTCGAGCTGGACAGCTTCCCGCCACTCTTTTCACTTGAGCATAGCTCTATCTCCATAGACAACGAAAAAGCTGAATAGATGGAAAGGGGCAGCTGTAAGAAGAGGCTACGAGTTGATCTCAAAAGCGCGAAGCCATGATTTTTTTACGATTGGTTACTTTCACAATGAACTAAGCAGTCTCTTCTAAAACCAACTCATCTTGAATTTTCCTATCATTGGGTGCTCTGTTTTACTGTCTGTAAAGCCAAGTTACTCTGCATCTGCTGCAATAGCGAACCAGTTTCGGTTTATACTCCTCCAATGAATTTTATTTTGCTACAAGGGCCAGGAGCTGTCTACGACAAACGTGTGCAACAGATAGTTGTTTTGCCGTACGAAAACCCACTCAGGATTTTTTAAAATGTTCATCTGCAACTCCGTCTTCACATCCGAGGAATTAATTGGACATTCATGCACGCCCACACAGAACCTCAGTTGGTTGTTTTCATTATAGACATGCGTGGGCATTTATGCTAATATCACGTGTAGGCAGCTAAACAACACGTTGCGTCCCACTTGCTGGGTTCCAGGTAGTAAGCTCCGGGTGATCATTTTCGTGCCTTTTTGCATTGATTGGGAACGCGTTGCACATTACTTTCCGCAAGCGATACATTTTGTTGCATTTTTGGGTAATTAGTGTTTCCGTCTGAATATAAAGGATTCCAAATTGTAGCAAGGCTGTTGTCAGAAGGAAAAACGGGCTATGAGTTTGTTTATCCAATACGGTTCTCTTGATACAAATTCGATATCTTTTCATACATGGTACGGTTGCTCAAATCCTTGTCTTCCTTTTGTAACTGGTAATCCGCAGTACCTCGAAAACTTTCCTTGTACCGTGATACTTTCTTCATGTTTTTACTCTTTCAAGTTTTCATACTTCTTTTGATAACGATGCGACAAGGTATATTGCTTTCAGGAAATGGATCGCGGACAATTGTGGGCTTTCGGATGGGGCTTGGCTGACAGGGAGAGTATTGAAATCCATAATGTCCACATCCAAATCCCACTGCGTTGACCAGGTCAACGACGACGAGTAGCTTCTCTTTCTCTCTTGATACATCACTTGCTCAGTTCTTCTGGAGCACGTTAACTGATTTCTTACTTATTAGCTCTCGTTACTTCGACCCCATGGGAAATGTCTTTAGCGCGGATCTTGATAGGATAGCAAAGGGAGAAGTGAAAACGCGTAATCTAATGTGTCAGAGATTGATGGTCTACGTTTTCTGATCCATCTCAGGATCGGGACCAGGTTGCATCAGAATGTGAAGATTGTGACAGGAGTACCACGTAATCAGGCGATTGTCGGGGCATTTCCCATCTGAATCCGGCACGGAAAAACAGATGCTCCGAAATGAGCGGAATTGATCTGCTCCCTACTGAATGATTGCGAGGCGAATCCATTCGTGAGGTTATTTTGGAAGTGGTGAATGAACCAAGAAGCAGTTAGTCTGCGTTGTAGTCCATCGGGTATAGGTAAATTGTCGTCTGAAAAACCGAAGGCCCGGAGAGTATGGCCTCCTGTCGTTTCATCGGTAGTCTCCACGATGTTTTCGTCACAGCAGATAGTGTTCCAAAAACATTTTATTCACCTGTTTCCGCACTACTGTTATTTATTTACACTAGCAGTCGTTCCTTCGCTTCCCGAGGTAGGATTTGTCCAAGCGACGGAGAACCTTGGTTATGATTCTCCCGAGGTTTTCTTATTGAGGGGCGTTTATGTAACTTCTGAAGTCTCAAATATCATTCCATAATAACGAGAATCATTTTAATTTTTTTTACATGGGAGTGACTAAGTCGACGAATATCGGTTACTGTTACTTGATTGGCTGAAGCAATCGCAAAGCAGATTAAATACTCCCGGAGAAATTTTGTATACACATCTAGTTTCTGTCTGTACTCGAGTGTAGTTTTTGGTGAAGTGGATCTAGACTTTTGATTTATTTAGTTTCGAAACAACGAGATGGCTGAAGATTTTCAATAGCTAATTTGGAGGTAAAACAAGAATTAGTCATTAGTGTATGCATACCAGAGGAAGAAGTGCATGTCACCTGCCGAGTTTTCGGTTGGGATTTGGGAGAGCACTCAGTGAATAGATAGTTAGCCTTAAATCAGACTTAATTGGACTCACTGTATAAGCCGACCCGTGCGAGTTGTGAAATTGCTTGAAGTTATAGTGGATACGTGCCCTGTAAGCTTTTTATCTACAGAATGCCAACTTCGTTTGTGGTCGTTGTTATTGTAACTTTAGAATGATAATGTCTCTTAAAGTATTCGCCATCCTTCTTTTGATGCAACGTCGTCTTTTGAGGAAGTAGTCTTTTTGCTATCGTACAGCAAATTTTTGATGATTTTACATTGATAATGTGGAATTTACTTCATTGTTTCTTGTTAAAAATCGTTGCCGTATTCCTTATTTCTTTATAATGTATTTTCTCTGTTGTCAAGATGTTAAACCCAAGAAATTTTGTTGCCACGGGAAACTTACTTAAATTTCTGATTTTCTGCTTCCAGCTTGTTTTATTTGCCACGATATACGCTGTTCTCGGAGGTCGGTATTTTTTGGAAGATGGGTCTAGGTGATCATTCCATGACGGGGAAAATGTCGAGCTGAAATGGCAGTATGGGGGTTTAGGTGGTCTCCTGAGACAGTCGTTGGAGACATTAGGCATTATGGCTGCATGTCGCTTTCAGTGGGTTCATTTTTTCGAAGTATTTCTACTTGACTTATAATCTTGGGATTTCCTTTTTCCTGTTTGAGTGCCTCGAATGAGCCAAAAGACGTAAACGTACTCTACCGATTTCTGTGCAAACTGAACTGGTCTGAACTTATTTTAGCTCCGACATTGAATCCTCACTCTTTTTCAACACATGCAATTTTAATTTTTCATTGATTCCCTCTGTGGTTTACATATTTCATTCTTCCTTTTGTCCGCTTCCTCCCTATTTATTCTGTTCCTCTCACTGAATGACAGTTCCTTCAGATTTCCACTCAGTTCTCCTGGAATACACACGCGAGGGATATCGAGTTTTGGCTCTAGCTTGGCGTCCACTCAAGATCTCGTACACACGGATGCTGAGGATCCACCGAGAGCGAGTGGAACAAGATTTATTGTTCCTCGGACTGTTGGTGATGGAGAATCGCTTGAAGCCCGAAAGCGCACCAGTCATTCGGGTTTTGAGAAATGCCAACATACGGCCTGTTATGGTCACCGGTACGTAGCCCTGTTTCGATGTTCCCATTCGAAATCACTGGTGTGTTTGAGTTCCGCTAATGTTTTACGTTTCAGTTTGGTCGAACTTAGGCGGGACTGTCTGTTGTGTAACGACATTGACTTGACACTTCGTTTTATTGTTTCAACATATTTCCCAATGGCACATAACGACAAGAGAAACTGGTGCTGATGAAATTTCATTGTAAGTACACTCGTCTGATATCTGTTTTCCGAACGCACTGGATGAATTTATCAATAAGGCAAATCCTAGCGAAGCCGATGCCGGTCTTCAACGACCTCACTTTTTGTTATTTTGTCACTTGCTTTCGTTCAGTCAGATAGGTTGCGCATAAACGTTTTAGATTTATTGCCTGCTCTTCTAGCTGGTTTATCCAATTCCTCATCAATCACGTCCATTTCGGCTTGGTTGACGCGACATTTTAAATACGAGACTTTATATGCAGTGTTAAACGATAAGGACAGTAGACCGATTGGTATACTAGCTTCTCAGTCGACAGAGTAGCAAGTGTAGTATGAAGACTGTTTTTTATCTTCTAGTAGCTGACCCAATTGTTAGTTCCATTCATGCGTCCTGGGGTCGCATTGTACTTCTTGTTGTGCGCTTATCGCTTAAACACAGCCCTAAGGGAACCCTACTGTACTCTGGAAGGGAACCGAACCGTAAGCTTGCGGTGGTTTAGAATTACGAGACAACGCTAGACTACTGTTTGGTCCCAAGTTGATCGACTGGGATGCACTCAGGATATGTGACCTTTGGGTTCTCTCGGATTCCTAATCCACTTGGGGCTCGCCCAATCTATTCTGATTATCTTCCTTGACGAATACTGTAAATGATATACATAGCAATCCATTTTACGGTATGTAAAGTCGGTCATCGTAGCTGATTGACATCTTTTAATTCTTCGCACTCTTCGATCGTGCTTTTTCATTAGGAGATAATATGCTCACTGCGCTTTCCGTCGCGCGTGACTGTGAAATGATTGACGAATTGGACCGAATCGTGATTGTTTCTGCCAAGCCACCTCCGACACTCTCGACAACCACTGATATCAGTTCTGACCTGAACGCAGCCTCAGCCAGTGGCGATGTGAACGGGGGAAATAGTATACCTTTTGGCTGCGCGGATTCTGGCCGCACTAATAATCTCCCATCAGAAATGGGTCACTGGCCTGCTTGCGACGTGCCCGCGGCTTACACTGAAATCTTTGGTAGCCACCAAACGGTCCCGCTTGTCGAATTTCACTATGCGGAAGATTTGCACAAACCCGTGACCGAAGTTACGGCCACAAGTGTTACCACAGTACGGAATCGGCGACGGAAGAGTTCGAGGGAACATCGTTGGTTCCGACATCCAAATCCACGTTCTGCATTGTAAGTGCCAACCGGAATCGCTCATTTGCTTTTTTCGCCAATTTGGAAGGGTCTGTCAAATACATTTATTGCGATATCCTAATTATCCTTAACAGTAACAGTTTCAATGTTTGGTTCGATTTTTGAAGCGAAGAGCATCTGGTGGAGGTGTTCAAATGGATTAAGCTTCTATCACCGAAAGGGTCGAATGTTCGAATCCCAGATCTCCCGGTAACTTTGGTGGTAGACAGCAACTCGCTTCCACTTAGCTCATTGCGGCACCTGACATATTTGGACTAAGACGTGCGGTTCTATCCCACTCCAAGTTTCAGGGTCAAAGTTGTTGGTCCCCCCTCCCCCCTCATGTGCCTATGGGATATGTCCCTTTCACTGAACTCATGCTTCAAGCATGCGATTAAGAAAAATCGCCTCTCAGTCGATGAAACACAGATCAGAAATATCTCCCAGAGAAGTCTGGGGTAGTTTCTGCTTTTTTTTAGACTAGCGCCAGTTGATATGGGGCGTGTGTACCGCAATATGATTATCGCTATTGCTAACTCTAGCAGCTTCGACCGTCTTCTTGAATCTATTTCCGTCTCGTCTATGCTAATCCTGACCACGATCACATGGCCTCTGTCCGGCCAGCACGTCTTTTTTTTCGTCTGTGTAGGTTCACTCTCTGTTTCCCTTGGATATTCACTCTTTCCATAAAAATTTAACCTTTGGGAAAAGGCAGCGGTCATTGAGGCTTCCCTTGATGTTTAACGATGATGATGATGACGTCTGATCACTTGTTTGTTATTTTCTGGCAATTTACATGAACTTACTCGTGTCGAAGCTCATTTACCGATTGACCCCACCTAACAGCCTCACTGCCTCTTCTTTAGTCTTCATATCGACTCCCCACCTCTTTGCCTCTAAACGTGTCACAAAAGTCACACCACTTTATATCCACGAACTAGGACGCTTAGTTGATTTCGCACTTGTCCTCGGGCTTGCAGTCGAACAAATTTTAAGCCCAGGCGTTGTTCCATTGATGCCAGAGAAATTCCCTAATCAGTCCTGTTGTCTTGGATGTAATCATTACCTCACTTTTGTATGGCTCATCGCATCGAAGCAAGATGGTCTGAAGTATTTGTCATCCGGTCGTAGCCGCTCCTTACAACGAGCGGATGCTTAACAAATCTAACTGTCGACAGCAATGTTATTAGACACTTATCGCCACATCGACCACAGTCGTTATACTAGTTGTAATGGCGGTTATGGTAATGGCACACACGTGCACATCGGTTTCCAATGACCAGGGTGCATCCTCATAAATGCTTGTTAGCTGAGCAGTTGCAGCAAATTGACCCTCAACTGCTTCGTGCACGACGAGACGTTAAAATCCATAAGAAATAATAAACCCAGGTACCCGGAGCACAATTTTTCGGTTCATGTCCGGTCGTAGTTGACGATTCCAATGGAAGTATGTGCGTGCATAGACCAGTGTCGATTTTGTTCCAAACATCAATGGACATCTTACTTACCGCTGCACGTGTGTGACATCTGTCCTGTAACCTTCCTTTAGACGTTCCCTATTATCTGACAGACGGCGGAATCAGCCAGGAATGACCATTTTCAGACACCGCTAGTCGTTTAAAATAAAATTTATATATATATATATATATAATATATATATATATATCGCCTTCACAGCTCTCATACTACATAGATGTTTTAAAGAATAGTTTTCTTTCAACCAGCATGCCACACTTTGGCTTAAGAGCAACGGAATGACCCACATTAGCATGGTGACGTTTGTAGTTTCCTAACCATCGTCGGCGTTAAACAGCAAGACAAGCCCCACTGGCCGCAGCCTTTCTCCCAGAGTTGTATATTGCTGTAGAAAGAGTTAATATGCAGGGGGATGGGGAGTGGACTTGTACAAGCGGAAATACTAAAGAATACCATAGTGGCCAACACGCAAAATGCAGTCTAACTGTACAGACACACTTTTAGTCACTCCGATTTAATAGAAAACAGGCAGCACGATCTCCACTGTTTACGGTTTCCCGCTGCATACTTCAACGAACCAGAGTTCAGCGGTCAGTGGAGCATATAACTCAGCCTAGTTACTCTTCCCTTTCCTAAACGTCTTTTTCTTAGTTTGTACTTTTGTATCATATTTTATCTTAATTGTCACACAATGCACTTTATTTGACCACAAATGTTCCCTTTCAGAAAGATTTTGGTTATTCTCTGATTTACACCACTCCAAAGAAAAAATGCAGATAGTCGTACTGTAGGGACGTTCGTTCATCGATTGTCGTGCACTTTTTTGATGACCACGAATTTTGGTTCTCGTGTTGTTTGTATCATTACCTGGGAATGCGAACCACTTTAACACAAAACTCATACTAGTTGATCGAATTTTACAGTTGGCCGTGCAGCTAATTTCCTACATTTTTTCGTCATGGTCTATGAAATTTCTTCCTCGGTCGACGGAATTTGGCATTTTCTTGATTTCGTCGGTGGATTGGTCCCTACAGTTTTCTGTGCTAACCTTTTTGCTCATTGTCGCATTTCCTAGACAGAGTTCTACTCAGTTGTGAATATGTTGGGACTTCATTATGATCACTGTCAAGCTAATGTTTATCGGGTTTTCCCCTAATAGAAACCAAAAACAACATCGCGTACCAGCCTCAAGGCTACAAATTCCTGCCTCATCATCGGGGAGACTCGATACACAGCACTAAAAATTGGAGAAAAAAGCGTAGGATATCAACTACCCAGCTAAGTTAACTACGCGCGAGACAACATGTCGGTGCCTCACGATCACAGATTACGAATTAATTTTTCTATTTTTCGGGACATCCCTTTTGGATCTCTACGCCTACGGATTTCTTTGTTTAGGGTATCGTAACGTAATTACTTCTCCCTGAAGCCTTAATTCATTGGTTGATGTCCACATTGTCTTATTGCCTATTCCTCTAGTACTCGCACGCACCCACTCATTTAACACCCGAACGTTTGCGATTCCGTTTCGAATTTTTTTATCTTGGTAATTGCATATCTACTCTGTCACATTTCACTCATTAGCGTATGGTCTATAGGCACCATGGTCCAACACACAGGAGAACGGCAACGATGATCCTGAAACTTGGTGGCACAGAAGCGCACATGGTCCCAGTAGGTCAAACGTGATGGCGAGTCGGACGACAGCGAGTTTCCATTTACCACCATCACTCATTAACTATTTTTTCTTGTTTAGTTCTTCATCCTGGTGAAAGTAACATTCCGCGTAGTCTCCAAAGCCTGCAGTAGTAGAATAAATCAGAAACCATAACCATAGAATTTAAGTTGTTATAGAACCACATGAAGTCTCCATAGTCCAAATTTAGTACTTTTGATATTTCACCCAAATAATCCTGTATGCTTCGTTTATTCTCGCAACGATGATGGTGATTTCGCTTCCGGGTTTCGAAACAACCAGATTACTAACCTACTAGACTCATGCGCAGCAGATGTAACTGGATTGTGGGGGACACTTTCGATTATCACCTTTCATCAGCCAAGTTTGGTATGTTCCCTGGTTGTTCTAACATGGAGGCGGTCGTTGTGGCTATTTAGGTGTACGCGTTTGTTTTGTCGCTCTACCTCCGATTCAGTTCATGAACACGTGTGTGCCGTTAGTTCCTCAGGATGGTTTTGTGATGCTTTGTTCATGGTCTGTGACTTTTCCAGTTGCGATGCACTGGGAAAGATATGTGACTTACGATCGTTCAAATCAAATAGATTTTGGTTGTGTGAGTCGCTTGGTGGAGTCTTTCTCCGTTTTTTACATTCATCGAACGTGATCTCTTGCTCTCTATCTAACCATTTCAGTCGTTCACAACTTTTCGCACTACTGTATCCTTCATCACTTCATCTACGAGCCTAATATGCACTTTATTGCAGTTTATGGGTAGCATATTTTAATGCTTTGTGCCCTTTTGGCCATTAGTTTGCATTCCACCACCTTCGTACGATATTTTGCACTGAGATGCACACAAATTTAGTGTTTGAACTTTATTGTTCCGAATAAGTGGCCTGTATCGCTCGGTTTTTATATCTTGACCTAATTATGGAACCTGGAAATTGAGAACATTTTACGTACAATCCGATCAGGAATCCTTATCGTGTGAATGAAGTGTCCACATCATCTTTCTTTCCGTACAGTACTACCTATTACGAAACTGTGGCGATTGAGAACTCAAAGTCGAATTTATCACCCGATGCGAATGGCGTTGGTGAACAATCTTCAGACAATTTGTTCGACTCATCCTCACCGAAATTGAAATCGCGATCGAAAACGGCTACATCCGATACCGCACATCGGATCAATATCCGAATGATCGATCGGCCCGATTTTCATCTGGCCATTTCAGGAAAAACATGGGCAATCATAAAAGAACACTATCCATGGCTCATTCCCAAGGTATGCTTCCAGAGACATGTATTTTGTTTGCAGGATTTATATATGATCGAAAGTTGTGCAGTTCTTTCTTTCCCGTCCAACTGATTTATCTGTAGACCACAGATAACATGAGTAAATCTTGTGAATATCTGGGCCGAATAAAGTAACGAGCATTTACCAAAAAATCAACGCCCTATGCCCTTTTCTAGTGGATGTTATAATACTGCAATAGTTAGCCTCTTCTCAAGACAAAATGCAATTTAAACTTGCCATGAAAATAGTTACCTACGTTAATCGAGGCGTTGACGATTTACAACAGCTACCAACACAATTGTTCATAATAAAATGTTTGTGATTGTATCACACTCGCAGCTACTAGATTTCTCTTTGATATCACACTATGGACAATCGCGTATGTCAACTTTAATCGACACGAAACGTGTTAACGGACAGCTGGAATTTGTGGTGTTTTGTGAACGTTTTTCGATTGTATGGACGCTGTCACATTCCCAAACGTTACGGTGTATGATACGTGGATTATCAGTTAGGGCGACGGATTTTCACCCCTGAGATTAATGTTAGGCAGTCTAGACCCATCGTATTCAGGGATCAGATAGGAAAATCCGTTTATTGACTGCCAAGCAAAAAGTCATTTGAGTGAGCTCTCGAGACGAGTATAATATAAAAGTCACACAGGAGAGAGAAGGTATAAGGGTCATCAAGACAGAGAGAGGACAGTCATCACTTGTTTTTGCGGAAAAGATTTTTCTGCTGTTGCGGCTTCCGTGATTCGAAAATATTTGTCCCGAGAACTCAAGAGAATGCTTGAGGAGTTCGCTTAATAACACGTTCGATCGGATTATCAATTACTTTTTCACGGTTCTGAAAACACGCACACTCACTGACATCATTATCATCACTGCTCGACATCAAATACCAAGGTAAGTCCTACTGACCGCTGCTTTTTTCCGTAAAAGAAGTGAAAATGCAGACCGCACAGGGAGTGGACATATACAGGCGAGAAAAGATGAGAAGGCACCAACAGCCAACACATGGAACACAATTTAACTGTACATACGCAAATTTTCGACCATTATATTCCGTAGAAAAGGACAACTTGATCGCCACTGTTCGCGGTTCACTGCTATATTCTTCAGTGTCTCCAGCCAGCTAGTTGATGAGTCTTTCTGACCCCAATCGCGAAGGCGTGAGACACCTACTTTACCATGTTCGCTGTGCATTTTCTCATCCCACGTTGCCACGTCATCTGTTGGCCTCCACATGGTTTCTTCCATTCCTTAGGAGGAACACAAAATAGGGCACGGTATGGTAGACGAGTGTTCGTGTGTCATGCGCAACACGTGACCCAACCAGCGTAGTCTACTAAGTTTCATACGCTGAAACAAGCTATTCTCAGAAGTGGCACCCAATACCAGATTCCTAACCTCAATATTAGTCACCCGGTCACTCCATCCAATTTTAGCCATACTACGTAGACATCGATAGTCGAAAATCTCCAACCGACGAACATCGCCCACACGCATGCTCCATGTCTCGCAACCGTACAACAAGACTGAGCGCACTGCGACGCAGTACACACATTTCAAATTCAGTGAAATATCAGATCGACGCCATAAGTGTTCCAGTCCAGGATGATAAGCGCATGTAGTTCACTCAAACGCGGAAGATTGACATGACTAAGGCTACTGTTCTGCTTGGATGCAACAAAATGAGGCTAGTCACTTCTGAGTGATGAGCCTCGGCTAGAAACTGAAATAAGGAAAAGAATAGAAATATCGTTTTCCTCTACTGTCACATAGTGTTCTTTTCTACTTAATTGTGTTTATATTACGCATAACAGTTGCAAGCGTGTTGACGACAAGCGCATGCCAGTGTGTTCATAATGGTTCCTCGTGTTTCTTATTTTTGCCGTATTGTAGTTGGTTAATAATCGTTGTGCCTGAATTCCATTGTCAATGTTTTTTGTTTGATTCATTTCGTGCATTTTTCACGCGTTTTGTCCCAATTCACTAGCTTGTGGTCAAAGGAACGGTATTTGCTCGCTTCTCACCTGAACAAAAAACACAACTGATCGAATCTCTGCAATCGGTTGGCTACTTTGTCGCAATGTGTGGAGATGGCGCAAATGATTGTGGCGCTCTGAAGGCCGCGCATGCTGGAGTTTCTTTGAGTGAAGCTGAAGCCAGTGTGGCAAGCCCATTCACATCGAAAGAACAGAATATCAGCTGCATACCTACCCTTATTCGAGAGGGTCGTTGTGCTCTCGTGACCAGTTTCGGCACTCTGAAATTTATCACGGGTTATTCTCTGGTGCAATCTATTTCTGTGATCAGTTTATTCTATGTACGTACCTTAGCACATTTGACGAATTCTCGCAAACAGAAAACTTTATTCTTGTTGATATGTGTAGCCCACTCTGTTTTCACTGTCGCACACCGCATATTAATGGTTAGATTTTTTTGCTGTTTACAGATTCAGTGCTTTCCATAATTCGGTGTTGAATCGTTCGCGTGCGTAAAAATTAGCTTGTCGATGTCTGAATACCCAACACACAAGTTGTGCCTCATCGTATAGGCGGTGCTCTTACGGCTTTGGTTTCGCGAAATTTTCGCGGTCGTATACACTCCGACTGAATTGACTCAACTATTGCTACCCGTCACTACTCCATTACATGACAAGTAAAACAGTTAAACATTTCCGCTGACTTTTCCATCCAAGGAAAAGTACACTTAGCCTATGTGCACATACCGAATTGCTCATCCTTCTATCATAATCGTCCCTTGTTTGCTATGAAGGCCTTCGTGATTCATCAGTTCATCCTTCCGAATTCGCTTATGTTTGTTTGTTCATCAATATGCCCTTATTGACCAGATTCATACCGCATCCCGTTTCATCGTATTTATTTTTTTCTTCCACAATCGTTCTCACTCTCTTTCAGATCGGCAGTTCACTATCTGACGGTCAATTCCTGTATATTGATTTATTTCTTATCACTTCCCTCAGCATTACCTGTGAGTCTAACTGCCTGATATGTGAAACCTTCATTTTGGTTCCTAAATATCATTTAACTTATGCAACACATCACTCTGAACCGTTCTTTGCTGACAACTGCCAATTTTATTTATCATGAAACAGATTACTAAACAAGATGTGGGGAAATGAACTTGCCTACCTCAGTCGGTCAATTCGATTGAGCTGTATTCGGTTAAACAAAAAGTTATCCATCACTCACTCGGTTGTTCTGGATGAGTAGTCGTTGACAATAACTAATTTCATCACTCTACTCGGCTCCAAGTAAAGTTTCAAGTTTTTCTTAATCGAAAATGCCCGACCGATGGTTGTTAACTCATCCGATTTAGCGCACATCGCACACAATGATGCTTCATTATCAGAAATGTGAATGCAGTGCAACTACCAGCACGGATCAAGAATATACTTTCACTTTCGCAGTCTTTGTTTTAAGGCATGGTTTATTGTGATGTGTTTGCATGTGCTGCGGATCACCACAGAAGAGCAACAACCGTGAACAAGGAATTGACTTTTGAAAATGGGTTGTCAATTCTCCAATGTTTCCTCTGCTAGTCACGTTGAAAAGTTGAAAAAACACTTTCTTACTTAATGGCGAGACTAGACCTGTAACTAAGCTTCTTTTTAATGTTGTTTGAAGTTCTCTTCTATGCCACTCAGCAGCTTTAGATGCCTATTAATATTCTGATTTCTGCAAATTGCTGAATGGCTCCATGTGGGAAAAGTCACAGGCTGCTAATTGCACGTCATATACAAGCTGATCTTTGTATTTATGCGCAGTATGTTTGCTCACATCCAAGATAGTGCCAGTCATGTGTGGTCGACCTGCTAGCTGATTTAGAATCTCAACCTATTGTTTATCTGAATCAGTTTGGCGTCTGTGTTTGCGCGTTCAGTTTGCTTTTCCAGGGTCTCACTTTCGTCTTAATTTACGCAACCGTGTTGTTCCGATTTCCTGGTTCGCAGAATGGATGGAACCTGTAGAGCACGATCGGAACGTGTGTGCGACCAATACTTTGGGTAAATGAAGTCAGGCTATAGACTGGTTCTATTGACATTGATTTCAATGTGTCAAATCGCAAACCAGAAGGAACGCATTGCATGCATTTTCGACATTGTTCAATTGTTATTGCTCTTTTATCAGTGTTTTTCTGGAGGACTAAAGAAAACAATGTGTATGTTTCAATGTACCCGGATCCCTTTGGTTTCTGTTGCTTATGGAGATTTTTCACTCAAATTTGTTAGATCTTTCATCAATTCAATGTCGGTCTTCTATGATTTGAAAAGTTCTGTATACTGATTTGTTTCACGTTGAATGAATGCTTGCGTGTTTACTTGCGTCAGAAATGTGTCTTTCGTATACAATGATCGATGCTCATCGCAGATCAAACTGCACTAGCTTATCGATCTGCAATTACATATGTACCCACCAAATTACTGTTGGGCTTCCGAGTCAGCGTTTTGCAAATCTTTCACCTTATTTGGTTCGCCGTGATTCTGTTCAACTTGTTTTTTTTCTCAACTGTTTTTACAGTTGGTTACACGGAACCCTATCCACACTTATCCATCAAACCTCCACGGATGCGTCTGTTGTCAACAATTACGCTGCTATCTCTCGGTTGTCAAATCGCTGCCCATTTGACAGTCCAGGTTATAGCTTATGTCCTTGTTCGTGCTCAACCCTGGTACGTTTCAGCTGTTATGTTTGCTCATATGACCTTTGATTCTTGTAGTCCCTAACATCTTTTAGTTAGCCCAACCGAACATAACTTCGTACTTCTAGGCCAAATCAGAGCTTGACTGTTGCGTCGCTTTTTCAGCTTTGCCCGGCGTTAAGGCAGAGCAGGAAAAGGTAGGCGATAATCAGCCACGCGCAAAATCTGTCCAGGCTACCAAAAGCAGTACAGAGCGATTACCTCGGTAAGAGGGTGACTGTCTGCAACGGATATAGGACAGTGCACTTCGTCATTGTTCACCGGATATTCCCTCCAGACTCGAGCAATGCCTGGGAGATATCAGTGGTCAAATACAGAAGGTCGCCGGACATCTTCAGTGCAAAGAGACCAGGCCTCGGGAACATAAAGTAGACCCCGATTAACTGTGGCACTGTGCCCTTCCCTTGAGAAGAAAAAGAGAGCTGCAGTGGCTTTCGCGATACGTGGTACGGTTTCCCCCTCAACTCGTCCAGCAGTTGTAGTCAGACTACCGGGGTACTTAAAGGTAGTAGGTACCTGTAACTGGTCAGCACGTTAGGTGATTGCAGGCATCGGCTTCTGTCAATCTTGAAGAAGTGCCTTGCACAATGCATTTTGATGATGCAAAGCACATACCGTAACTTGGTGTTGAGTGATCTAATGTGTGTTGAATTGTCTGTGCATTACAACTCGGCAAGGCGATATCATCGGCATACTCTAAGTCCCCTGGGAGGAGTTTTACCCCCATCATCTAATAGATCAGATAAAGCGTTCCTTAATTGTCCTCCTCAGCAAAGTCAACAGGGAATGGGGATGCCGGGCAACTGCCAGCACGGTTGAAGTATATACTTTCACACCTGCAGTCTTTGCTTTAAGGCTTTATTTCAAAGATTATTTTTCATCGTGATGTGTTTGCCTCCAAGTGCATGTGCATTAGATCACCATAGAAGGGAAACAAACGTGGCCATAAAGCCTAACATGACCCGAAGTATGACGATACAACTCTTTGAGGACCAACACATACATCTCATTGATGTCGGAGACTGCTCCAATTTCCAGGAACACAATGATTTGCTTCCTTTGGAAAGTAAAACGATGCTTTAACAACTATCAGAAAGTAAAAATTTGACCAACGTATCCACGACTGGTATGAACCCCACTCTGCTCCTTGCGAGTTTGCTCTTCACGTGCGCTGTACAAACTGCGAAAGATGACGGATGCTAGCAGCTTTGCTACTATCGGCATCGGGCTGGTAACCCTTCGGTTAGTACAGTCACTGCCTGAACCCTCTATCTTTCAAAATCGTTTGGCACTTTACTAGCGTTTGCTGTGCGTCTCCGGTTTAGAAGATGATTCCGATGAAACAGGCCTCCGGCCGTATATCCAGTCAGTTATGAAAAGGGCGGACGCAGGAGGCCCGCATAATTGTGCCTTATGGTGCTCGTCCACTGTATAAAGTGTCGCCGCTGATTGTGGATAGGTAGACCGTCAACTTTAAAACTCCTTTCTCTCACACCCAATGCTTTCTTGCCGACAGCTCGGACTCGGTGAAATAGCTTGCGAGAATTTGCCGTGGCGGTAACATGTTCTATCTCTAATGGACGATGAAACCACTAGATCCCACGACCCTCATGTAAGCTTGTATTCGGTTCACGCGTCGTGTTGGGCGCATGCTTCATTATGGTCGCGTAGAGAATCAGAAGAAATCTTTGTTGTTACAACACGACCGATCAGAACACAACTCACTAAACCGGCAAAATGCTGTACATTCCTGATAAGTGATCAGTCAATATTGCTGTTATGACGTGGAGTGTTGTATTTTTTCACTCAAGACGTTTCAACAAACTGATGGGCGCATCGGATCAGATAGCTTACCGCAATCTAACCGATGCTTCATTGTGCGTCTTCATCATCATCATCGTTCAGCGCTAAACGGCAAGGCAAGCCTCACTGACCGCTGCCGTTCCCCAGAGTTACACGTTTATATACAAAGAGTGAATATCCATTGGCAATAGGGAGTGGACCTACAGAAGTGGGAAAAGATAAGATACTGCTGCAGCCAACACACGAAACACAGTCTAACTGTACAAACGCACGTGTTTTCAATCATTCTGATTCGATAGAAAATGACAGCACGATCGCCACTGTTCACCGTTCACTGCCATATCCTTCAGTGTCTCCAGTCAGCAAGTCGACCGGTCTTTCTGACCCCAACCACGAAGGCATGAAACACCTAATTTACCTAACTTCGCTGTACATTTTCTCATCCCACATGGCCATGTCTTCTGTTGCTCTCCACATGGCTTCTTCCATTCCTTAGGAGGAACACAAAATAGGGCACGGTATGGTAGACGAGTGTTCGTCATACGCAACACATGACCCAACCAGCGTAGTCTACTAAGTTTCATACGCTGCTGCTTTTCCCCTCTTCAGAAACCGAATATTCGGCTCCATTTCCACTTCCGTTGGGAGATCGAAGTGAAAACCTCCCAAGGATTCATAGGGCTGCAGACGTCGGACTAGATAGATACATTAGGCCAGCTAGAACTGATGCCTCTGAAATGCTCTGCTGCAAACGGTCTGCAGTCTTACCTGTCCTACCATGGATGAGTCTCAGCTCCCTATCTGGCCACGACTTCACTAACGCCGAATTTCGCCGTGTGTCGCCCCAACCGCTGTCGCGTATGAAGCTTAAACAGTCTATGACTGTTTCCCGAAGCGGAACGCAACTTCCATCTCTTCGGGCTAACCTAACCACCAGTTTTTCGCGGTCATTCGCTAAGGCTTATGGTCAAACTGTACGCTGCAACTGCCAACGCATCTTATTCACTTCCTTGCAGTTGGACAGCTCGCGATTTTGGCTTGCGAGACGGTGGGCCAATCTGAAGAACTTAGGCGACGCTTCAGAGACCATGTTTTTAGATGAACGGTAAGATCTGGACCACAGGCGAAATTGCTGCCAAATGCTAGCCTGCTTCATTTGATCCGCAACTGCCCGTCTAATTAACTACTGGTACCAGTTCTTTGTCCCTCGGATAGTTTAAGTGTTCGTAGCATGTTGCGACAGCCGAATCAGACAAACATTTCGACAGTAGCACCAATCCGGATTTGTGGCTGCGTCGATGACATTCAGTTGGCAGCAAAAATCGCATTAAAACTAACGCATGGTCAGATTCGACGTACGTGGTCCAGTATGATCTCCAGTTTCTGGACAGAAACGCACCAACGGCTATCTGACTGCAGCACCGCAATATGGTCCGATCGGACTCAGACACCGTCGAGTTCGAGGCCTGTCGCAGATGGCGACGCGAAGCTATTTGTGTGTCGGAAATTCGTATTAGATAGGAATAAATGATTAAATCTGCAACAGAATTGGAGAAGTCTTTCTCGTTGTCTGATGGGTGTGGCAGGTAAGGCAATCGGCTCACCTAATCAGGATCGGCGGATGGCATCAGTTTTCCAACCTAGAGCATTAAAGTCACGCTGGCTAGCCGCTAGAATGTTCAGAGCGTTTGGCTCCTTCCGAGACAAGAGTGACGAGGTTATCGTAAAATTCGTCTTTCTCCATTATCAGTGCTGCAGTTGTTGGAGGGCGTATGGGTGAGATTAACAAAATACAACTAGGGCATTAGCACGTTACTATCCCTGGGGGTCCGGATGCCGAGCTGATCCCTGCAGTCTCATGGCACACAAGGAGAGCTGTTGACTGGGATCCAGTCTAAAAGGGCTGCTTCAGCCATCTCGACTCAAGACTAATCCCTACAGCCACGTTGAGCCCACGCTTGAGGCTGCTTTCGTCTCTGAAGTGGGGCGAATTAAAATATACTTGAAGGCGAGACGTTTGGCGGCAGTTATTGAATTACTCTAGCTCTACTCGATCCTGAATTCATGTTTCACTCACGCAGCAGACATCGATCGAAAGTAAATCAGTCCACCGTCAGAGCCAAACACGCCTGTTGGCCAGCCTGGCATTAAAGATGCGGGGAGACATTGAGAAAAACGGCGATGCACAAGGCTGACGAGGGCTTGAGAAAATGTGAGGGCTAACAGACTGAAAATCACATACTGCCACTACTTGACGAATAAACCCGTTGGGGCGAGTATCGGGTGTGTTATCAGTAGAGATACTATGGGTAGCGCCGGCAGAAGGGGCAAAAAGATTGGGTTGGAGACAGAAGAGACAGGTTGAATAAAAGAGGGGGTCTTCAGCACTGTTTATTTTCAAGCTTATATATATATATATATAACCTGGTGAAGACCAACGCATGTTCGCAATCAAGAGAAGTGTTCTACTGCGATCGGCAACCGTATAAACATCCTTGCCATTTGTAGCTAGCAGCGATATGGTTGGTCTGCGACTATCGTTGACTCGGAGATTGTTGAATGGATCATCTGGAGGTCGCACTTAGGAGAAACAGACAATAATACGAACGCTGGGTAAACAACGGTTCCCACTTTTCTGAACGGCAGGAATCGTGACCAAAAGAGCCTCCTAAGTACAGCTCGTTCGAGGATAATTGCTCTTCTCTCCTGCCAAAATTGCAATGTCACCTCGCGTAGGATGTTTGTAGTTTTTGACGGAACGTGGCACGCGTCTGCAATCTGTGGTCGCATATACTAAGACGGCAGTTAAACTGTGACTATCAGAGTGACAACTGTTTACTTCGCATGAACTTCATTCTCATTGCGCATAAGCGGCTATCGACTGGGATCCAACAGTGAACAACACTCCGCCCTCTCACTTAGGGCCACACCAGCACCGGCAAGATTAGAAGCTGCAGTCTTAGAGTGCCAATCAAGGTACGGATCTAACTTCAATCAAGGGCTGGACGGGAATGCCAATCGAATGACAGTCCTGAATTCTTGAACTAATTCAATTTTCTAGCGGATTGCAAACGCTTCGATCTTTTTGTGATGATAAATTCTTGGTCATGCAATTTTTTCGATTTATCACCATAAACAAAACCATTCAATGTCTGCGAATCCTCCACTCTATATACCCACACCTGCATCAGCAAACGATGTCATCACTGGCATCATCAGCGTCTTATAGTTTGCTATCACTTTATTCAAACCCCAAGGCTTTGCCATCTGCAGGTCATACGCACGATAAATATTATCACATGATTTTGCCAATTTCGACTTTTTTGGCAGTGCACATGTTTCGTCATTGGAGTCCCAGTTGCAGTCATATGTATTTGTCTTCTGTTGCTTTTTTTCAACGGGATTCCAAAATTCATGGACTCTAATTTTGTTCTTTTGATCACTTTAAAATCGTTTCGAGTGTTGACTTTAGACTATCAATTTTCACATAACTTCTGTTTGTTTTTACTGAATGTGAACGACAGAATTAGCACGATGAAGTGTAGTGACATGTGATTTCCTTCACTCCTTTATCAAATATCCCTAGATTACTGGAACTGTGATCCGGTTGTAACTGTTTGCTGATGCTTTATTACTCCTTCTGATAGAGTTGAAATCAATGGTAAAATAATGACCAATCAGATTAAACGTGCATGGGAACTGATTCATCATCTGTTATCAGGACCTCCGAAGTACATGTAAAACCGAGCTGCTCATTACCCGGCGCGGGTAGGGGGCCGAGTTGTGTTGGTTAGCCATGAATGCCCATCGAATAAGCGGCCGCAGATAAGCGATGGAGGGCAGTGGGTTCTTGCCTGAAAGTTGTTCTCCCCATAAAATACAAAAATCTGTTGATGACACCGTCATGTGACGAGTATAGCCTGTCATGGAATTAGCGCACAAACTCTTGTCTCGTTTAGCGATGTTGTGCGCTGGTTGATACTTACCAACCGGATTTTCCGATGAACCGTATGCAAACTTGCATTGTTTTCGCTTTATCCTTGGTTTCGATGACATAAGATGTGTAAACAAACTGTTGTGTGACGCATCGCGCGGCCCCGTGTCCCAACGAGCTATTCGAGACGGTTTATGTCAAGCCGCATATTCACTTCGGTTCAATTTTTGCGACCTTTAATCTTGTACCGATGTGCTCACACTTCGGTTGCCGCCTACCTAATGATCTCCACTTCTGGTAGCAGGCTGGCACCTACCATCGTTTCACTAACGAGCATTACTGGTCACGTGTTACACATGCCTGTAAATTGCGTTCTTCATTATGCACTTCACCGGGTTAAGTAATGGTTAGAAAATGTCCCGTGATGTCCAATCGATTACATGGCGACGAAGTATGAAAATCACAATTAGTTCAGTGTTTTGAATAAATCGAAGTGCTGATGCAGTGCTCTGACACGGAACTCTCAACCACGCTCCCTTCCTCACCATGTCCGGAATACCGTTACTATCTTGGAGGTCAGCCGAAAGCTAGAATCAATGGCATCACAAAGGACTCAGAGCACCTGGGTCTATGACCTGCCTACGGCCACTGTAGGTCATAGTAAGCAGCAGTCGTCCAGGAGTATAAGAGAGTGAGCACACTCATCGCGCTCGATTTGGAGCCCAAATTCGAGAGGAACTACTGTGGGTCGAATGTCACAGTCGCTAGGTTAGTGAGACCGCCCGTCAACAGTTAATTGAACTTGAACGGAACCTGATATAGCGCCTACCCGTCACTGGTGTTGCACGACTGCACGCTGCTAGTGCATGACGGTTGATTCTCACGAGTGATTACTTCTGTGTTTACAACTCTAGTACAACGAAAACTTTCAGATAGGTTCTGCAGAGTTTGAACACATGATCACCGTGTGCAACGCAAAAGTAAATTCGTTCAGGACTATCCATTGTGTAATATCAAGAAGTCCCAGTTCATGGGCATTGCTGGTGATTCTTACGAAAGATGAAACAGACTTTCGATGCTTCTGGCACAGATCTTGATGCTGGATGGCAAAATAGTTGTTCAAGTTAGAATTCTTAAACATTTTGCCTCAACGAAAACCTCCATACCGACCTTTTTGTGCTAGTTGTTGACTCTTCAGTTTTTTTTTCGATTTCAACTTAGTTTTCTTGTTATCAGTCGTTAGAAATTGGAATACGAAATCGCGGGTTCACTGGTTGAATGCAACAAAAAGAACCAATCAGTTTGCAGTCACAGCCACACCGCGCCCCAGCTCACATTTGATCACTCGACTTTTTTTCAAATTGTATTTATTTCGCGATCACCGCAACCAACAGGCATTTCTCTTACCACTCTCAGGTGTTTTTCGTAGTTTGCCAACAATTCGAAGTGCGTCAGTTATACATTTTTATCATTCAACAAAAACTTGTGACCTTCTTAGTAGGTTGGCGTCTTCTTGGCTGGAGACGGGCTGTGTACAAGGTTATCATGAAAAAACTTTCCTGTTATTCATGCAGCAGTATTTTATGCGTTATGTGCTGTCTACAAACATTCGTGAACTCTGCGATCATCAACGGTTATCTCAAACTGATTTTTTCGGCAGCTTGTGGCAATGAAAGTCTGTCACTGTCGGCAATCTGTGTTATCACGTGATCAGCTCTCATAATTAAAGTAAACACTAACAGTAGATTTAATTCACAATGTGCTGTCGTTTTTCTTATTTGTGCTCTATCTTCACTCTCCAACTCGATCGTCCTGCACCATAGGTACCTGCCTTTGTTCGACCTGAGCGATGAATACGAATTAACCAATTACGAGTCAACCGTTCTGTTCACCGTCGCCTCCTACCAATATTTGATTTTGGTGGTGGTTTTCTCCAAAGGTGCTCCTTATCGGCGATCTATGGTAACCAATTGTAAGCACCCAGATTTTATTGTTGTGTTTTGGAAATTTCACCTTTTACGGTTATCTTCAAGATTTGTTTCATCGAGGGTGTTTCTCGTTACAGTTTTCCTCAGCAAACAACATCCCACCATCATATCAATATTTAGATACTCATTTTCAGCCTTACGCATTTTTAGGGTAATTTTTCATTGACTTATAAGAAAAAATTTGGATTCTGAGGAAATTGTTCCGTGGTCTGTTCGACCATTGGCCAATATTGTCACCTACAAGAAGCCTGCGCTTCTTGCCCAACTCTCCTGTTTCTGTATTGAGGGCAATTTGGATAGCAGTTCACTGCGTAGTACCGCTCAGACTGTACTCTTCCTCTATGCTCTACCTCTATGACATTACCATGGATCATTTTTTTTCGAATTCATGTGACATTGATTCTGTACTTCAACTTCTTTTTTGTCTCTAACCTCTCTCTCTGCCGTACTTTTTAGACCTTCATAAGAGGTTTTTTAGTTAGTTGCCTATGTCTGCTGTTCATTGTTCCTCTGTTTGCAAATTTCCTCTGCATGTCCGGTACTCATTTTGTGGTATATCCACGAATTTTTCTCCTCTCGTCATTCTCAACTTTATTCACCTCTGGAATTTTCCAAACAATACGGCCACTGCATAGGCACAGGGACAGTTGAGGGGACTTACGTACTCGACGTGCCTCACTCTCTGGCAAGTCGTCTGGAAATGTTCAGTTGAACCAGTTTTGCAGTGAGATTTCTGCTAGTACATACGAGATAACCAATCCAGTTCCTCATTATGATGGTAGAGACAAGTCCCCTAGGGCGGTGGAAATTTTCTGAGGCAGACTTATTGCCCTTGTCATTCATTCACGATGAAGGCTAACTTTAGTGTCCGAGTTAACGAAGCTCTTGGTTTACTGGTTGATGGGAGTCGTATCGGTCGCGTCTTTTCTTTACAGTGGACTGTAGTAAGCACAGGCATACTTTATGTGGGCTCACGACTTCTGTCTTCGTCGATGTAAAAGCAACCTTTCACTCAAGCTTTGCTTCGCATTGGAGGTAGAGTTGCCAATGAATCTCTTCAATAATTTTATGCGAACAAATGAGGGTGGTTTCTTGTTCAAAATGATCTCTCATTCTAGTTCGCCTCGAAGGGGAATTCTTTGAGATGGTCCTCTTTCACCTTTTCTCTCCAACTTTCTATTTAAATGAGTGTTGGGACTTTAGGGTATAAACAAGTGTCAGTCTCACACGGCCTTCCCAGAGCTTTATTCAGTGATGAACAAATGAATCCAACTGCAGAAATTGAAATCATACTTGTCAGTAATTTCGGGCACTAAAATGTAAGCAGACCCTCTCGAAGAGTCGACCATTGTTCCTGTTTGTAAGTAGGGCTCTTTTAGGGACTTTACCATAGTGGACAAACCAACTCCCAGCGACATCAAGACTCTTTACGTTTGCTGTTCTCCACAAGTTGTATACGATATCCCTGATTGGTAAGCTCGTGAGAAACTGTATGGGCTTTGCGGTGAAGGGGGTTTCCCTGACCAAACTTTCACACCTGATAGTCATCATAACACACCTTTTACAAAGAACGGAGGTCGTTGTGCTTTTTGATACCGATGATTTTCATCAAAGGAGTGCGCTGTGACGCTGTTAATGAACGACGTATGTGAGAAGCATGTGTCGATTCTCGAAAGTTCGTGTTTGAGTTTATAATCAGCGTTTGCAGCCCGTTCCCAGTGAAATACGAAATCGTTTTCCGGTCTTTGGACCATGCACGGAATCCAAAGAAGTTGAGTTGCTTTAACCAAATGCAACACAAATCGGTGGATTTCTGGTGTTCCCAGGCAGATGCGGCCTTAGTGATTGACCCAAGTGGTTTGCCTATAGAATGGCAAAAGGGACAAATAGGTTAGATGACAAATCGCACCAAGTTTGACCAGCTGGATTCCGGGGTTGAGGTCCAGTTGGTCTTCCCATTGAATTGATGAAGACATCAAATTGTATGGCTGAATGCCAGATTCATTGACCTTCTTGCTTTGAAAATCAAACCAACGTTTGCATGGTTTCGTTTTTCGACTTTGCTTCACTTATTTCTTATTCTTTCGTTTTCGAATAGGTTATGATTCGAAATAGAGAGCGAATGCAGAGCAGAATTTCTAGAAGATTGATGACTATGATCTGAAAGGGACCGGTGACCTGCAATTCACATACTGTTTGCATCCGTGTTATGTGCTCTAACTGAAGTCACTATAAAACAGTGCTTTAACTTGAGCAAAATTTCCATTGTTCTCAGAACGGAAACTGTGTTAACATAGTGACTGGTGGTGATCAAACAATCAACGGCGTGGTTTTTCACTGTAAATCTCTTGGGTTCGGAATTCTGCACAGCTGCAGACTTCCCCTTGTTCGATAGTCTCTCAACGGCCGCGATCTTCCTGAAATTTGTCTACATTGTTTCATTGATAGTAAATAGGTAGATGATAGTTGTGGTAGGATTCCCACATCGGCTGTTGTTCGGACAAATGTGGGAAAGATTGACAATAGTTGTTCTTCGCTTTCTTCGTGTCATTGCAATGATCTTTTAGCATAACCATCACTTTTCTCTGATAGCTGATCTTTGTTCTCCGAACACTTCATCCTTGCAGATTTTTTCATGGTTAATGTTGCCGTTTGCCTCGTGTGCACTCTTTGTCTGACTGCCAGCAACTTCGGAATTCGAGAAACATGGCTATCGGTAAGTTTGCCTACCTTATCCGTAACCGTCGCATCAGGAGATAAATATTGACTTTTTTTTACCAAATTCCCGTTTCGTTTTCCTTCGTTTTTTATTCATCTGTTTTGCAGCTGGTTAAAATCCCATCTCCAATGTTTGTATTGGTCCTGCATCTCATGGTGCTGGCTAATTTTCTACTTTGCTATTTGGTCGAGTCGTTGGTCGAGGGAGTCGCTTTCCGTCACCAGTTGGTCCACATACGTCGTGCTTTGTTCCCCCGGTAAGATTATTCTATTACGTCCCACTGCTGTTTTCTGTTCAACCCAGTCCGCACAGGCTGGTGCTGGTCAAGTGGACTAAATGCTGCCACTTCTCAAGTTCGTGTTTCTCATCTCGAGATTCACCAACCAGTTCAGTAGTAGGTGGAAATTCATTGTCATCCGTCTCGTTACCAAACCTGGTCCATTGAAACCTTATGTTCCATGTCACATCACGTTTTGTTTTCCGGATACAAAAGGCTCTTTCGTTCGCTTGTTTCACGCAGCTCTGGGCTTCGACAGACCTGTCATTTATCGTTCCATTGAAGCTTTTCTCGATTACTTGAATTGCTCACCTTAAATAATACACACACTAGGGTGTAAAAATGAAAAAGTGATTGTTTTGTTCAGGTCTTAATTCCTTTTTTCCCGAAAAACTAGCCGCATAATTTGCGTTCCTCAGTCGTCCCCTTAATCTTATTTTGATTTCCATATTTTAATTCATTTATGGAAAACAGGCTCGTTCCAGTTATTCGTACTCATACCAGTAGATAACATATGGTTGGGAATGGATCAAGGGAGCTGTCGGTTTTCCGTCACATCAGTTCACAACTCTAAGAATGTGTGTGTGTATATGTGTGTGTAATTTTTCAGCTTATCACGTCAGGTTGTAAACCACTTGTTGGAGGATGACAAGTGAGCCAGGGAAGTTTAAGAGTTTGGACAAATTGTTTCTGAGCCCACAGGAGGGTTGTACAAACGGATTGGTACGGGTTCGGCTGTTTAAGATGCGACACTTGATAGCCTGCTCCTAACTTTGTAGGTGATGCGAAAAGCACTTCTCACGTTCACTGGGTGATTTGACTGGACAAGGTGTAAACACACCGCGTTAGTAATTATCTTGACTGTTCTTGTGCTCAACGAAGCCGGGTGGTGTTCGCGAACGCGATCGGATAAACGGCTGGTCGTTTAACCGATATACCTAATCCCATACGAGCAAGTGAAAGAACACTGACAGAACGAGGCCGCAGAATTTGACAGTTTGTCCATTAGTTGGAAACATCATTTTAGATGTAAATAGTCCGATGTCACCTTTGAAAGGTAGACGGGCTTTTACGGGCTTCTTCGTTGGTGCTATTGTTTACGTCTTCTTACTTTTCCGTAGTCTTATTTATGAATATTTCCATCTCTTTGCTCCACTCCCAATCACATTTAATGTTATTTATTGGCATGAGTACAAATAGCTGAAAACGAGCTTGTTTGCCGCGTTGTTCTCAATTTTTTTTTAATTCCTTTATTATTGAAACGACAATGTTCAGGGAGGTGTTTGCGGCCAACTGAAAGCCACCAAGTGGGAAAATTGAACGCCGCTAAGGGATTCGAAGCCTGGAACTTCAGGTATAAGCGCCACGACGATGATCGTTTGACTACCGCCGATTGATACACGTTATGGGAGCACGTATATCCCTCATCCCAATGCACCACAACAATATTGTATCATCGGAACTGCCACGCTCATTCCTGGTGCTGTTTTACAGTTTAGGTATACATCTCTATCCGTGCTCCACTATTATAAACCCTGTCCCTCCGAGTGCATTGTGAAATAGGTATGACACAGAACCCACGGTAGCATTTACTTCTCGAAGTTGATAAAAGCATTCCAAGAATTGAATTCTTATTATTCGCATTGCTGAGAACTACCCAAAACAAATGAATATCTTTGTCCAGGTACACAACCAAGTCCGACTGTTCTTTTTCTCTCAGTCATCCGCGAATGTCGCTGATAAGGAAGGAGAAAATGACTCATTTTAAAACATTAAAAAACGGGTGCACAGGTGCATTCTATTATTTCTGTCTCTTCACCGCCTGGTTATACAGAAGACTGAGGCAGAGGACATATCCATCGATGTAACTTTACAAACTGTTCACTGTTATTTTTATAGTTTCCTTCTCTGTTTACCCAGCTGTTTTTCTACTCCGTGTCTGGCTTCGTATTTTCTCTGTCTCGAAACCTGCTCTTTAGATTGCCGATCCTATCCCTTGATCGTTATCTTCCGTTCCCGATATCTCAGGTAAAAACAACCAGAGTCCACCGGCAAAGACGGATACTCATTTACTGACTAAACTCACCACATTTATAGGCTGCTTTCCTTGCATTATTGCGACCGTGCGGCTGCAGTCAGTTCATCGGTTGTTCGGGTACCGCTCTGATTGGTTCATCTTGTTCGACGCATTTCACGCAATTCAGTCCATGGCGTTTTTCGTCGAATCCGGACCGCTCATTTTGATTTCTTGAACCAATCCACGATATGGCCTTCCTTTTGCGTATTCCCAATCTTGCTTTCTAATCATGCTACTGTCTTCTGATTACCAAGGGGATGAGAGTATATTCTGAACTAACAAGTTCATTCGAAACGACTGGCAGTATTCGACAAGGATGTCCCATCTTTCCATTCTTGTTCAACTTCGTCATGGACAAGGTAATGGCGGATGCTTTAAGGGGTCTCCGGGATGTAGGAATCGAACTGGGAAATGGTATGTTTTGCGATCTGGATTATACAGACGACACTTGAGGTTTGTAGTTCAGTTCGGCGTGTGGTTTGAACCTTCAAAGTGCAAAATATTTTTACGGAACTGGACGACAGTAGTGCCCAATTTGATACTGGATGAAGGGGAACTAATGAATGTGGACCGTTTCACTTACCTTGGTAGCTGCGTGTCGAACGATGGTAGCACGGCAATGAAGGTAGAGGAGCGTACATCGAAGGTTCGAGCAGCTTACCCCGGACTGAAACACTTGTGGTGTCGACTTGATATTTCACTGAATTTGAAATGTCGTGTGTACTGTGCCGCAGTGCGCTCAGTCTTGTTGTACGGTTGCGAGACATGGAGCATGCGTGTGCTAGATATTCGTCGGTTGGAGGTTTTCGACTGCCGATGTCTACGTAGTATCACTAGGATTGGATGGAGTGACCGGGTGAGTAATGTAGAGATGAGAAATTTAGTGTTCGGTGCCGGTTCTGAAAATACCTTGTCTCAGTGTATGAAGTTTAGCAGACTACGGTGGTTGGGTGGCGTGTTGCGCATGGCGATCACTCGTCTACCATATCGTGGCCTATTTTACGCTGCTCCTACGGATTGAAAGAAGCCATATGGAGGTGAGTAGATGACGTGGCACCGTGGGGTGAGAAAATGCACGGTGAACATAGGTATAGTAAATGTCTTAGGTCGTAGTGGTCGGAGTCCGAGAGGCCCGTTAAGCAGCTGGCTGTTGACACCTAAAGATATGGTGGAGAACCGTGAGCAGTGGTGATTTTGTTATTATTTTCTAACGAATCAGAGTGATTGAAGGAGTGCGTTTGTACAGTTAGACTGTGTTTCGTGTGTTTGCTGTTGGTGCATTCTCATCTGTTCTTGCCTGTGTACAAGCACACCCTGTTCCCTTTGGATATTCACTGTTCTTATAGGATGATGTAACTTTGTAGGAATGGGACTGCGGTCAGTAGAGATTGCCCTGCTACCTGTTGTTGAACGATATTAATGATGATGACGAATGGAATGACGCGGTCTTATTTTTGTTTCACTTTTTGCGTTTGCTCGCTGTCAGTGGATCCTGTCTTGGTGTTTAACGCTGAAAAGTGTTTGCTGATGTTTATGATATTCAGTTTTGCACTTCACTCTCATTTCCTTCTGTTTTCCCAGTCTCATTTCACTGCGTGCCTGAAGTGTATTTTTGTTTGTTTCTTGTGTGTTCTCAACACATTTTGTCATGTCATTTCGCTTCCATACCTTGCCTACTTTCAATCGGTTTGCTATTCGTAGACTAATTTAACCCAAAATGCACCATTTTGTCGTTTTTCTTGGTCTTCTGCAGCATTAGCAATTTTTTCTCCGTTTTGGTGATCTCATTTTGTTGTCCCCCTATCTGTGACGGCATTAATCTGAATCATTTGTTTTATTGATAGGCGTGTTCATCGCAAAGATTATGAGCAGATTCGCGAAGAAATCGATCGACTTGCTGGCACTTGGCCTCCGTTGATCCGATCAGCTAGTGTGCAAGCACTTCCAAAAGAGCTGTTCCAAGATGCTGATGTCGTACCTCCGGTCTTGAAGACGTCCATTCGACAGCGCAAACGAAACATATCTGGCATGTCCACAGAGACGGAGGACGACGAGGTGTTACCTCCAGGTAATTTGACCGAAACTGTTGTGTTCCGCGCGCCAGTGGTCGGATCGGTCGTTCGGTCGCAACGATCACCTTTGACTGCGCGTTCTGGCAGACCAAGCGATATGGATGTGGATGTGGTCAGGAAATCATCTGCTGTAAGTTGTCGGCTCATTTTCAATTGATGCTTTGCATCTGTTATACGATTGGGCTGATATAGGTTACCGGGAGTAAGGGAAACGCCAACAAACTGCACTTTCAACCTATAGCACCAACTTCTGGCACTGTTTTTTTTAAATGCATAAGAAAACGACTTTGCATGCGATATTTTATGGATTTTTTAGGGGAATTCACCAAGCTTATATGCTGAATTCATCACTGAGGTCCCTAGAAATTCATTTAATTCTAGTAACGCTTTCGTGTATTCAAATTAAGACGGATTTTCGGCGCATGGCGGAAAAATGAACAGACAGGTTTAACAGCGCGACAAAAAAGTAAAAAGAAAACTAATGTGTATGAATATTTGTCAAGTGGACTGTCAATGGAGGTGAGTTCTAAGATCATCCATTAGGAGTTAGCGATTTATGCGTAAACCTGCGTGTTTGGGAATGAAGCTTTTCCCTTACATGGAAATCTGAGAGAGAATTAGTTTGGATGTGAAGCGAGTTGACGATTGAGGATAATGCTGCGTGAATACATTAATTAATGTTGAATAACAAATTGTTCGGAAACTTATCAAAGTGTTTTCGAACAAGGATACCCGCAGCGTCCATGTAGTTCCAGTAATTGAACAAGAAGGTCAAAATCCTTCACTTTTAAACCGGGGGAGATTATCGGGGCGGGAGTGACAGAAATAAGAACCTATGATGTCTCAATAGATTTGATAATTTTTGTTGGTGGTAGCTCAGGCCGATGGTTTTCTTGGGGCTCTGGTCGCAGAGCTTGGCATGTAGGTCGCAAAAGTTCCATCGCCAGTCTAGTTGACATCGTCAGTGCAAGTGCGCGGTTGTCGGGGTTCTTCTGTACTTATGTATTTGCTATTGCCTTTGAATTTGGACTTCTTTGACGACCTTACCTGGAAGCTACGCGTCTGTTTTCCATTTGATCTTTGCTGGCTTGACCTTTAACCTTGAAAAGTTGTCATTCGGGCTGAGAAGTTTGGTCTGTTTATTTGTATGCTGTTGTTTTTTCTCCGAGTATGTGAATGTTGTGTGATTCAGTTCCGTAGGTAGGTCCGTATAAATGACTCATATTTGTGATTATGGGTCTGTATTTCTTGAATCCCGGTTCTTTCAGTTGGCTGAATTGTCTGCCTCTCCTCCGAGCATGTTCGCGATCCAGTTCGATGTGTCTATTGACTGAATTATCTGAAGAATACCGGACTTCCAAAAATCTCGCGTGCCTCGTAGTTGCTTGATCCAAGGAACCGCAGTTCCTCATAGTCCGTCTCCAACTTTTAGAAGACATATCAAAAACCCTCTCTCTCATATCCGTCCACGAAGACTAAGAGGGACACAAGTTCAATCTGGATAACTTTGAAATCCTCAGGGAAATCCAGTCCTTGGAACGTCATAAAGCGCCGGGCTCCGGTGGGCTTTTCTCTGGTCAGATAAAGACCTGGTACTCCGAGAACGTCCCATTCCCATGGGGGCGGTCGATCGTTGTCCCCATCTTCAAAAGAGCTTTCGCAGTGGCTGCGCTAACCATAGGCGTATTAGCCTAGTACCAGTAGAGTTAAAGCCTGCGTCCGGCATTCTTCGTAGATTTTACAAAACGTGATGGGCAAACTCGCTGGAAACAGGCCGAGTTTTGCGTTGGTCGTGGATGAATTGATCAAATCTTTACCCTCCGACTTTCCAAACGCTGAAGATCATTGTGTTCATCGACATTCACGCAGCCTTTGACTCTGTTGATAGGTCTGCACTATGTCACTGTTTGTGGAAGAATGGAGTACCTGAGGTGTATGTGTCGGTTCTCAAACAGTTATACTGTCAGGTTGGGTCAGGGTTTATGGCCAGCTTTCGACACCATTTGTCCTCTCCAGTGAAGTACGACAAAGCTACCCCTTATATTCGCATTTCTTTTGTAGTTGGTCACAAAGGACGTTCTACAGAACGCTTTTTCTGAATTTCTAGTCATAGAGTTGACCTCCTCCCAGGGAACATAGTTCTTGACTTGTCGTTTGCTGATGTCACGCTTCTGAATGGCAATGCACAGGCAATTCAACGCACGTTCGACCGCTGGGGGATTGAGGCCTCTATGTACGGTATGTGCTTTCCACCTTCAAGATACAAGGTATCTCTTCAAGACCTGTAGAAGTGTGTAACTACACCCATCCTTTGTGGGGAGCGATTAGCGGTAGTCAATAGCTTAAAGTACCTCGAGAGCCTGATCGCACCTGGTGGTATTGGGAAGGAGGTCACATTACGATTTGCGAAAGCCAAAGCAGTCTTTGCGAGCTTGCGACACTTGTGACCCCGCCATGGCATCCAGCTTTCTCTCAATGGAACGATGTACAATGCCACATTGAGGATGTCCAGTGACTTTTTTGTGTTCGACCACCGATGTCTCCAAAGCATTGCTCGACCCTGGTGAGAACATCGGGTGAGCAACGACGAGGTACGTGGTCGTATGTTGGGTGCAGACAGTCGTCCTTCGACTGAGATAATGGTTCTACGTCGCCTTCAGTAGCTTAGACACGTATTGTTTATGCCTGGCCATCGTCTACCTTTTCGTGCTCTTTTCGCACTTGTTAGGCAAGACCGGAAGAGGCGATGCGATTGTCAGGCCTTAACCTGGCGTAGAGGTATGAAGAAGTTAGCTTCGGCTTTGGCCTCGGCTGGTGCTTCCCGCCTTCCCGGTGGAGGTCTGAGATGGGAATTTTTGTTGGTAGGAGATGCTGAAAGATATGGTTTAGAACCAAAGTCAGTGGACCGAATGCTTTATGGCCTGTCTGTACAACTCATTCCCCCTAAAAACGATCCGAAAACACGCAAAAATCACAAAATTTATGCGAGTAAAACTCGAAAGAACAGTTGGTTTGTTATGGTTTATTATTTTCTCCCTCTGTTTAGTCCCATTGAGTTATTGTTGCGTTGGCCCCATGCTTGTTTACGAGCCGTCGTATTGTATATATTTATATCTATATTCATTCAATTAACTCGGTTTAGTACGCCATGAAACAGGTAGTCCAAGAAAGCACCAGTTTAGGAAAATATTCAGGTTGACTCTGTGACACAGTGACGAGCAAATTAATACCAGCACGGTCAATTCCAAACACATTGTCGTAAGCGCACTGCACAGCTCTTGTCTTTGTTGGGAATCATCGCAAATGCATATCCGTCGCGCCCGAACCGCATGCAGTTGTCGAAAGTCCGTAAGGACATAGTTGCGTGATAGCCTACTGAGACGACATTTTGGTTGTTCCCAGTAACCTTCGTTTCCAGGTTTTTCAGTGACATGCAGTGTTGATCTGGTTTCTCGCATATCTAATTTGAAATCTGTCAAACATCTTAAATTCTTTCGTAATGATATTTCTGTTCTCTCTTTACTATAATTTCTTTTTATGCTTCTTTCTTCCAACCGGATGGTGACCGTGATGAAAGTTAAAATGCCTCGATGGAGGTCGCCTGTAACGTCGTGATTTGTTAAAATATGAAGAGATACTGAGCAAAAGGATGCGGTTTACACATTGGCTACGGAGATGCCTGTTGATCTTAAGTAGAGGAGCACGGTTCACTTGCGCAGTTATTGTGACGGCTTATCATAACAAGGAATCCTGTTGGAGCACTGTCCTCTTGATGAGCTATCTCATTTTGAATCATGAATTCAATTAGTCTCGCCTAAGTTTAACAATGCATCTTTTTGAGAATCCTCTAGTCCGAATTATTTTGGTAATCTCTGAGCGTGCAGCGTCAGATTCTGTGAAGCAGCCATCATCGAAAGCCGAGACACTGTTTAATGTGCAATATTTTCATTCACACTCTTGATTTTGCTTTGTTATTCCTTCCCAGGCCTCTCGTCGCCGAAGCCGCTCATTTGATTCGATCGACCTGGAAGCTTGGAGAAAACACTGTCCATCTATTACGGAATCAAAACATGAGGAAATTTTGAACCATAGTAACGATCCAACTGAACTTACCAAATTTCTCGATATGCCTGATTCCATGTTCCATGTACCCGGTCGTAGCCATGGTTTACCACTTGGTGAAGTTCGAGAGAAACGCAAACGTCACCAGAGCACTGGACCGCGAAGTGAACCACTATGCGCTGACACAGGAGGCCGTACTCCCGGACATCAAGTGTAGTAGCAGAAATTGCAGTAAAATTTATTGTTCACTTTGTCTCATCTGCCTAAGTTTCGATTCGTCACTTCTTATCTTCATTATTTATCTGTTCGGACGTTGGGTTCATCATTCCTGTCAGATTCTTGCGTTTTCTTCCGGTCATCTTGCTTTTCATTTAACTGAGCCTAACTGAAAAATACAAATATGCACACTAATCTTTTTTAAAAAAAACATCAAATCTATCAGATTATCCAGAGCTAGATCTAAGTCACAGAACCCGCTCAGATTTCTATTCAGCGTCTTCGATTTTGGAACAGCTCTATGAATTCGCATATCTGTTACAGGCTGTTCGCTAGTCAGGCATATGCACCCACACACACAACCACACATATGCTGATCCTAACTCCTACCGTTTATTTTTGGTGCCAATCAAAATCAACTCTAACACTCATCTAATCTCAACCGGCGGTCTTCTGTGATGTTTTCTGCTGTATCGATCTCCGGTTAAGAGATTAAGATGTTTATGGTTGGTTATTTCTAATGTAATCTGTTGAATGGGTATACCTTAACTCACTCGCGCGGATTCAATTTCCATCAGTCGGCGTCCTGTACGGGGAACTTGGCGAGTCACACTGCTAGACATTTATCAAACTAACTTCTCTTTCTGTTTTTACCAAATTTTAAATGATTTTTTCATGTTATTGCATTATCTGAATGGCTGAGTTTATGTTGAACCTCCGTTCATCTAACTTCCTTACAGAAAATGACTGCTAGCTGCTTATTTGCCCCGTTTTTTGTGTCTTCTCTCTGCGTGAAACCATTCATTCACTCACACACTTGAAGCTGTGCAAGTTTTGTTCACAAGCGCATTTTTGACGCTTTAGGTGCCCACTTGGTACCAAAGAAATGAGTTACTGAAATGTTCTTTTTAGATATTTTCTCAATATTACTGTTATTGATGCCATATCACACTGATAATGCTTGCTTCCAGAGACCACGGGCACTACCTTTATTTATTGCGATAGTCACGGATGCAATTCCGGGTTCGGCTGTTTGTGTTGATGTCACTCGTGAAATTTTGTGCTACTCCATGATAAGTGACTGCAAATGTGGCATATAGGTATGCTAAATTTTTTGATGCTGCCACATCCCACCCTGCTTCAATGTTCGGAATGATAGTTTTGGTCATGGACACTTCAGACAATGGGCTTTTGGTTTCACGTTCTTTATGACATGTACGGAACTTCTGTGCTGTGGAAGAGGTATGCCTTGTGGCCTCTAAACTTGTACAACCCTATGAGAGAACCGTTAGCATAAACCCAAAAATTGTCTGCTCAAGTCGGATGTGACCATCAACGGGGCTACATCTAGTGGCCGTTAAAGACCAAACTGGCTATCTGGCTTCCGGACTTGATGGACGCTTTTGTGTATTCGATAGTCAGTGGACAATGTGTTTGGTATTTAGTTAAATGTAGTTCTTAAACATCAGTCATTCGGATTTTTATAGGTGATCACTTATTCATGCCAGACATCGGGAACTTCCTCTTCATTCTGTCAAACTTGACCATACTGCTCGGGGTTATCAGCGATGTTACCTTCGCTTCATTGTCTCATGATAACTCGAAGAGAAAGAATGAACCTAGATATCGGTCCTCAAACACTGCTTTCCTGTTCCCCGTTTGGCTCATCAGAGGCCAGAAGATGGCTTTATGAAGAATTTAGAAATTCCATATACGTCTCACACAAGAGACACCCATTGCTTCACATGGAAAGAAACGGAATATCAGTTTTTCATCTGGAATGTCATGAATTTGCGCTACCAGATTAATGTAACTGAAGCTTTACTATCACGGTTAACAAATCCCTTCATATTAGTCCGGGAGATTGAGTAGACTTCGAGGGACTAGCGTGAATCTGTTACAGCTTCTCAAGTGATAATCATAGGGAAATTTGTTAAGTACCACATTCAAGCTGCTCTTGAGCACTACCCCCGCTGGTTAGTCCGCACTGTTGAAAGATTAGTGACTTACTAGTGAATGTGTAGTTGCTAAGACGCACGTGTGACACCACAAAATGACCAACCTCATCCCGTGACTGGAATACTGAGTCACCGTTGACTAGTCTAACAAAAAAACGCGATCACCAGTACCCGCGTCAATCGCTGATACGATGCTGGCTTTTAGAATACTTTTCTGACAGTTGTACCGGCACCCGGTTTCCATGCTGGTGTCAGAGTCCCCCTCAATACGTGTGCCGAGCATGCGTTGTTACACTGGATCCCAGTCAACGGTAGTTTTTGTACGGTTCTGTGCTTATCAGCAACAAACGACTGAGTCGTCTGTTTGTTCGTCATGTTCGTATATGCTTCCACTGATTGTAGCTCTTCTGAATCTAAGGGCGAGTTCTATCGGAGCTTGTTCAATAACTCCGAAGGGTTCATTCAGCGTATGTCATATGGCGGTAATCTTAGAGCCCTGTTCGGTTATTTGAGTAGGCAGAATAGTATATTTTAAACTCGTCTTCTGTCCCAACCGGTCAAACCGACAATGGGGTTGCGGCATTCTGGTTTGTTTGGAGCACAGGTTGTCATCGGCTCATTTGGCGTCCTCCCTCGTCTCCACAGTGTTGGATTCAGATTGACCACAAAGATATTGAGCATTGGTGACGTGGATGAGTCACCGAATTTCGAACACGCTGGTCCCAAATTTGTGAACTGAAACCCCCCATTGATCCGTGCTCCCTTCTGTCAGGGCCTGGTTTGTGGTAGCACCAACACAAAATTCATTCGTCCTGCACAGCTACTTCCAGATGATAATCTCCGAGTTCCAATCAGAGCTTTCTATGCGATCGTCGGCATGTCCAAATATCCGGCATCTAAATAGAATTTAGTGGCCAATAAAGGTACCATTGCAGCACTGGACGCAACATTGCCTAGGGGAATGTGGGCTTCACAAACGATGGTTATCTTCGACGGGAGTTGATCTAGCAGATCCTTTCCTTCTGATCTCACACGAAATTAAGTGCGTATGCCTCTGAGAAGTTAGTTGGCCAGGATCCCGTGAGCACCGGCATACAGCCGCGTTTTCGGTAACATGCAGAGGTTCATATAACTTGGCTCGTTCCTAGGTTGCGGATAGAGAAAAGGTAAAGGTATCGGTGGTTAGCTGTGAATAAATTAAGATCATACCCACCGAATGTGCAACCGCAGTCCAGCAGCGACAGTGTGCAGGACGCGGCTTGCTTTCGCCTGCTAGGTGTTTTCTCTAAAGTGCCACAAAAGCCAGATGTTACAAATCTTACATGGGGACCGTGGGTTACACCAACCGACGATGTGATGTCTGGAAGAATTGAAATGTATGGCAAACCCTAAACAAACACCTTTTCTCTCACATTGCTCCCCTTTCTGTCATAGTTCAAGTGGTGCAAGATCTGTGAAAGTTCGTGCAAACAAAAACATGAGTAGTGGATAGGGAATTGAAGAAGGATGCGACCCTTACCAACAACCGCGGTTAGAGTGTTTGTGCACTCATGTGAAACACTTCAGGCAGATGCCAATCCTCCATCAGAAATGCAGATTGGCATTCTGAAAAGGCATAAGGCTACCAGACCAGAATGGCCTTTGTCGTCCTTTTCCAAGGACAGCGGCGAATTTTCTTCTCTGGAATTAACGAAACTCTTGGTGTCGACCTGCGAAGAGCGGTACAGCCCTAGAGACTGGTGTCAATCGGTGATTTACGAGAAAGCTGGTAGTTCCTTTCGTATGATTCATAGGAATCAGTTTCGTATCGACACGGGTATGTCTGGTGCTTCTGAACGACGTACACTTGATGATGGGGCGGGTTTTCGACCTGGTCGGGGTTCTATTGGCTTCGTTCTCTTTAGGATGAGTATCAGAACACCAACATTTTTCATGTCCACAATCTTTGTCTTTGTTGATCTGAGAGCGAAAATCGACTCAATTGATCTTGAAATTCTTTGGCACTGCTTTTTCCCGAACTGTGCGCTATTGTAATTCCTACCTGACCCACTAACATCATTTGTGGGTCTGCACCACCCAAGGTCATGGCTTCTCACCCCCTCGAAGTATAATGGGCCCACTCATGTGCCAAACATGTCAAAAATGTTTAAATTGTCCGATTTAGGGTATTTGGACAGTAGCTTTCGTCTGACTGAAGATCCTACCGATTGAGTCCAAAATCTCCGTGGGATTATGTCATCAACAATCGCTAGTCACCGTTCGATCAACCCACAGACAAGTGCTGTGTTGATATTATGGTAGGTTCGCACATCCCAAGAGCAGTGCAGTCATGATGCATGTGTCCATGAGCCAGTCGTCTCATTCCAACGGCATGTTCACATTTACCAATAGCCGGTAACAATTCCTACCCTAGACACCAGCCATCGTTTGCTCCTATCCAATTCAGCCAATCACATTCATCCATTAAGCAGGAAAATCATGACCAACGATATGTGTAGTCATCTATTCCATTTTGACGCTATATCAGCTGAATTTGATTAACAGTTTCCCTACTTGTTCGGGGTTATATTTCATTGTGAGTTGGATTGTTGAGGAGTCACTGATTGGGGATAATCCAAAGGTTTGCGCACGGACACAGCAGACCCATACAAGTATGCATCGATCATCTAAACGGAAATTGAGCATTTGATTGTAAAACTTGCCTTGAGAAAGACCACCCACGGTAGTCGAAAAGTTGGCGCATTACATCTACCAACAACACTGTTATTAACATTATGTCATTCACAGTTAAAACCAATATATGGCGCATCGATTTTTCGACACACTCGTCACATCATTTGGTTCTGAGAAACTGAGTTGTGTTTGGGATGTTCTGGACCTTCCGAGAGTAAAATACTTGTAGGATTGGACTGGCCCAAAGCCGAGCCTTGTTTTTATAGAAAGTTTAGGCGGAGACAAGTTTTGCTGCTCGGAAAGTTACCTCTCACCACATGCTCGTATATCAGATTGTGTCATCGCATTTACAGAAGGCTCGTTTTGCGGGTACCATCTGGGGCATCTGTGGCTTTGACGCGATAATCGATTATAGCCCAAAGATCGCATTTAGTTCCCGCAATGATAAGATCGATCTTGTTATGCTCTTTCAAAACATGATCGTTGCGGAAAGAGATATACGAAGATTGTATTTGTTTGGCCACCTATTTGCTCATAGTGTAAGCAGAACGTGACGTGAGAAGTTTGGTAAAAACGCTTAGGCTGGGCGTATGGTATTCAGTCGTAGAGTTCAGTTGGTCGAAAAGATAGGAGGTTCAAATTCGTTAATGCGGCTTTGGCATGCATTACGCATCTGCACATTGACTTCCTCGTTATATGCTGCTTCTTGAGTCAGCTAATGACTGTGAAGCAGGTCGAGGCGATGAGTCCATGGCATGGCGAACGCTGAGAAGGACTGCCAGGTTGTGGTTCTGGAGACCTCATGCAACACTTCTAAATACCGCAGTCAGTGCCGTTTGCGTATTCAAGATACTTCTGCCTCTCCGCAGTTCTTATGTTTTAAGATTCCACGTTCTTTATTTTATTACTGTTGTGTATCGCAAGATAAAAACCAAAACGTGAGAATATTGGTACGGGGTTATTGATTGTAAAATTCGATTGAACTGATCCACTCTGTTTCTGACTGGCAGCGGATCCCCAAATACTTATCTGGCCTCATGGCTGTGCTTCATCCTTCATCTTGTTGCGCAGTTAAGCGAGCGTTACCCACTGTGAGCGTTATGGTTTTACCTACGACTCCAACTCATGCCATCTTTTTTAACTGGCCGATCTTTCATCTATAATTCTCATGCAGAACGCGGTGTTCATCTTTTTTGTCGTCCACCTACTAATCCCAACATGTGCCTGTACTGTACGCAGATCGGTACAGGCGATCCCATAGATAACTGTGATTTGGACGGTCGAGTATTTTATTGTACTTTGGACTAGACATTAATCATCTAAGTTATCATGGTCCTTGCTTGATCGTCAGCTGATATTGTCCTTCACCTTTTACTTGTAGTTTTCAACAACCGCGTGCAACCTTTACCCGTTGGCGCAACCTTGTACTATGGTAATTACCCTCGGATGTTGGCGAATACGTACTCTACCATTTTTCAACAAAGTGCTTTTCTAATCAATCTTGCAAAACGTTTAGCTAATGAATAATGATGAAAATTAGTTTTCTTTGCAATAGTGGTTTCGGTAATAGACTATGCTACATCGTTTCGAAAGGTATTTCAGGTGGACTTTTTGTTCTGATGCCTTCGTAAACTTTGTACTTTAAAAATGTGTCATTTTCCGACACTAATTTTGGCCACAGTGGATAATCCCATCAGTTTTTGAATACCCAGCGAGATCAAGATAGTAGTTGATCGTATGAGATTCTCCTTACTTACCGGCCTCCAAATGCCCGCCAAAAATGTACGTCATGCAGAAGCAGCTGCATACAAGCAAATTTTCTTGAAAACAGGTGACAAACGTGCTGCTAATGAAGCCCTCAGAAGATTGCGGGCATATTTTTGCCGTGTAGTTTTACTTCACTTTTCACGTTCCATACTGTTTAGTGTCCAAACAGGCCTAAAAACGCATGATTGTCAGTGGTAGAGTATATGGCCAAGTTCCAGATTGTCTGCAAGGCTCGGTCACTTCTGTGTGTAATTTTGGACTCATCTGCTCCGGCTCGTAACTGATCAGGTAGATTCAAGAACACCAACCTACTTGTCTGAGAACGGGGTTCACAGAAACTATTCGGAACTCAGATGTAAACAAATCTCTAATGTAGGATATTCATGAAAGCAAACCAGTTATCTCCCGAGCTCCTCTAAACCTTTCGAACCTGGTAAGAAACGACTGACACAATGGCCGCACGGCTTCATCGTCGGGATCTGTGCAAACAAGAGCCAACTACTCACTACCTTAAACGTTTGTGGCCCCGAAAGTGCCACGTAACTACATCCACCAAAAAGCTGCGTAGTCATTGTCTAAATAACCTGGTTACACCGAACACTAAGTGTATTTTTATCCCTTAGTGATAAATGCTTCCATTCTTCCTTTTGAATATAACCACGTGAAGCTGACTGTTTTCATAAGTCTATTTAGTTTCTTTAGGTTATAAGTTTGCGAAAAATTAGAGATTGTTTTCGTGAGATAAACAGTTCAGAATAGCTCAGGTGCTCGATGGCATTTGAATCGAATCGTTAAAAAATAATGGGGTTCTGTTACCGATCGAATTTCCTGGACTACAGCTGGAATGCTGCTCGGGTCTTCAGAAGAGTTAATCTGTCTAACTGGAACACCGAGTAATGAGCAACTTTTCCGAAAACGTTGCGTTACTGAATTGGGAAAACTGTTACTAAACGCACTCAGTTATATTCTAATTTTCGTTGTTTTGAAACTAACGTGCAACAAATACCGATTTCCTTTCCGTGCGATGCAACCTCATTGGGAAGTCCTCAATCACGTGAGAACACTTAACTGACCAATTAGCTAACTTATTAAAAGTGTAAAAAACAGTATCAGTTAATATTCACAGTGCTCATTTTCAGCGAATGGTTATGTCGGGAGAACAACTAAGAGTGCTTTGTCTGACAAAACTATCAGCAGAGATAACGATTTCGACGAAAACCCAACCGTTCACTTCTCTGATAAGCCCAGATAACTTACTTTAAATTTAAAGTCTCTACATGTAAACACAACCAGAAACAGTGTTCAGGTAGCTTATCAAATTTGATCATAGTTTGACTTGTCCAATCCATGATCGCCCCTGTGGTAATCACTGGAACCCTCAAAACTCCAAGTTTCATTGTTTTTCCTGCGTGATTTGTCTTCTTCGTCCTTGTGTCAAAGTTACCGCAACGCCAGTGCTTTTCTTGCAGCAGTTTGCTTATAATGCTTTGGAAAGCTTTGCCATCAAAACGAAATACACGCTTTTCTCCAAATCCACCGGAATGCCTATGGCTTTCGCTAGACCGAATTTCCATCTGATTTTCTGTCTCACTGGAATAACTGCGGGTTGATATTTACTAAAATAGGAAAATCCACTCCATACGTCTGATCAATTTTTGTCATTCAGTACCCGTGAGTTCACCATATTGTGAAGAAGCGTGGAGTGGTTCACGCCAAACAGTTTGGATACAAACACATTTAGACAGTCACTCACTTTGGTCATTAGTGGTGTACCCTTCTTATAGCTTTGGGAATGAGGCATGTTCGGTTTTCTGGACGTCCGTACAGTTTCATAAGTAATACATAGCTTTTTGATCCCACCGCTGCCTTCGACTTTATTTTGTAGGTGTTCGCATCCTTTGTTGTTGAAGATATCAGGTGCACATTCCATTTCATTGTAACATCATATCTATATGCAAACTACGAAATCACAGCCAGCACACATGCCTAGGACATCGTTAAACTGGGAAGCTCAAATCCGTCCAGCACGTGAATATTGCAGTCACTTGTGGGATGGGGCTTCATCTACTTCGTTTTCGAAACATGGAGTACTCTTTATCCATTTTAATGGTGGAGGAAGACCAATGCTGCGGAATGTTAACATTCATATTACTCTTTTCAACCGCTTACGTAAAACAGTCTGTGAATTATATGAACGGGCGTAGAGATTAAATTCTGTACAATAAACAAATGGCGTCATCCACATGGCAAGCGATTTTTGATCGGGTCCAACATAAGGTCATCCGGTTGATCAAGGATCATTCATAAGCATCCACTTTGCGGTCACTGGCCCACTGTCGGGCAGTTTCTTTTCTGTCGTCATTACTTTGGTTTTTGTTCTTCGAAACTTGCTTCAGCAGTTCTGTGCTTGAAACCTTCTCTTGCTCTTCTCGCACACAGGCAGCTAATCACCCTTATCAGGTTTCCGTTGTTCGATGTTGTACTTCGTCCTTTTTGTCATCTTTCGCCCCCTACTTCCTCACTGTGGAATACTCCTACTTTCTGCAGTTCCACCACTTACAACCTTTCACTTTTCGAGAGCAGCATCAATAAATTGGTCCTCCCGTGAATGTTC